>JAKTVI010000007.1:0-355202 GCA_030557115.1 Insectozyma chauliodis | reverse complement strand
TAGATAAGAGAGAAGGCTGGCTAAGCAACATGGCGACGGGTAACCGGAGAAGGGAGAGGCTCATTACTATAAAAGGATAGCCCTCTCCAGATTAGAATAGATAACTCATCCACCCCCTTCTTGTGACTCTAATACATTTCTAAGATACTAGTCTATATCGTTACAAGTTTGTACTTGTTTTTAAAAATCATAGCACCCAAAAAAACCGCAAAAATTTAGCAAATTTATTGATATTTTAACTGGTTTTAAAGGTCTTTTGAAAGATTAAAGAATGGAAATTCTATCAACTATCAGCTGGTAACCTAGTGCTTGGAATCGAAGTAAAAATAGGTTTCGTTTACCTCTTGGTTTTCAAAATAAACCTATTTTAACATTTAACTGATGCGAAGCTAATTTCAATCATACATATTACTCCCGCGAATAGAACAATCACTTCCTAGTCTCTCAAGATAGTCAAAGAACTAATACCAGTTTGTCAAATTGTGTTGAGGATGTTTTTTTAATGATATGAAAATATGAAAAATTTGATAAGTGAACTTCGAACCCTAGAACTGCTACTAATGTCTATCATGCTTTCAGATCACAACACATGGTGTAGAATTTGAATATTGAAATCAACGACTTGACCTCGGTTAAAGGCTCGAAGATTGAATCGAGATATTTTTTAAAACTCACTATATTGTGCAAGACTGCAACATGAAAAGCAGCATCCAAACTGAAACTCCAGTTTGGTCCTAAAAGACCAACAAGAAACCCTATAGCGCTATTTTAAGACGTGTTGTTATTGAATTCAACAAACATAATTTCTGAAGTTTGAGATATAAGCGGATACTAATCCCCTTTGTTTTGCCCACAAATACATCATTTTTTTGCTTTGTATAACCATTAATTTGGTAATCAAACGGTAGATGTAACCAATGCTGCTTCCTTGTGTTTTATTATAAGTCAACCAGTGTCAGAACTACTTTCATGTATGTAATCACCTTTTCAAGTTTTCAAAGATGATAAAGCTTCACCCGATATTGTATTGATTCCTGACATGTCCTGAACAATATTGGATTTTAAGTATTTCTATGCATACTCGCTTGATAAAAACAGTTCTTTGTCTTTGTATCGACCGACATTTGGTAATGGATAATACGATGCAGTAATTAGTAGCTCCTTCTTGTAATGCAAAGAATGCTTTCATTGAATTTAATGACTCGCATTCACCAAATATCTGCAAAAAGATTCATTCACCCTTATACATGCATTTACTTTTCTGAAACCAATTTGATATTCGAATGTTTTCTACTTGTTAAAACTCCAGTTAGATTAAGGTTTTTCAGTTAAATTTCTTCTTCATCCATCAATAAGTGAATACTGAAAAATCTTTATTCATAATTCTGAATAGTAAATAACTCATTGTTGATAGCATGTTACACTGCTATTTCAAAAGATTTAATGCCCAATTTGAAAGTTTTCAAATTTCTAGCTTGCCTCGAAACCCCTCTGCAGTACGAGTGGATCATTTTCAGCGGCTTCATAAGCAGCTATTTGACTCTTTGTAGTCCATTATTTTGCCAGCTTCTATAGCAATGTCTTGGTTTTGATATATCGTATGTGTACCAATTGTTTATAGCCATTCTTATACGCTCAATATTTTCCCACGAATTTCGTTTCGCAGCAAATATTTGAGCGCACGGAATTATCAACAAGTGGTATCATGGTTCGCAAAAGCATGCGGTCAAGTATTCAGACGTATACATCGCTAATTTAAGAAACAAAAAGCTGTTTCAAATTTCGCGAATTTTGCCACGTATTCGCACACATAAAAGCTCGCTACATTTACATTGTGGATCTATTGAGACTAAGTTATAAAAGAAAATTGACTGGAGAATTTGAACTTCTTCATTACCTATTAAAAGACTAAAAATATTTAAATATTTGCAGACTAAAATTTCCCCCATTTCCACAAAGATTCCTTTGGATTGATTAATTCATTGTGTAACTCACTGAAATATAATCCTTTATCTAATCCTTGAGCAACTATGACTTGCAAATAGAAGAAGAAATCAGCAGGATTGAATCCGGCGTTCAATTTATCAATAAACTGTTGTTTACCTTCTTCCGCTGAAATCTCAGTTTCTGGTTTCAAAGTAGCTCCGTTCAATTTGTCCTTTGCATACCTGTCAATCACATCTTTGACAGTGATGAGGTCACTCGAGACTCTTAATGTGTTTGGCAATTTGTCTACTGGAGTGGTTGAAACTGCCAAAACTGCATTACCTACGTCTTCCAATTTGGAAATGTGTAATTTTTGATTAATGTCACCAATCAAATGAAGTTTGTTTTCTCTGATACCAACGGCTCCAGCCCATTCGTATAAGAAAGCACCCGGAACAGCAAATAACGAAGTTATGATGTCGACAACTTTCAAACCAGGAATTTGTCTAAGACGTTCTGAATGCTGGGTTTTCAAGCTTAAGAATCCAGGAGCGTACTGGTCAACTTGTAAAATATCAGTTCCAAATTGAGTAGGAATAAAAAGCTTTGGTTTGATGGCAGCAGCCAATTTTTCAGTTTGGGCAAAAATTTCCGGCGTTGGACTTGTCAATTCAACAATCACGTCAACTCCAGATAATTTGGAACTCAAAGTTTCAGTATCTGACAATTCGCTTTGAACATATTCAATTTTATCCGTAGATTTGAGTTCTTTTCTTGTTATGGCTTTGATTGGGAATTGAATCTTATCATCGAAGATTCCTGATTCGAGAGCTTGTACAACGTATTTACCTAAGAAACCGTGTAAACCAATTACTGCAATTGAGACTTTAGACATAATGTTATGAATTGAAGAAACAGTTAAACTGAACTTTTCCTCTCTTTATATATGTCACTGGTTGTGGCTGCTGCAAAATAGAAGTGGCTAAAATCAATGTAATCACATATAATTCTTAAGTGGTAATATTACATAATCTTAGTAATCTTATTAATATTTTCTGCAGGAGGGCGTAATTTACCGCGCAGTTTGGTTTTGCAATTTGTAATCATTTTCGCAAATCAGTCAGCTAGGTAGCTTGATTATTCAGTATACCACAGTTAGTAATCTGGTACCACACTCCCACTATGTTGCCCATGAGCCATTAGTGTATTTTACAAGACTCCACTGTTTCTAAATATGCTTGTTGACAAAATATAAACGCTTACTGACATAATATACCTGGATATTGAATATGTTATCTAGAGTATATCAGTCCTAATGTTTCAAGATTACAATTCTTGCAGCTAACTAATTGTACCAAAATTGTAACCTTCAATTCTTATTATTACACCAGTGGCTATAAAATTTGTAGAAGTTCAAACAAAGAAATAGTCCATTTTTGTTTTAACGTAACTTCAATGTCACGATACCAATATACAGATATCTTTTTGTAAATAACATTCATAGGAATACATGTCGGGTATTACTCAAATTAATTAATACGAAGATGCACTGGAATTGTGTGGAAATGTGTTAAATTCAACAAAAAAGTTACAGTTTGAACAGACTTGATTTTTGTTAATCTTAAAGCGACTAAAGCAATTGATAGTTTTAATCTAGTATTATCGATAACACAATTCAACCACATTCCATCAGTTCTGATACTTAGTTGCAATTGGTAGCTCCTTGCGTAGATACACTGTTATCAAATTCCAGTAAGCGAGAGTTGTAAAATTTTATCCTGCACAGATATCTCAACAATGAAGTTTTTATTCTTGTTGATATCAGTAGCTTTGGCTATCGACTGTTCACAATTAAAGAAATATGATTTTGAAAGCATCAAAGGGGTCCACAACTACTCCGTGACCAAAAAGACACCTCCTTCCGAAACTGAATTCGAGTTGAAGGTAGGATTTTGCGAAGCTGTCAAAGACGATTTATGTGACGGTGATGCATGTGGAGTTCAAACGATAAAGAACGGCAAAGACAGCATTGTTTCCGAAGTACTCAATTTCAAAGACCCAAAAATACAAGAGCACGATTCAGGAGTCACCTTGAAATATAATTCAAAATGGGGCGACTCTACCGTTGAAGCAGATTTCAATTTCGTATGTTCCAAAGGCGAAGAGAAATACAAGATAGACTGGAATGAAAAAAAACTAGTTTTCACTTTAGAAAACAAAGCTGCTTGTATTGAAGGAGAATCTTGGGGATGGTTCACGTGGATATTTATTTTCTTAGTTTTATTTCTATCGATTTACATAGTGGGAGGAGCATGGTTTCAATTTCAAAAAGGTAATGCAATTGATTTTCAATCTGCGATTAAAGAGGTCGTACAAAATATTATAGATTTATTAAAGTCCTTGCCTAGTTTTGGTAAAGAAATCTTGGAAAAGTTTAGCAATAATCGTGGTGAATATTCGGCTGTATGATTATAATTTTGCTAATTGCTATAAAAGTAGATTCCATAAAGCAAGCTCGTCTTGGTATTCGTGATGAACAATGCTTACCAAGTAGTAATCGTTGTATATACTATTTAATAAATCATAGGATTTGGATCCTTTTTTGTAACAATTTGCCCACTTTTTCCATAATGAAAATGCTTCTTCATTCCAAGCTTTGAACGATTCGAAATCTATAATTGTAGGTTGGACAATTTCTTTCATTGGAAACACTCCCCAAGTAATGGTATTCTTTCTACCAACTTTAACAACTCCATTACAATCCCCTACAAAACAGGCTGTTTTGGGTAAATCTTTTTTGGGAACAAACATTTCAACAAAACTCTTTTGATAAATTAAACCGTTCGAAGGCCCCCAACCAAAAATGTTATCCGTTGACTTACAACCATTGACCGCCGGCTGAGATGCGATTGTAAACCAACCTTTTTCATTCAATTGGAATAGCTGCTCTTGTATCAATGCCGTTTCGGGAGATAATTTGGAGTCTGCCCATGGCAACACGTCTAAACGTCCAGATAAATAATCTGTAAATAACTTAGTTAAATCCTGAATGGTTTCAGGATAACCCCACTTGACTGTAGCTTCACTAGGTGACATTTTTAAACTTGGTCCATACCCGTCAATTTCACCATAGGCAGGAGACGTTGAATCACCAAATCTACCATTTGGATAATCGTCCCAAAACACTTCTTTATCTATAGGATATTTCGGCTTGACATTGAGTTTGCACTTGCTTAATATTTGAGCTATTGATTTTTCCAAATTCAAAGTGTAAAAATGGTACCCTTTAGAATTGCAACGAGAAATGATGTCACAAATGATGTCAACTCCCATGGCTTTAACTGCATCATCGTCATTACCGACTTTTTCTATTTTTTTAAATATATCGTCCGGTATAGATGCATGAGATAGTTTTGTTGCTCTGGTAAAAACTTTGTACGTAGATATCGGCATCAAACCTGGTATTATTGGCACATTCAAATCAGCAACCATTTTCTCAAATATGGAATACTTATTGACATCAAAGAACAACTGAGTGATGACAAAACTAGCACCAGCTTCTATTTTCTCTTTCAAATAAGGTAAATCCTTCTTTGGATTTTGCATTGAAGAATCAGATCCGTCAACATGACCTTCAGGATAAGCAGCTACACCAATGCAAAAATAGTCTCCATATTGCTGCTTTATATATCTGACTAAATCGACGGCATTTGTGAATTCACTTTGATATTCTTCGGCAGGTGGATCCCCTCTCAATGCTAATATATTCTTTATCCCACATTGTTTTGCTTTCGCCAATGCTTGATCTATAATATCTCTATTGGTATTGGTACAGGTCAAATGTAGGACTGTTGTTAACCCGATATCTTGACACATTGCTGCCAAATCTAATGATTTTTCACTCGTTGAACCATTGGCCCCCCATGTGACTGTTACAAACAATGGATTCAAAGCTTGCATACGGTTCAACCTCGATAACAAGTTTCTGAACCCAGCATCTGTTTTAGGAGGGAAAAACTCAAAGGAGATGAATTTTTCATCGGGACCTAGACTGGCTATTTTATCTACGACTGACATGGTGAGAAAAATTTATTGTATATTCAAAAAGTCAATTTTCTTTGTAGTTATATCCTGGTCAGACCACTCCTTATCTAGACCCTTGTAGATGCAATTCTTATGGGTCAACATGTACACGCCATTTTGTAGTTCTGCGTTGACGTCCAACTTTCCGCCCAATTCGAATTTGATTGCTTCTTGCTCATACGCAAAGACAATTTCATCTTTATTTTTTAACCAGAGTTTATAAGTGGGTGTTTTCTTGGTGTCATCAACGTCTCGTATAACCTTGTCATCATTCAATTCATCTAGTTGATTCAAAGTGGAGGTAGATATATTTTCAGCCCAAATTATTGTATAAAGCATGAGTTTATTTGTTGAGGAAGAATCAAATTTCAAAGAAGTGGAATGTATACTACCATTAAAATACCAACAAGAAATTGTTGAAGATATGTTGACCAAAGATTCTTTGTTGATTTTAGGTCACGGACTAGGATGGGATGTAATTACAGCAAACCTATTGCACGCATTGACACCTTCTAAAAAAGGATTGATATTTATATTGAATGGGAAAGAGGATGAAATTGTTCGACTACAAGAAGAATTGGAAGTTTTAGACAGTGAGTGCACTGTGGTCAATAGTGGTAGAAAAGAATATCATGGAATAGTGAGCATATCATCTCGAGTTTTAGTTGTCGATTTATTATCGGGGGTAATAAATCCAAATGATATCACTGGGTTGTTTGTTCTACATGCAGAAAGAATTAAAGAGACTTCAAACGACGCGTTCATCATAAGTTTATTCCGAGATCATAATCAATGGGGGTTTATTAAAGCATTTTCAGATGAGCCTGAATTATTTACTGGGTTCACACCATTGGCCAGTAGATTGAAGGTTTTAAGATTATCAAATGTTTTGCTATGGCCAAGATTTCATGTAAATGTAACAGAATCATTCAATAGCAAGTATGTCACCGAAATAAATGTGAAACTAACTTATAAAATGAACAAGATACAAAATGCATTGTTATCATGTATTCAGGCTTGTTTAAGTGAGCTCAAAAGACACAATAATGAAATATCTAATGATTATTGGGATATGGAAAATGTTCACGATGTTGATTTTGCAAAAAAGATTAGAATATCCTTAGATCCTCATTGGCATAGAATTAGTTACACATCGAAGCAGTTGGTTGGTGACGTGGCTGTTTTAATTGATTTGTTAAACGATTTGATAACGGTTGACTCGGTGACATTTTATCAGCAAGTGCAGAGTATAGTTGATGTTAACATCAGAAGTCAGACTACAAGATCAATGAGTCCTTGGTTAAATTTGGATGAGTCAGCCACTATCATTAATTATGCAAAAGAAAGATTGAAAGAGGAACTACCTAAATGGGAGCAATTGAGGATACTAGTTGATGATTTGCTACATGAAAATAAACAGGGGCCTATTTTAATCATGTGTTCATCGAGGAAAATAGCATCCCAGTTGACAAAAATTTTGCAAGGTACTGATATCATGGGTGAACAATTGCGTAATTATAAAAAATGGAAAGAAATGAATACGTTAGTGAAGAAAATTTCTAAGGAAATGGAGGAAGAAGAGGAGGAAGAGTTGAATACCACGAAAACATTTTCAAGAAATGGACAACCCGTAAGCAAGAGACGTAGAATGAGAGGAGGAATGGTTCGGCCAGAAACTAAAGGATTAGTGCAAGAACAAGAGCAAGAGGAACTGCAAGATGATTTTCCAGAAGACGAAGTTGAAGAGATATCAGACGGAGTAGAAAATGTAATTCAATTGAAACACATAAACAATCAAATCATAATTCAAGCTTATGATAAAGACGCTCCATTATTATTAGAATTATCACCATCTTATATTGTAATGTATGAAGCCAATCTTTCGTTTATAAGAAGAGTTGAAATGTACCAAGCCATCAATGAAACGCCTGCTAAAACATACCTCATGTATTATGGTAACTCAGTTGAAGAACAAAAGCATTTATTGCGAATCAAGAAAGAAAAAGATTCATTTACGAAATTGATCAAAGAAAAATCCAGGCTAGGTAAACACTTTGAAACCTCTGAAGACAATAAATTTCAACTTCAAAAAAGTCAAATAAACACTAGAATTGCTGGCGGGGCAAACTTCCGTACCAAACATGACGAAATGAGAGTTGTTGTTGATGTGAGAGAGTTTGGATCCTCACTTCCAAACTTATTATATCGTATTGGAATCAAAGTAGTTCCGTGTATGATAACAGTTGGCGATTATATTTTGTCACCGAGACTTTGCGTGGAGAGAAAGTCAATACCCGATTTAATACAATCTTTCAAGAGTGGAAGATTGTATCATCAATGTGAACAAATGTTTAAGCATTATGAATTGCCAACATTACTAATAGAGTTTGATGAAAATAAAGCTTTTGCATTAGATCCATTCAAGCCAGACCCAAAACAAAATCTTCAATCAAAAGTTCTTTCATTGTTATACTCATTTCCAAAGTTGAAAATCATATGGTCATCTTCTCCATATGAAACAGCACAGATATTTCTTGAATTAAAAGCAAATCAAGAGGAACCAGATGTTGGCATGGCCTTGGATAAAGGTACGAGCGAAGTAGTCAATGATGATGCGATTGACTTTATGCAAACAATACCGGGGATAAATAACATAAATTGTTACTCGTTAATCCAAAAAGTCAATACAATCGAGCAATTGGTGCAATTGTCAAAAGAAGAGCTTATGAAAATTCTAGGGGAAGAAAATGGAAAGAAGGCATACAACTTTATAAATAAAACAGTGTAGTTCGGAAAAGCATTATCCAATGATATTTTTTCAATAAGTAATAATCTCTGCGCTTACATAACACATGAATTTATATTTCTTTCTTTATCAAGCGACCAAAAAAAAGAAAAAAATCAAAAAAATTATTCACTAGACAGAATGCCTCATATGATAAATGAAATAAACCATATACAAATCGGTGGCAGAAAGTCGAAACTAGCAGTCGTACAATCTGAAATAGTTAAGAAAGCAATAGAAGACAAATTCTCCATACCATGTTCCATACTAGCATTATCAACATTGGGAGATAAAGTTCAAACACAACCATTATACACTTTTGGAGGTAAAAGTTTATGGACAAAAGAGTTGGAAGTGTTGCTATTGGACAGTATAGACGAATTTCCAAAGTTGGATCTTATTGTGCATTCATTAAAAGACATGCCAACAAATTTACCAGAAGAATTTGAATTGGGATGTATTTTTCATAGAGAGGATCCGAGAGATGCGTTGGTGATGAAATCGGGTAGTAGTTACAAAACGCTTAAAGATTTACCCGCAGGCTCAATAGTGGGCACATCATCGATCAGAAGATCATCACAATTGATAAAAAACTACCCTCATTTGAAATTTGAATCAGTTAGGGGAAACATCCACACCAGATTGAATAAATTGGACAATATTGAAAATGAATATTGTTGTTTAATATTGGCAAGTGCAGGATTGATCAGATTGGGGTTGGGAGATCGTATAACTTCGTATTTGGACGATATGTACTATGCAGTAGGCCAGGGAGCTTTAGGAATCGAAATAAGAAAAGGAGATGAGAAAATAAAATCAGTGCTCAAAAAAATCGAAGACCCAGTTGCCACTGTGTGTTGTTTGGCAGAGAGGTCGTTAATGAGATATTTGGAAGGAGGTTGTTCGGTGCCATTGGGAGTACGTAGTGAATACAACACAGACACAAAAGAGTTGGTCATTGAAGGAATAATAGTCAGTCCAGATGGGACGATTTATATTGAGGACGAGGTCAGAAAAATAATAAACACAAAGCAGGATTGTGAAGCGGCCGGTATTGAATTGGGTGACAAACTAAAACAGAAAGGTGCGAAAGAAATATTGGACAAAATCGACATGACAAGAAATATTAATGCAAGACCAACAGATGTATAAATAGCCCCACTAAATCTGTGCGTCCCCACAGGGACTTTAGATCTGACCCCACAAATCACTTATGTAGACTCATGTACCAACTTGATATATAAACGAAACCAAACCTTGCCTCTTTTTCCAATATTTAAATTTCACTAAGAAATGTCTAAATCTCACATCACATTGGACCACGAAAAACAACAATCTCCTCCACAAGGTTTTTTCGATCGTTCCACTCTGAAACCAAACTTATCGGACTTGGACACATACAAAAAATTATATAAACAATCCATCGAAGACCCCAATGAATTTTTTGGCCAACAAGCCAGAAAAAATTTAGACTGGTCCAAACCATTTGATTTGGCTAGGTTTCCTCAAGACCCTAAGGACGATTTCAAAAATGGTGATTTACCAGCATGGTTTTTAAATGGTGAGATTAATGCATGTTATAATGCTGTTGACAGATGGGCAATGAAGAACCCGGATAAACCGGCTATTATTTATGAAGCAGATGAGCCAGATCAAGGTAAAATCATCACTTATGGAGAGCTATTGAAACAAGTTTGTAAATTGGCTCAAGCATTGACCAAATTGGGTGTCAAAAAGGGTGATTCCGTCGCTGTTTATTTGCCAATGGTACCTGAAGCTGTTGTCACCTTATTGGCCATTGTCAGAATTGGTGCTTTACATTCAGTCGTCTTTGCTGGGTTTTCATCCACTTCGCTCAAAGATAGAATCTTGGATGCTGACTCAAGAATTGTTATCACTGCAGATGAATCAAAACGTGGTGGCAAGACCATTGAAACTAAAAAAATTGTCGATGACGCTTTGAAAGAGTGTCCAAAAGTCCGCAACGTGCTTGTTTTGAAGAGAACCGGTAATACCCATGTACCTTGGGTTAAAGGTAGAGATTTATGGTACCATGATGAATTGGCCAAATACGGTTCATACTTTCCTCCAACTCCTGTCAATTCTGAAGATCCATTGTTTTTATTATACACATCAGGTTCGACTGGGAAACCAAAAGGTGTTCAACACACAACTGCCGGTTATTTATTGGGAGCATTGTTGACTACCAAATACACTTTTGACGTGCACGAAGAAGATATTTTATTCACTGCTGGAGATATTGGTTGGATCACAGGACATACTTATGTTGTATATGGGCCATTGTTGAATGGTGCCACAACCGTGGTATTTGAAGGTACTCCAGCTTATCCAAACTTTTCAAGATACTGGGAAATTGTTGATAAATACAAGGTCAATCAATTTTATGTTGCACCAACAGCACTCAGATTGTTGAAAAGGGCAGGAACTAAATACGTTGAACCTTATGATTTGAGTTCATTAAGAGTTTTGGGTTCTGTTGGTGAGCCTATCGCTGCTGAAGTTTGGCATTGGTATAATGATAATATCGGTAGAGGTAAAGCCCATATAGTTGATACTTATTGGCAAACAGAATCGGGTTCACACTTGTTGACTCCAATTGCAGGTGTTACCCCAACCAAACCAGGTTCTGCTTCATTACCATTCTTTGGAATTGATCCTAAAATTTTGGACCCAAGTACAGGTAAAGAATTGACTGAAAATGATGTTGAAGGAGTCTTGGTATTCAACAACGCATGGCCATCAATCACAAGAGGTATTTTCAATGATTACAATAGATTTATTGACACATATTTAGCCCCTTATGAGAATTACTATTTTTCCGGTGATGGTGCTGCTAGAGATCTTGATGGATTTTACTGGATCTTGGGTAGAGTCGATGATGTTGTCAATGTCAGTGGTCATAGATTGTCAACTGCCGAAATCGAAGCTGCTTTAATCGAACATCATTTGGTTGCTGAAAGTGCTGTTGTAGGTTATGCCGACGACTTGACTGGTCAAGCTGTCGCTGCATATGTCAGTTTGAAAAAAGACAAAGAAATTGAAGATTTGAATGCTGTGAAGAAAGAATTAATCTTAACTGTGCGTAAAGAAATCGGTCCATTTGCTGCTCCAAAATTGATTTTGTTGGTTGATGATTTACCAAAAACAAGATCGGGTAAGATTATGAGAAGAATTCTCAGAAAAGTTCTAGCTGGTGAAGAGGATCAATTGGGTGACGTTTCAACTTTGAGTGACCCTAGTGTTGTTAAACAAATTATCGAGGTTGTTCATTCTTCTAAATAGAATCATAATTTATAATTGAATCAAATAATGAGTTTGGCTCTGGTTTGGGTGAAATTATCTTAGGGGGTAATTGATTCTCTATCAAATATTCTTCTGTAGTAGGTCCAATTGAAGCGATATTCCACTCACCGCCTTTCAAATATTCAACAACTTCTTTAGTTCCTTGAGGACTGAAAAACACTATCCAGGAATTTTTGTCAATATTTAAGTTAGTAATTTCTCTTTCAAACGTTTTGTATATTATAAACTCTGATAAATTATAACCAGCTTCTTTCAATTTCCTTGGTATGATATCTTTTCTGATTTCACCAGTGAAGAATACAATTGGAGTCGATTTATCCACTTGATCTATTATAATATCAGATAAGTTTGAGCCATTACCCGCTGACTCACCAAGAACAGTGAACCCAATTTCCTTTAAAACTTTCCCAGTAGCTGGACCTACAGTATAACCTATTTTCAGCAAGATTGTCTTATCATCGAGCTCATCAATACACTCTTTAAACATTTCAACAGCCCTCTGCGATGTGATGATAAATATTGGTATATTTAAAAATTCATCTGATTTTAAATACTGTATTGTTGCAGCCTTGTCTCTATGAGAATGATCCAACAAAGGAATAAACCTTGTATTATAATGATCCTTAAACTTCACTTCATAAGGATCTATAGGTATGCTTGGGTTTTTCAATAATATTAAATCTTTCATTAATGAGAAGAAAAAAAAAAAAAATATAAAAATATACACCTATAATAATTTTGTAATTTTTCCAATTGCAATGGTGGTACCTTGATCTCTCAAAGTGAATCTACCCAATTGTGCATAGTCTGAATATCTCTCAGCACATACGGATTCAGCAACCTCTATTTCAGCAATGATCTTCATACCTTTTTTGGCAAACGCTGGTGCCTTTTTAGATTTTCTATTTGTACCTTTTTCTAATTTATGTTTAATGCTCTTGATAATAACTTCTTCAATTGCAGTATGAATGTGCATCATACATGAATAACCATTACTCATTATACTCTTGAGTTCAACAATGGCAATTTGTGCTTCGAATTTTGTAACTGTTTTAACTGGATTCTTTGGTGAAGTCAAGACATAACCTGCTTGTAAATCTTCTTCTTCAACCCCCTTTATTTTCAATCTTACTTGTTCACCACTATAAGCTGAATCACACTCTTGTTCTGTTTCATTGTATATAGTCAAGATTTCGACTGAAGTTTTGTTAGGCATTAATAATAAATTGGTACCTTTCTTCACGTGCCCACTTTCAATCTTACCTTCAACTACTGTACCCATATCCTTCATTTTACCAGAAATTGGTAACATGAAAGGCCCATTGATTTTTCTGTTCATGGTTGACATGTTATCCAAGTATTCCAATAAAGCAGGTCCATCGTACCATGGGCAATCTTTTTTAGAGACTCTTTCTTTTAATCCAGCACCAGTGTAACCGGAAACTGGCATATTAATGATGTCATCTTTGTTGTAACCAATACCTTTCAAGAACATACCCAATTTGGTGGTACATTCATTGTATCTATCTTGAGACCAATTTACAGTAGGATCATCCATTTTGTTGACAACAACTATGATTTTATTGACACCTTGTGTTTTGGCTAATAAAGCGTGTTCTCTAGTTTGACCACCTTTTTCGAAACCAGTTTCGTATTCACCTTTTCTTGCGGATATGACCAAGATACCAACATCTGCTTGTGAAGCACCACCAATCATTTCTGAAACGTACATTTTATGACCTGGGGCATCCAAGATTGTATACCTTCTTTTATCTGTTTCGAAATATGCTTTACCAACTTCAATAGTTTTACCATCGTTTCTTTCTTCTTTATTTGTGTCCATGACCCATGATAAATACCACCCTTGTCTACCTGCATCTTTTGCTTCTCTTTCATATTTTTCAACAGTACGTTTATCCACAGAACCAGTCAAGTATAAAATGTTACCACCCATGGTAGATTTACCAGCATCAACATGACCCATAAATATAATTGAAACGTGATCTTTACCACCAAACATATCTTTGACAACTTCTTCATCAACTTCTTCTTCTTGTTCTTTTACAAGATCTTTCTTTTCAGATTTAGGTTCTGCTTTTTGTTCGGATTTTGCTTCTGCTTTTGATTCAGCTTTCTTTTCGACTTTTTCTTTTGATTCTTCTGCTTTTTTCTCTACATTTTCTGGCTTCTTTTCCTCTTTCTTCTCCACTTTAACTTCCTTCTTTGGTTCTTCTTTTTTTTCTTCTGGAGCTGGTGATTCTTTTTTAGTAGCATTAGCTAATTTGATACCTGACGAAGAAGACAATTTCAATGTTTTCTTAGCTACAGGCTTATTCAATGATGATTGTTGGGCAGCCTTTTGCTTTTGGAAATCAGCTAATGACATTCCTTGTTGTGCTGGTTGAGCAGGTTGATATTGTTGATAACCACTGTATTGTTGGTACCCACCATACTGTTGTTGACCATATTGTTGGTTACCATATTGTTGATTACCATATTGTTGATTACCATATTGTTGATTACCATATTGCTGGTTACCATATTGTTGGTTGCCGTACTGTTGTTGGCCATACAGTTGATATTGTTGGTTATTTTGATAATCTTGAGGCACAAAAGCTTGGGCATTGTTAGGATTATAGTACTGGTTTTGCTGGTTGTTACCACCAATGGAAGTCTTTTGAAACTCCTGATTCAATTTATCTTGATCAGACATGGATATATATATATAACGATTCAGATTACTTGTTAAAGTTAACAAAAAAAATTTTCAAAGCAGAGTAAAAGTTGGATTTGTCACGTGACACTTTCAAAAATGAGACTCCATACAACGATAACAGTTTGTTTAATTAAGTAAAGTTCTTATCAATGCCGATTTTCAGCGACCACTCTTACACTTCAATTACGATCAAGATTAATCAATTGATAACACAATCAAATGATGAGTTGGACGAATCAATTGAGTTGTATTTGTCTGATTTGATCCATTTGATCAAAGTGCAACCAAATAGTGGTTCGACAGAAGCAGCAAGAGCAATTCGGAAAAAAATCAAATACGGTGATTCTATCAAAGAACAATTACGGAGTTTACAAATCTTGGAGCTATTGGTTTTGAATTCTGGAAAGTCAATTGGGCCCATTATAGCTAGAGACGATAAATTATTGGATGTTTTAAAAGGTATTATAAATGGCCATGGGAAAACTGGTATGGGAGACAATTATGATCCCAAAGTACAGAAAAGGGTAAGATCTATGGCATTGGCCTGGAGAGAGGAGCTTAGAGATCTCGACGATTATAAGTATATGCAATCATTATACAAATCTATTCCTAAAGGAGGTAATAGATCGGAAGTAAGATCGGATTCTTTTAAATCCCCTCAATCAGTGAAATCGCCCAAGTCGGTGAAATCAACTCCGCCGCCTCGTCCAAAACCATACAAAAGGAAAAAGGGAATAGTTTACGCTGATGAAAATTACGCGATACCTCAAATTAATTATAAGGTGGAAGCACCGAAGATTAGAGAATTGATTGCTTCTTGTCACACCCACACCACGATCTTAAACAATTTATTGACTCATTTGAAAGATGAATCGCCTTTGGATGATGATAAGGTTATGAATGAATTTCAAAAGAATAAAAAAATTAGAAGAAAAGTATTGAATTATTTACAATTTGTTGGAGCAGGGACTTCAGAAGCTAAAAGTTCAGAATATGCTGCATTGGATGAAGAGTTTTTAGGTTCTTTAATTTCAGCAAACGAACAATTGGTCGAAGTGTTTAAAAAATTTGATTTCAAAGCTGGGTATTCAATTGATAATCCAGCTCCAAACTATGACGAAGAAAGTAGTGGAGAAAGTTACTATACTGAATCAGACGAAGAATCATTGAGAGAGGAAGAATCGCTTAGTCAAAGATTACAAGAGGTCACTTTTGATAGGCCAAAATTGAATAAAATGGAAACTGTAGAATCCATCGAGGGAGATCCGTTTGGTGATAGAAATGCAGTTTCAAACAACCACTCTGTATACGATTAAATATATACGCACCGAAAAATAAATTTTCTAGGTCTATGAACAAAGACAGTGATATTCTTACGTGGAAGAAGAAGTATAAATTATTCAATTGTAAGCCAGAAACACCATTACCATCTGTGGAAAGCTTTAAATTGGATTACATTTTAAATCATGTTTTAAGCAAAGAAAGTGATCAAGTGGTTCAAGATCTACTAAAAGTTACCAATAACTATCAAAATGATTTAAGAAAAGAGATCAAATACAAGCTATCGATTGAACAAAGGATACAATTCAAAAACATTGAGATTGCGAAATTGTCAAAGAGTTTGAATCAAACGATCCAATCGAGAAATAGAAAATTGAAACACAATTCATCAAATGATGCTAATTTATTATTGAAAAGTACAGTTGACACAAGTAAAAAGATGAAAAATTTAATCGAAAGGCTAAGAAAAATTGAAGTCAAAAAGGGGCTAGACACATCTAATGCCTATCCCACTTTATCAAAAATGAAAGTTGTTCCCGAGATACTGGACCCCGCAGAATTTGAAACATTCATCTCAAACAGTATAGCAAAGTATCGTGAGCTGCAAAGCACCGATGCAAACCCTTTAACTTTGTTATACTCAGAAACTAAACCTAAGCCTAATCCATTTTTAAACTTATTGCCAATAAAGTCATCTGCGACGGTGAATCTGTCTATTCAAACCTCACATTTCAAAAAACTACGTATCAACGGCGCACCTATGAAAGATCCCGAGCTACTATTGGAAAATCTTAAAATCAATGATGATGAACTTTGGAATAGCTCGGGTTTAGACCTTGATTCCTCAGATTCAGATTCCTCCGCTGAGAATACACTATCTACAACAAATCAATATTATACAAATTTATTCGAGAAGAAAAAGCAAATACTAAGACCCTCAAAAGACTCTTTTCCAAAATACAAGCCATCGCATCATATTCTAAAGCCAAAGAAATCTATTTTAAAAACAAAGCCACTTAAGAAGCTAAAAATTTCTCCTATAATCAATCACGACCATCATGAAGTAACTCCATTGAACGCAGTAAACAATGCATTTGGAACCAAGCCTAATAATGACATCACTGATTTCACAGTGGAAGGAATAATCACAAGATCTAAATTTGAAAGTCATATATTAAAACAACCAGATATAAAAGAACCATAAAATTACAATTGAAAACACCAGCAACCACATTTTCCAAGTTATGCCTGCTTTTTGACTCATCACGACCATTTTATTATATGTATTTTTCAATGTAACTTTACCCTTTTCGAAATTATTTGTAATGTCATCATTCAACTTGATGGATTTATTGATTTCTACGCCCATTCTCTCTCCTAGGTTCTTCAACATGTTGACTTTCTCACCCATTATGCCCATGTCGTCGTTGTTTTGCGATTCTAACGTGTTCAACAAGGATTCATCGTATTTTGCCTTTTGTTGATCATACGGCGACGAAGTTCTCAGTGGCGTTCTAGACGACGAAGGTGTATGCAATTGCGAGCCAAATAACTGAGTCCGCAAATCTCGTTGGTGTGCGCCGCCTGCAGCTGAGTATCTTGAAGACATATATGAATCGGTGGTGGAAATTTTCTCGCTGTGGATTAGAAAATGGAAGTGCCAAAATCGTTAGATCACGTTAAACACGTAGTGCTCATTCTATCCGGCAAAGGTGGAGTAGGGAAATCGTCCGTCACCACCCAGACTGCTCTAACGTTGGTCAACAAAGGGTATAATGTTGGAGTGTTGGATATCGATTTAACTGGGCCATCGTTGCCTAGGATGTTTGGTGTTGAATCAAAACAAATCCATCAGTCCACTCAAGGCTGGGTCCCTGTCCAAGTGTATCCGAATCTTAAACTCATGTCGTTAGGGTTTTTGCTCAGCAATCGTGGCAATGCGGTTGTTTGGAGAGGTCCAAAGAAGACTGCCATGATTAAACAGTTTTTAAAAGATGTTGTTTGGGGGTCTCAAGAACAACCTCTAGACTACTTACTAATAGACACTCCTCCAGGTACTTCTGATGAACATATAGCCATAGCTGAAGAGTTGAGATATGCACAGCCCGATGGGGCTATCATAGTCACCACGCCGCAGTTGGTGGCGACCAATGACGTCAAAAAAGAGATCAATTTTTGTAAAAAAGTAAACTTTGATATTTTGGGGATCATAGAAAACATGTCTGGGTTCATATGTCCCTATTGCAAAGAATGTACAAATATATTTTCAAGTGGTGGTGGGCTAGCATTGAGTAAGGAACTAGATTTAACATATTTAGGAAATATTCCAATAGATCCTAAGTTTGTCGAAATAGTGGAGTCACAAGGAAAGTTGATAGATCTATATAATGATAGTGAGTTGAAGCCGATACTAAGTGACATACTTGAAAAAATCATTGCAAAAAAATTACCATCTCGAATATAAATCAAGGCTTCAATCTATGTTATTTGACTTTTTCCACTTGTTGATTCGTCTTTTCAAATCCCCTGAAGATTGTTGGTATTTGTTTAATTTATCCCATTTCATTTTGTCATAATTATCGCCATATTTCTCGTATAACATTTTAAGCCAGTCGGACTCCCTTTCCGATTGATGTCTTTCCTTTTTCACTTTACTACCAGCATATTCTTCCAACTGCTTAACTACCGCGCTATCTTCTTCTTTCTCTTCTTCTGTTATGTTTTCCATGGTACCATATATAATCTTGACAACGTTTCCTTCATCATCTCGAATGATTCTTGCTTCACCTTGTGGTATTTGTGCTGGGTCGTCTGTTTCTTCAATCTGATCAATACTTGGCGCCTCCCTTACTTCTCGTTTGGTGAGTTTCTGTTCAATACCACCTGGAGATTTCCCCAATTTTGCTCGTAAACCTAAACGTTTATAATTCTGTTGTAACGTCAAAGATTTGTCCCAATTTGCTGCAATTATAGGGTTTGAGTAAATATTTATATCTCTTTGTTTGTCCTTTACTCTTCTGGTGTTTTTCTTTACCGATGACCTAGCCATCTTTCTTTTTCTAACTGAAACCATGATGATACAACTATAGAGATGAGAGAGAAAGTTTTTGCAATCAAAGAAAAAATAAAAAAAAAATAAAAAAAATAAAAATAAAAATAAAAGTTACACAAAACAGGTGCAGGCACCTTCTTATATTTATTCGGTTTCAGGTTGGTCATTGAGCCCACCTCTACCTCTGCCTCTACCTCTACCTCTGAAGCCTCTTCCCCTGCCTCTACCTCCTCTGCCTCTACCTCCTCTGCCTCTTCTGAAGCCAGGCAAGTTCGTTCTTTTTGGAGTGACTCTGATCTCTCTACCTCTCAATTCTTTACCGTGTAATTCCTCAATTGCCTTTGTAACACTTTCGGGTTTTTCAAACTCAACGTAAGCATATCCTTTAGGCAAGCCGGTGTATCTATCAAACAAAATGGTTACTCGTTCAATCACGCCAATCACGTGGAAAAACGCCTCCAATTGCTCAGGGGTCGATTGGTAATCAACATTGCCCACATAGACTGATCTGGAGTCTATTTCCTCCTGCTTCTCCAACCTTTGTTGTTTTTCCTCCTCTGTTTCTTGAACTTTTTGTGGTTTCTCCTCAGACATTATTCTTCAAACTTGACACCGGTGGACAACTTTTTTTTTTTTTGGGTGAGATATTTATAAACGGATATTTCTATTTCATTACACGACTGCCCGTCTACTCTACAAACGCTCTATACGTAGTCAAATCACCACTCGACAATTCAATCTCAGTCTCTGGTGCTACAAAATAAACAAACCCAGCTTTTATATCTTGTGGTTTGGTGTCACCTTTGATTTGAATCAAACCAGTACCTTCAGTCGCAATAATGATCGAAGGACCTTTGAAACCTTGGAAATATTGTTTACCAGGTTTGGTAAATATTGTTTGTAAAACAGAAAATTCAGCAATTGGAGGGTCGTACAATGCAGTCTTTGCGTCTCCGGTCGATCTGGAGAAATCTTGGGCCTTCATTTTTTGCTTCTCAACTGAATCGTATGAATATGTCAACATCTCGACTAATGTCTCAACGTCTTTGAACTTTGGCGTGAAACCGGCTCTTACAACATTGTCAGATGCAGCCATACATTCAATGATGTCTCCGCTTATATATGCGTGTGGGTCTTTAGCTTGCAAAAACATAGCTTCTCCACTGTTTAAATGTACATGGTTTAATAATAGACACCCGCAAAATAATCCAATGTCTTTTGGAAATTGCTTGTTCAACCTTTGGATCAAATCCGGTAATCTTGCATCGACATCTATTAAATCGTGTGGGTTTGATGCGGCTCTATTGGCCAATTTCTCAGCTTCATCTTCAATAAATTTATCATCAGCATTCATAATAGTTCCAAATATTTTTTGCAACAATTTTCTATTGTGTTGATCTTCAGCAGAACCTAATTCAGCATCCGGCATCACAGTAGAAACAAACTCATCAATAGTTTCTTTACCCAAAACCGCAATAAGTTCTGGAATTGTTTGCATGGACTTGGCAAGTTGATCCAATGGTTTAAATCCACAGAATCCTTCAAAGTCAGTGACTGCAATGGCCATTTCTGGCTTATGGTTATCGTCTGGATAATTCTTTGGATCCTTAGTATGTAATTGAGCACCCAACTTCTTATCTGGATGTGCTTGGATAGACAAGACTTTTTCAATAGATAAAACTTTAAACAAGAATGGTAATTCCTTAGATGAGCCAAACTTGGTAATGATATCTTCACCCAAATACTTTTCAGGACTAGCAGTGACTAAGTCTCGAAGGGTTTTGTTGTCTAAATCAACAGCTTTTGATGGCACCGAAGGATGAGTGCCCATCCATAATTCAGCATAAGGTTTTGACTCATCGATTTTCACCGATGGATCTGATGCAGCGGCAAACCTCGCAACTGCCGAGTTCGAACCAATCTTTCCCCAGTCGTAATTTTGGTACCCACAATTAAGTCTAAACAATCTATCGGACATGGTAATTACAGTGTTGATAAAAATTTGATGTCTTTTTTATTTTTTTTTTTTTTTTTTTTTCGCGTTGTTATGATTCAAACGGCCACGGGGAGCAGAATATCAAAAACGCTAAACTTGAAAAATATCACCACGGGGAGTCATGTGACGGTAAACGAAGACGTCACGTTATGTGAAGGTAGCCAATTTGGTAAATACTGTTATTTGAAATCGGGGTCGAAGATAGAGAGACCGGCAATCGTCGGCGCTTACGTTGTCATCGGTAGTAATTGCGTAATAAACGCATCAAATATCGGAAACAGAGTATTGATTGAAAACGATTGTATTCTACAAGAAGGTTGCGTTGTTTACGATTGTTGCTTTATTAAAGCTGGCACTGTCGTTCCTCCAAAAATGGTGATTCCATCTTATTCTGAAGTTGGTGGAATTCCTGGTACAAATTTTTACATTAAATCTTTACATAATAGTTTTAAAACATCAATCGAACTAGAAGCTAAAACCTTGAATTTATTGGGCTAATCTTTTTTCGGTACAAAGGTGTTGATTATTCCATCTGTCCTTCTTCTGCGTTTCTTTTTCAACAAGATAATTCCATACAATGATAAGATCAATGCTACTACTAATCCCAAATGAGTGAGATTCAATCCTGAGCCAAGAGTTGTACCCTTTATTTCATTGTTCAATAATCCATTCAACAAATTTCTTAGTTGTACAGGGTGATTTTTCAATGCTTCACCGTGAAGCGTGTCCCAAATATGTGTGTTGTCCAAAACTACCGCATCGCCAATTTTGTATTTATTAAGATTCAATTTTGCTTCGAGTTTGGTTTTTGATAAATCGACAAATGTGAATAAAACTTCATGATCATTCCAAGCATGTGGCACTTCTTTTCTCATGGCTTTTAGAATTTTGCTGCTATCAGCATTTATCTTTTTCAATTTATCCACTTCTTGCTGTTTGTTTTCTCGTAACTTTAAAATATCTTCAAAGTTATGCTTCTTCTGTATGAAATTATATTCGTGTGCAACTAATGACAATTTGAACAATTCCTCATCAGAGACTTTGACATCAGTCGAATCGATAAACGTTACAACAACTTTCCGTTTGTTGTTAAAATAATATGGAATCAAATCTGGGGTTAATTCGCCGTATAAAGGAAATTGAACTCGTTCAATAAACTCTTCGATCCTTTCTGGAATTCGTATATCTTCAGGCGCAAAGCTTTGATAGATGTCTGCAATTAAAGAATTGTCTTTGAAAACTACTAAAGTCGGTTTGGACGTTAAAGTGTGTGCTACTTGTAAAGCTTCATCAAATTCATATTTATTACTTTCGTCGTAACTGATATAATCAATTAAAGTATGACCCATGGTTTGAACATTTTCTTCAATTTTCAAATGTTTAGCTTTGAATAATTGGATGTTAAAAGGTGATTTTTGCAACATCTTCACTATATAAGGTAATATGGCCTCATCTTCAGATGAAGTTGCATCAACGTCATAATAATACAACACGGTTATTTTACTTTTCAATGGGTAAAGCTGAGGAATAGGCTCGTGAGTCAAGGTCTTTGTGTATTCCATAACTTCTGTAATTCCTCTAGCTGATAAAACTTCAAATCTTGTATTTTCGTACAATTTGGTGACCCACCACTTCATTTTTTCTAAATCCAACGGTCCTTCATAATCAACCCTGATCAAACCTGTGTCTTTAGGTAAAAACATGATAAAACTGGGCCCATCTGTTAGTTCCAATTTTTCACAAACCATTGGATAATCCAAACACATGTAATGTCCTGTTTGAGCTATTGATAAGATTTTATTAGATAATCTATCCCAGATTTGTTTGCCATGAACACAGTCCAAACAATTTCTGTCGAATTTCAACTTCCCATTCAATTCAGTACTTTCCCATTGCTTCAAAGTCGCGGGGAAAAATGTGACGAAATGTGGTGTATCAATGTCTCCTGCGATAACATTCATTATAGTATCTTTTGTGAAATGTTTGGATGAACTTTGCATGACTCCACCTTCTTTATCATATTCAGCAAATGAGGATTTCAAAAACTTGATAATGTTGTCTGGCGTACGGTCCAAGTTTCGAGGAAACGAGCCAACATTGGTTGTTTTACCTAATTTATCCCCATTTCTATCAATCTTGGGGACATACAATTGTAAATTTGGATAATAATCTATATTTTCACGGTTACATAAATCTCCATTCACCACACAATTGACTTGTCTCATTTCAACGTCTATCTCTGGATATGCCTTGAACTTTTCATATGTTTCTTTCCAGGTAGGAAAAAATTCCTTACAGTGGCCACAATAAGGAGAATAAAATTCTATAAATGAGAGCTTTTCACTCGTTAGCTTATCAAATGACTCGACATTTAATTCCTCGGGTAATTGTACTTCATCAGCGAATATTCTCACTATGAGTAGTACAAATATTAGAATCATGACTGGAGTAGAGGAATTTCGTTCGCATGAGAAATTTAAATATCTATTCTATATTCTTTTGATCTTACCACTCATTTCCAATAAATACGTCTTAAAGTATTCGAAACTGACTAGCGTCACTGCGCTGGCAGGAACCGTCCTTGCCAAGTTGGTTAGATAACCAGCGTAAAATCCTTTCAAGCCTTCGCTCTTATATATAAATGTGATTGTCTTTAGAAAAGATAACTTCTTGTCTGTTTTGATCTGCATTCGTGTTCTCAATATTTCATGAGGGTATGTTATTGTACTTGCTATCATTTTTGATATGGACGAAGCTCCTATTAATCTCCATAATAAACCTGGATGATTGGGCTGATTGCAACCAAACATAGTCTTTAGCTTTTCATATGCTGGGAAATGTATACCGACGTGTAACAAGCCAAAAAGAGATGGGATCAACCCACTGTAAAACACTTTTAATCCTTCTTCTCGATACATTTTACAAAATGCATCTATAGTTCCTTTGTACTTGTGTTTGTGCTGGTTATTTTGCACCATTAGTCTTGTTTTCACCACCCATATTGGATTTACCGCAATTGAACTTGCCATTCCGGCAGTTAGAGCTGCACAAAAGTGGTTGATCGATGGATTCACTATATTGAATTCTTTTTGTAAGAAATTGGGATAGAATTGCTTTGCTTGTTCGTAAACGGTGAAATAAATCGTCCATGTAGGCAAATACCCAATCGTTATAGGTACTAAACCACGATATAAACCTCTTATTCCTTCTTCTCGCAAGATCGTATTAAATGAATGAGCAATTCCTCTATATTTGCCATTTTTCAAACCCTGGGCTTGTAATTTGGTTTTTATAACGTCCAATGGACACACCACCACCCCTGCTAGAAACCCAGATGCTGCTCCGGCTATTGTGATTAGTTGATTGGTGGAAAAGTGTGATAATACTGGTGGTGGGTTTATTCGACCCAATTGGTCTATTTTGTGATGTATTGGGAATGTTTCATTGTTTGAATTTCGAAACTCTAGATCTTCTCCTTGAACAATGTCTGAAAAGTCCTTAGAGTGGTGGAGTATGGGGTTGTTTTTTGACATGAAACTCGGATATTGATATCATGTATTTTCAAAGTTAATTTTTCTGATAGAGGTAATTTTCTTCCGCTGAAAGTTAACATAAGCGACATTTAGTAATGGTTAAATTTTTACTAAAACTATCAGCAGAATTGCAAAACGTCACTGATTTGGAGCCGGTGGACACTGCGCAACAGCCTTTTGAATACACTTTCCAGATTGAATGTACGAAATGTAGAACAATTCATGATAAATACATTTCCATCAATAGATTTGAAAAACATGAAATTACAGGCTCAAGAGGTGAAGCCAGTTTTGTATTCAGATGCAAGGAATGTAAACATGAACATTCGGCTAGCATAGAAAGAACGAAAAACGTATTCACAATCGACGATAGCAAAATGGTACCTATAATAGAAATCGATGCCAGAGGAATTGATTTCATCAAGTTCATACCACAAGGAGAATTCAAAGCTGTAGGCTTAGAAACAAACACCAAATTCGATGAGATCGATTTGGAAGACGGAGAATGGTATGACGTAGACGAAAAATCAAGTGAAGAGGTGTCTATAGTAGAGGTTAAATGGGACATCTCACGTAGTTAGCAATGAGTAATAAAATGTTGATATTTTTTTCCCATCTGGAATTATTACCGGATTAAACCCGCGTATGACTACAGCGAAATAATGCTATATATATATATATATATATATATAGACCTTGATGAAATGTGGTTTGACCTAGTAATCATGTTGACGTTTATTCTTCAGATGAAAGCTGATTTGAAGCAAGTCTCTGGCGTTCAGCCTGTGGACACAAATGAATACTTTTGCGATTATAAATTTACAGTGCAATGCAATGGGTGCAAAACACACCACAAAAATCCAGTGGAAATGAATAGATTGGAATCACACCAATTAGAAGGGTTTAGAAGAACAGTCAACTTCTTAATGAAATGCAAATGCTGCAAGCGGGAAAGATATGCCACGATAGAAAAGTTGCGAAACCATATAACTGAGGATTACAAAGACATATTGAAGATAAGAACGCATGGCTTAACTTTATTGGAATTCATACCAGACGATCAATTTGAATGTGTCAGTTTGGTCACCAATGAGTTGATCCAAGGAATTGGGTTACTTGATGACTGGAGCTATGCCAACGGTGAGAGTATTAGCAACGTTGAGTGGAATTTGAAAATGGTGTAACTACATCCGTGCGGTCATGGAATTATTCTTGTGTTTTGTACCGGTAATAATGGATAAATATTTTTTTGTCCTTCGGTGTTATAAGTAGCAACAAATAAATAAACTTCAATTCCTTCTTTACATTTCACACCAAACTCATTCAAAATGGCCGGAAGCTTAGCTGATGCAATTACACAACCTATCAATGACGAATTGAAAAAAGTCACCGGCTCTGGTGACGCCCCAAAACCTTCCAAAATCGAATTATTTTCTCCGCAATATTATGCCGCTTGTACGTTTGGTGGTACAATTGCTTGTGCTCCAACACACTCAGCTGTCACTCCTTTGGATTTAGTCAAATGTAGACGTCAAGTAGATGGAGGTTTGTACAAGTCAAACATCCAAGGATGGAAAACCATTTTAAAAACCCCTGGTGATTCCATCTTTACTGGTATCGGTGCTACGTTTATTGGTTACGCATTCCAAGGAGCTGGTAAATACGGATTCTACGAATTCTTCAAAAAACAATATAGTGATTTGGTTGGTGAGAAAATTGCAAACGATTACAAAACAGGTGTGTTTTTAGCAGCGTCTGCTTCGGCCGAATTTTTGGCTGATATCGCATTGTGTCCATGGGAAACGATCAAAGTCAAGACTCAAACCACAATTCCACCATATGCTAATTCTGTATGGGATGGCTGGTCCAAGATTGTTGCAAAAGAAGGTTATAACGGGTTATACAAAGGTTTGGTGCCATTATGGTGTAGACAAATTCCATACACAATGGTCAAATTTGCATCTTTTGAAAACATAGTCGCTGGCATCTACCTGTACTTGGGTAAACCAAAACAATCGTATTCAACTTTGGAACAAACCGGAGTCTCTTTCTTGGGAGGTTACATTGCTGGTATTTTCTGTGCTGTCGTATCACACCCTGCTGATGTCATGGTCTCTAAAATCAACTCCGATAAGAAAGATACTGAATCCACTGGACAAGCTTTGAATAGAATCTATAAAAAAATTGGTTTTGCAGGTTTATGGAACGGTTTACCAGTCAGAATCGTCATGATTGGTACTTTGACTGGGTTCCAATGGTTGATTTACGATTCTTTTAAACTTTATATTGGTTTACCTTCAAGTGGAGGTCATTAATTATAGAAGTAGAGATAGATTATATATTAATTCCATACATTTTTAAACAAATCGTCATCTAATCCATTTCCAACATTTACTTTAGAATCAGTAGGCAAAGACGACGATGAATTGGTCCACTCATTATTCCACCCAGCAGCAGGTAATGGTTTGTTGTTTGATGTGTTATTATTTAGATTTAAGCTGGAAAATGAGTTGGAAACTTGATTGGGCTGTTGAATAAAACTATTTGATGATGAAGGTGATGCATATAATGAAAGTATGGATTTTTTCAAATCTGGTCTACTAGAAATACTTCCACCTGTGGATTGAGCTGATTGTATGGGGTTCTTTTGCACTTTTGGAGGCGATGGTAAAGGTGATTCTTTAATTGGTGGGGTCAGTTTGGTCGACGTAAATGATCCAAAATCATCATCTTTTGCAACAGTTTTTGGAGCCACAATTGGTTTGCTTCGTGTTGCTTTCAAAGTTAATGGATCAGGCACATTTTTATTAGCCACCCATTTTTTCAAATCGTATTTTGTTCTTATGAAATTCTCAATTTTCAGCTGATCTGGTATATATCCATCGGGCAATTTATCTTCCCAATATATGTTTGATTTTTCATTACCCCATTTAATCATATTTTCTATCTGCTCGTCGGTCCATGCATCCAAATCAACAGACTTTACTTTGGAGATATGTGTACCCATACTTCTGTGTATACCTGAACATCTGATACATATGAAGCAACCCAAACTCCATGAAGCCCACCTTGGATTCTTTGTGACTTTACAGTCTGCACAAGTTTTGTTTGGATCCTCCCTCAACAACTGTTTCAATATTTGTTTATGTCTCTCCAGATGTACTTTCTGTGATGATGCTAATGCAGTAGATTTCATTTACTAATTTTGTGTTGTCCACTTTTGTAATTACAAAATGGAAAAAAATAATCAAATGCAAAAAAATATCTGTTATCCATCTCCTACAACAAATTCCACTGGATGATTTACCTATAAGATCAAAACACAGTACCTAAAGTGAAATACAAATGCTTCAACCACGACTAATAACTTTAAATGAAGTTGGCAAGCATAATAAACCAGACGATCTATGGATGATCATCAACAACAAGGTGTACGATGTGACGAAATTTTCCCATAACCATCCTGGAGGTCTAGAAGTTTTGTTGGAATGTGCGGGCATTGACGCGACAGAGGCTTTCAAGGATGTCGGACATTCAGAGTTTACTTTAAGAATGCTAGTTCCAGTGGGAGATTTGTATGTCCAAGATTATTCATCTCCTGTTGAAGAAGATAATTCTCCTAAAAGACCCAAGAATGCAATTAAATTGAAACAGATGAATATCGTCGTTATATTCTTGTTGATGATGTTTATTGTCGGCATTCAATTCTACAAGTGGAAAAATTTATGATTTATTAACTTTATTTATTTATCAACTGACAAGCTAATGGTGTTACTTATTGCGATTGATTTTTGTTTCCAAATACAAAGTGTTTGTATCTATTTATAGAGAAAAGTATGACTGTTTAATAGACATTATTTTGTTTAATAATGCGCTCGGGTTGAAATCCACACATTTGAATATAACCAAACGCCATAGTGGGACTGAATTGAGTTGTTCTTTACCAATTTGATTCAGCGTCACCAGCAAAATAATTGATGGGAATGCGCTACACGATTTAGTAAACAACTAGACGTGAGTGTCAGCAATTATCTACTTCTGGCTATGGATTATTCTTGGTAAATATTTTTTGAGCGCCATGAAAACAATAAATCTAAAAGTGGAGAGCTCAATCGGATCTATTCATTATATCAGGTTTCTATCTTGACTTTTGAGCAGATAGCGCGTGATGGATGAATTTAGCTCTCACAACTATCCCTCGGATTTAATCCGAAGTTGGGTCTTGTATATCGCGATTGCGTTGTAATTTGTTGTGTCGATAATGGCTGGGTGGGTTCGGTTGACGCTGTAATAAACAATTTTCAGGAAAAAGGTAGAATAAATTTAAATACTATAACATGAAAGTTCCTAACCATGTATTTGTAATTTGTTAAATTTGTAGCACTTTGCGTTTGTTGTTCCGCATGATGTAAGCGCCGTAAGAATAGTTCCTATCAACGAAATCAAGTCCAAAATCAACTCAAATTTCAAAATTACAAATGTACTCAGAATTGTGAAACTACCTTACTGTGACTGATACCTTAGGTTTATTCTTCTACAATATTTGAAAAACAATCTATAGAAAAATCAAAGGTAGGATACGATTGCAAAATTTTGGCAACTAGATCTTACTTATCGCGAAAATATAATTCCAAACTTTTGACACGAAATCATTTACCAGACTCCCAATACTTGAAACCAACCTCCCCTCAAGCTTGTTGTTGCTTTATTTGCTCCAACAAACCAGCATTACTACTCAAAATTGAAAAAAAATTAGTAAAAAAACATCTCCAATGCGGGGAGTCGAACCCCGGTCTGCTCGGTGAAAGCGAACCGTGATAGCCGTTACACTACATCGGATTACTTGTTAGGTGTGCAGCCGTCTCGAGAGCCTCCTACGGTCTCTTTATGGCCCGCCGAAAAGCGTTTTTATACGGCGTGATGCACAGAATATACCGGAAAGAATTTAAAATTAGTTGCTATAGTCCTTGTGCGTTTACAAGGAGCTAGCCTTATTATTTAAATCAAAGAGGTACTTATATTGTGAAATCTATACTAAAAAAACCCCCCTCGTACAAAACGAATGTGGCGATTTGCCAGTCTTTATATACCATTTTTTCAGGCTGCTGTAAGTCTTCCAATTTTTCATGTGACCTTCACTCACGCAGATCGTACTAAAGTGTGTGGTCGTTATACGCTCACAACAGTTGCTTCACCAAATACAAGGTGTTGAAATATTCAAGCATCGAGAATATAATCTGTGTGATAGTTTTTTTATAATTTGGGTTTTTCGTTTCAGTGTTATTAAAGTATATCATGATTTTTTATCACAATTCATCACGATTTACTTTATTAAGCGAATCTGATAATTACTCAATACAAGTAGTTAAGAGAAATGGATAAAAATATTTTTTTTTTTTCGAAAATTCAATGTATATTTCCTCTTATCATATAAAATTCTATATACATAGGCTACCTAAGGCTGTTGGTAGCTGAGCCTAATTTCTTTCAGCTGGAAAAATTAAAATTCTCTAAAAAACCAGCCCTGTAGTTTGTCGGTGGGATGTGAATCTTTGAAGTTCTTTGTTCTCTTGTACCTAATTATTTCGTTGGTCGATATGGATTTGTTGTAGTTCAGTTCTAGTACTGCCATAATAAAAGTGTATCTTGTCCAACCCCAATTGCTATCAAATCAAACGCAATTGGAAAAATAATCTATGAATAGTGTTGAATAAGAACAAAAACGGTCATTTAATTGTTAGAGGTATAGGTCTAATTGAAGTTGGATATACGAGCACCTTCCATCCTAGCCTGCAGGGTCCATACACCGGATCGGATCGTTAGATCTCGGTTAAATCGGATCTTGTCTATAAGGAGGATGAGGAGAAGGACACTGTGTAAGTGTGTTAGAAATAAATTGATGAACTAAAGAGGAGAAGATAGCTAACACAGGAAGTGATCTGTTGAGCAAGTGTGTATGGTTTTAAGATATGTTGGGTCTTTCAGACAACTATAAATAAAGGTCAATTATCCTTCTAATCAAACAATAAGTTCAAATCAATTAGATATCAGTTCATATCAGATTTCATAGTTGCTTCTTGTTCTGCTATCTTATTATTAATTATATATATCTTATATATCTTTAATAATACTATTACATTCAATTTAATTCAGTGATAAGATAGATACCCAGGTACATATCTTATAGCTGGTAGCTTACTTACTAGAATCCAACAACCTCAAGAAAAATGGCTGAACCAAAAGCTAGTTCATCAAAAGGAAAAAAATCAGGCCCACCACCATCTCCTTCTCCTCCTTCACCTTCAGGGGAAGCAGATACGCAACCACCTAAGAAAAAGTTCAGGTTCCAAAGGAAAGAGCAAACAGCTGTGAAAAAATTTTACGGTGAAAAGGACAAAAATCAATGGCAATTATGCAAAGATGCTATGTTGGTGGCATTTATCACTCATATGAGTGATTACGAACATGTATACCCACATGACATTATGAATATTGGTGGAAAATTTTTAGGTGGTTCCGCTTATCTTTGGATGAAAAAAACTGTACAACCTTATATTAGAAGCTTGTATAAAGCCGATGGTATTATTGATAGTGATCTTCCAAATACCTTAAATTTCAGTCAATTTCTTAAAAAATTTGAAGAATATTTTGGAAGTCCACACTGGGAACAGGACATATTAAGTGACATGAAACACTTAAAGCAAAATGGCAGATATTTTCATCAGTTTTTAAAAGCTATAAGATATGTACCTGAGTATCTATCTTATCACTGAATTAAATTGAATGTAATAGTATTATTAAAGATATATAAGATATATATAATTAATAATAAGATAGCAGAACAAGAAGCAACTATGAAATCTGATATGAACTGATATCTAATTGATTTGAACTTATTGTTTGATTAGAAGGATAATTGACCTTTATTTATAGTTGTCTGAAAGACCCAACATATCTTAAAACCATACACACTTGCTCAACAGATCACTTCCTGTGTTAGCTATCTTCTCCTCTTTAGTTCATCAATTTATTTCTAACACACTTACACAGTGTCCTTCTCCTCATCCTCCTTATAGACAAGATCCGATTTAACCGAGATCTAACGATCCGATCCGGTGTATGGACCCTGCAGGCTAGGATGGAAGGTGCTCGTATATCCAACTTCAATTAGACCTATACCTCTAACATTAATTAGAGTTCTGTAAGGTAGCCTAGCGGGCGCGCTTTACAGGAAAAGGGACCGGAAGGGAGGTCGCCGGCCCTGAGTTCGACGCTGTTGAACGAGCTTTTGATCCACACAACTTGGCCACCGGCGCTAATAAACATACAACAAGGCATTAAGCTAATTAAAAATTAATCAGGACGTTAGTCCACTAGGTTTTCCTATAGAAGCTAAGTAGTTATATAGTTTTATCCTAATACATACGTTAAAAAAAAAAAAAAGAGCCGTTATCGTGATCGTATTACATTCACATTGCTCAAATTGGAAGCTACATTGTACGAGTAACATACAAGCAAGAAGAGCTTAAAGATGCTAAAGAATAGTATATAAGAATTTGCAAACAGCATTAAGCATTTTTTATAGATTGGAGATTTTCAGTTACGATTTTCATCTAGAACATCTCGAAGTTTATATTATAATGACTAGCTCTAGAATTTACACTAAAACTATAACCGTCAAATAAAAAAAGTAACTAGATAATCAAATGCCAAGGTTCCATTTTAAAATTTTACATTGGTGCCATTGCATCTGATATTTGATCTAACCGTAACATAATATTTACTAATTGTGACTAGGTGAATAAATCAAACCATCAAAAAAGAAAAGTATTGAGTACCGGTATTCTTCAGATTCACTATTAAATGAAATGATATGGTCATAATCAAATCAAAATTAAAAATTTGATTAAATTCAGAAAACGAGCTCATATGATTCCAACCAAAGTACAACTATCTTATTATTTAATAGCGGAGTTCAGTCATTACAATCTTACAGCTGATACCATTTGGAAGTCATACCAATTTATCTGTGTAGAGCATAGTTCTTAGGCGGCTTTAGTCTGAAAAAATAAAGTTTAAAATTATCCTACAAACCGGATTCGAAATTTTTAAAAACAAATTAATAATGACTTAGTCATCTATTTTATTGAAATGATTTTTGAAGATGAGGTATACTTGACTGGTGCTAAGGATATAGTATTGCCTTCAAGATCAAAGACAGCATAAGCACGACGTAAAAAGTTGACTCCTAATATAGGGATTTTGTCCCCCGTGGTGATTCCAAAAACACATTTATTGTCCCCAACCTTGGAAAACAAATCTGAAATAGGTACTTTAATCTTGGCGCCTTTATCGAAAGCAAAAGTGATGAAATCTTTATCATTTACTTTGTCACAGTCAACGGCATAATACTCGAACCAACCGCTTTGGGTCCATTTCCCGTCGTATATAGCTGCAATTTGATCAGCAACCTTTTTGGGCAATGAAGTCAAGGATGTACCTGAGTCCAATAACGCAGGAGTATCGATTGTCCACGATTTACTGCCAAGTGTAACATAACTCAATTGTATTTCTAATTCTCTTGGATGAACAATTGCTTCTTTGATCAAAGTGCCAGTGTATTTTTTTGTATCAATTCCTCCAAAAATTAAAACACCTTTGGATTTTTCCAAGTATAAACTATAAGCGTTTTTTGAAATCACACCTTGCTTTTTCAAAGTTGCTGGAATGTTGTCATAAGCTTTGCCGTTTGTGTTTGATACCCTACCTATTCCAAGAATTCCCTCTGCGACAGAAGTGGATGTGACATCGGCAAATACTTGATTTTTGATCTTGACTCCTCCAATGGATACAGTGTCTTTGTAAAACGTTCCTTTTGATGATGTTCTATCATCGTAGATTGCAGAAAAAACGGTGTTCAAGTTTTTAGACGACGAAGATGTCAGTGGATCATAGGTGCCTCCGTTCTTGCATTGATTGTTCTTACCCTGACATATAGCTTTTGAGTCTACAACCCATAAGTTATCCGATCCGGTATCAATGTTGACTTTGTTGACTTGTTTGTTCGAACCAATTTGAACTGTGGCTACAAAATCAAAAAGCTGAGACCCGTCTAATTTTGTTGTCACGTAACCTCTTTTTCCGACAGAAGTTGAATTTGAGCTTCTTTGCAAAATATCAAAGTCTAATGCAACATACCCAGGATTTTCGTCGCTAGAAATAGCTGCACCCTTAACTGCGGAAGCAAAAATTAAAGAACTTAAAACGTTAATGATAAATACCAGTACCATTGATATTTGAATTAAAACTTCCCACATCAAAGTGATATGACATTTATATAGTTATATATACTGTTTGAAAATATGACATAAATGTGTCCAAGGGGGCAACTACGCGTTTAAGGTTTTTTAAGTGGCATTGGCTGCAAAATTAAAGTGCAAAAAATTATTAAATTATACATTTGACAGAATTGACAAGACTAGCACTAATATCTATAATCGCTCAACAGTTTAAGTGGTTAAATTTATCATTTTGCTAAATTATTATGCGACCACCGGAGACTTGTGATTTTTGGTAAATCTTACCTCATAGTTTGATTAGAACAACATAAGCGTACCGCCATTTCACCATAAAGCGTAGGTAAAAAACAGTAACGAGTATTAATCTACTGAAAGTTTTCCTTGCAATTTGTGAACAAAAGCTGATGTCAAATTTTCCTAGAGGCCACAGGCAACATTTATTGGATTTGCAAGTAAACACAATTTCCCGACGCTTAGAACCTGCACTTGATAGTTTTTTAAACAATAGTTTTTTTTGAACAAACACAGTTTAAACGGAGTTACTAACATTGTTTGTGCAGCAATTATATGGTGGTTATAGACTCATAACTCTGAACTTTGAATTCTTCTCTGTTTCTTCCACGTAATTTTATTATTTGGAGTGAGTGCAAACCAAGTGCTAATCATGTCTGACGAAGAGTTTTACTCAGAAGAATCACATGAATTCGAATTTGAGGAAGAGGAAGAAGAAGATGCAGAAGACAACGGTGTTGATTTGAACGAAGCTGATGATCAACGTATAGTATGTGTGAATCGATCAATCATGAATCATAACTAACTTTTTAGGAAAATAAATATTATTCAGCTAAAAGCAGTAAGGACGATAATTTTGAAAGGGTCAATTCAAAAACATCATAGACTCTCCTCACTTGGACGAAGAAATTGAATGGATTTTCAAATCTTACAAACAGTTGATGAAGTTGAGTTTCAACGACAACAAGCTTGATGATGTATTGTATTGGCTTCAAGGGCTACTACTGTTGATTCCAAAAGTTAATAAAGTGTACGCAGAAGAATCAGTGTCGAAAATGATTATACGGTATTCACAGTTTAAACGGAGTTACTAACATTGTTTGTGCAGCAATTATATGGCAGTTATAGACGAATGCTCTGACATACCCAGAGAACACAAAAACAAAAACTCTTCTCTAGCATCCTCAATTCTTCTTTAAATCCTTAGCTTTCAAGTTTATTGCATCCTTACCTAGTTTTTCACTATATGGTAGTGTTATACATCCTAAGCCAACAGTTTATTACATCCTTACCTGAGGTTTTTCATTTCATCCTTACCTGAGCTTTTTCTATAATAATGTTTTGTTTTTTTGGTGCGATTTTCTGGGTGTAATTGTAACGACTCTTAAATTCTTTTTTTTTTTTTTTCAAGTATTCTTCTCTGTTTCTTGCACGTGATTTCATTTTTTGGAGTGAGTGCAAACCAAGTGCTAATCATGTCTGACGAAGAGTTTTACTCAGAAGAATCATATGAATTCGAATTCGAGGAGGAAGAAGAAGATGCAGAAGACAACGATGTTGATTTGAACGAAGCTGAAGATCAACGTATAGTATGTGTGAATCGATCAATCATGAATCATGACTAACTTTTTAGGAAAATAAATATTATTCAGCTAAAAGCAGTAAGGACGATAATCTTGAAGTTGCAAAGGGTCAATTCAAAAACATCATAGACTCTCCTCACTTGGACGAAGAAATTGAATGGATTTTCAAATCTTACAAACAGTTGATGAAGTTGAGTTTCAACGACAACAAGCTTGACGATGTATTGTATTGGCTTCAAGGGCTACTACTGTTGATTCCAAAAGTTAATAAAGTGTACGCAGAAGAATCAGTGTCGAAAATGATTATACGGTATTCTAATGTGTCAGATTTTGAATTTATAAACAAGTTTTATCAAACGTTACTTAGCCAATCAGAATTGAAAAACGATAGACTATGGTTGAAAATCAATACCAATTTGTTAAATTTTTATCTTGATCACGAATCATACGACAAAATACCAGAGTTGTTATCGAAAATATATAAACGATTGGATTGTTGTTCGGACTCAATCAAAAAATCATTCACGTTGGAGATTATCGCAGCAGAAATTGATTACAATTCAAAAATGAAAATATTGAATCTACCCAGAATGAGCCGGTTATACAGAATGAGTTTGAAGATCACTACTGCAGTCACACATCCAAAGATTCTAGGTATAATACGGGAATGCGGTGGCAAGGTGCAGTTTTATAGAAACAACTTTGAAAAAGCACGTTTAGAATTTTATGAATCGTTTAAAAGTTATGACGAAGCCGGCGCTTTTGTGAAGAATAAGCTACTTAAGTATTTAGCGTTATGTTCAATACTTACAGAAAATGAATTGGATCCATTTGAGTCACAAGAAACACAAACATATGCTAAATCTCCAGAATTCGATAACTTGAAATTGCTCATCAAGGCTTACCATAGTTTGTCATTGAATGAATTTGAATCCATTTTAAAAAATGACGATGAATTTTACAACGATGAAATATTTATTCATGCTGTTAAAAAGATTGAAGATAATTTGAAATTGAGAATGTTGCTAAATTACGTCAAAGCATACTCAACTTTGAGTTTCCAGTTTTTATTTGATAAACTAAACATTGAAGAATCAAGCTTTGAAACCTTGTTGATCAAGTTGATTCAATCTGGTAAGTTGGAAAACATAAAAGTTGATTTTGTCGAAAAAACCATTTGCATTTGTACAACCAATGACTTGCCCATTTCTACAACATCGGAAAGGATTTACAACAATCTAAAATTATTGGATTCATTGAAACCAGTCAAGACCGATGATATGGAGATCGACGAAGTATTTGCCTCGTTTTTCACCAAGTATCAAGACACATCGTTTTTAAACAAGTTTTTCTACTTGGTTGATCGTCAAAATAAACCCGAAGATTGGTACCAGACTATTGAAAACTGGTACAGCTACATTTTGTCCAGCATACCACCGGCGCATAAATCAGAAATGAGTCAAAAGGACCAAATATACATAGAACAACGAGCAAACAAGGTCAATGCCGAGCTGAAAGCAGAAACCGAGTTAGCCAACCTCAACACCGGGCTATTGACGGGGATAGTGGATGACGGCGACGACGACAAAATAAACACATTGAGCATTAAAAAGTACCACTTGCTACAAACTTGGGTCAACAATTTGAATGTATAGGTTATCATGAATGTCAAAACCTTCTCGTATGGTAGCGTAATACGCATATAAAACAGACTTGTATCGCGACGGGAGTAAAATTTTTTCTGCTAACAACCAAGCTTTTTCAAAGTGTATGTTTTTATTCTACTTTATTTTAAATGATTAGACTTTACATGCGTTATCGTCATGATTATAGCCATTTTAACAATGTCTTCGGCTTAAATTTGAAATCAACCAACACCGACATGATAAAATAAAATTCCATCCCGAACATTACTAACTAAATTTTAAAGTCTCGTTATATATATTCAACAAAATTATATAAAGCAAGCTAAACCTAACACTAACAATGAGTACGCCGGTTTTTTATAACTTGCGTCACCTTCAAAAGTGGAAACGCTAGCTGTCGAATTGTGCATCGAGCTTAGCGACAACGTAGATTCAGACATGGTCGAACTTGTAGTTGTGAAGCATTTGATACCAAAACATTGGGTAATAGTTGTTTCTATCAAGGACGTGATTGTAGTCTCAGAGTCCTCGGAAGTGCTTGATGTTGACAAGACTGTTGAAGTCAGAGATTCTGAAACTCTTGAAGCAACATCTGTAGAGCTAGAACTGATATCTTCCAATGGACAATATGTAGTGTAAGTTGTCACTAATGATCCGGATACAGTTGATTCTGAATATGAAATACTAACAGGTATGGTCCTAGTCTGACATTTCTTTCCATCGCAGGTTACTGTCTCAATCTTAGTCGTGCTTATTACCTCTGATGAAGACTTGGTGATCTCGCCTGACTTCGAAGTACTTGAGGTAGTCGTTGTGGAAACTGTAGAAGGAGAAGTATTGGAACTTGCCAAAACTGAACTCGAAGTGCTGTTTGAAGTTGAGCTATGTTTTGAAAGTGATGAATCAGTTGACTTGCTCGTTGCAGAGCTTGGGTTTTCAATGTAAGAGGAAGATGATGAAGCTGACACACTTGTGGATGAAGTTGAGACGCTTATTGACGAAGTTGAGACACTTGTTGATGAAGTTGACACACTTGTTGATGAAATTGACAAACTTGTTGATGACAAAGTGGTGGTCCCGTTTGACGATGAGCTAGCGAGATGACTTGAAGCACGGCTAGTACTTGCTGATGAAGTTTCAGTTTCAGTTACAGAGTGCTGGCTAGTAGTAGATGGGTGTGTACTCGACAGTACTGGAGATTGAGAACCAGTAGCAGTGGTAATGGAAGACACATCAGTTAATGGACAGTATGTGGTATAAATTGTAACAACTGAATCAATGGTAACAGTGCCAAACGATAAACTACCTGGAACCGTTGTTGTTGAGCATTTATTTTCTGAACATGAAGTAATCGTGATTTGTTTCGTTATGTTTTCGGTAAACGTTACAATACTTGTTGAGTCACCAATAGTCAATGTTGTCGTTTTTGTTGAAGAAGCTTCAAAACCAGTAGACTCATAAGAAGAAGTGCTTATTGTTTTTGTTAACTCCGTGGTGGTTTCAGATAAAGCGTTGGTACTTGATGTTGACGAGCTGATTGATGAAGTCAACTCTGATGTAGATGCAATTGAGTTTGTAAATGAAACCAAAACCAGACTTGACGAACCCGCCTCTACTGATTCTGATTTGCTGGAAGTTTCTGCAGAGCTTGAAACAATCGTGCTTGATGTTTCTGGTAATTTTGTACTTGTTAATGACGACTCACGTTTGGTTTCGGTCAATGGACAATATGTGGTGTAAACAGTAACCATCGAATTTACTGTTGAAGTGCTAAATGATAGACTTCCCGGAACTGTAGTAGTTGAGCATTTGTCATTCGAACACGAAGTAACTGTAATAATCTTCGTGATATCCTCTGTAAAAATGACGACACTTGTTGATCCGCCAATAGTTAAAGTAGTTGTTTTTGTCGAAGGGACTTCGGAACTTGAAGAGTCAGACAAAACATCACTGGTTGTTGATTTCAAAGTAGATTCGGTTGAAGTAGTGAGGCTTGATGATGGCAAATTAATTGAAGAAGCCAAAACGGATGTAGCTGCAGGAGTTGAAGTTGAAATTCTTGTACTATCAGATGATGTAACTAAGGAGTTTTCTGACGAAGTAGATACAGTAACTGAATTCGTAATTACTGAATTGTGAGATGAAATCAGAACAAAATCTGTACCCGCCGATGTTGTTTCAATAGAAGCTATTGACGAGCTACTACTTGAAATTGAATTTATAGCTGAGGTAACTGATAGGTACGAACTGATAAATGTAGATTCCGAATTATCTAAACTCGATGTTTTTGAACTTGACAATGATGATTCAATATGCTCTGTTTCAGTTAACGGACAGTATGTAGTGTAGATGGTAACCATAGAATTGACAGTTGAGGTACTAAATGATAAACTTCCTGGAACCGTGGTAGTCGAGCATTTGTTTTCTGAGCATGAGGTGACTGTAATGATTTTTGTTACATCTTCTGTGAAAGTAACAATACTTGTTGAGTCTCCAAGTGTCAAAATAGTTGTTTTTGTTGAATATCCTTCCGAACTTGTAATGTGCTTTGAACTGTGATTTATACTTGATGAAGTTTCGGATTCACTGGTAGTTTCTGACGTTGGTATCGAACTCGTTGATGAATCTAATACATACGAAGTTGTTGGCGTTGAGATTACGCTAGATGAAGCCAAAACTGAGCTTGAAAGGTCGACCATGCTTGTTGACGTCAACTCAACAGAAGATGAAGTCAAAATGGTAGTAGTGGAGTAATCAATTGTTGATCCAACCGATATATATGAGCTAGAAAATTCCACATTTGAATCGAATGTGCTTGAGATTTCTGATAAAGTTGTAGCTGCAGAGGAAGTCTCATACAGTGTTGTTTCAGTCAAAGGACAATATGTAGTATAAATTGTAACAATCGAATTAATAGTAGCAGTACTGAATGATAGGCTTCCTGGCACAGTTGTTGTTGAGCACCTATTCTCTAAGCATGAAGTTACGGTAATGACCTTTGTCACATCTTCTGTAAAAATGACGATACTTGTTGTATCCCCAAGCGTCAAAGTAGTTGTTTTTGTGGATGGAAATTCAGTAGTAGTGGAATCATAGGAATCGAACGAATCTGAGATTTCACTGCTAGCAAACAGCAGCCCAGGTACTGAAGATGTGGACAATGAGCTCTCAACTGTTGATTGGATTGGCAAGTTAGTTGAAAGACTGGAATCATATGCTGTATTTCTATTTTCACTTTGACTGGAGAACAAGTAATCACTTGTAGTAATTTCACGATGATAATTTGAAAAGCTTGACGTGGAATGAGATTCTTCATCATGTGATTCACATTCTAGTGCCCAGGGGTCATGTAATAACTGTTTTGAAGCATTCAAACTCAAAGATTCAATTGCTGGGTCAATCTCTTGTGTAAAGGAAGCCGTGTTGCTTTCAGATAGCTCCCAAGCGTTGATTTGTGAAACTGTGGTAATCAAAAATAAAATCCAGAAATTCATAAGTCAATAACTTTAGCGTAACTTTCGTTCATGAGTATTTAAAGATGTATTTATATCCTTCAATCAATTGTTTCATATTTTTGAATTAAATGTAATGAAACGCTGATGCCAAACGGAATTTGAAACATTTTTCTACATGCAGCAAAGAAAAAACGTTGTTCCGTTATACTGTTTCAAGACTCCTTCTGAGTTATACCTATCATCAAAAAATAATCGTTTCCGTATCTGATATTATTTATAAAAGCCATTTGAATTGCAATTAATGTGAGCTAATCCACCAGAATTGTTGGACTACCCGTACTTATGGAGCAACCATTTGTAATTCTTAATTTTTGATTGTTTTAAATTATTGGATCTGAAACAATTCTGTAACAAATTAAAAATTAGGTTTTTTCGAGCAATACTCTCAATATTTTTGTTAATTCGAACGGGGATTTGACAGTCAAGATAAGGGTCACCAGTGTAATCATGTGTCACATCAGAAACCTTCTTTAACAAGCAATTCCACTCGGCCAGTACTAGTACAGAATGCCTAGTGGGTTTAAACGCTTCAAACAAAGTGTATGCGCATTTGGTAAAAAATTCATTGCGAAAACTTTTGTCAGGTTTATATATAAGGAACCATTGAATAACGCTCATACTTAGTTACTATACATGATATTTATTACTTTCAGTTTATTTTAGATTATAAAAAAAAGGTTCATCAGTACTGTACGAGCCACAAGCAATTCTATATTTTAGGTCAATTTGGTAGCACGCGCGACGCTTAGAACAGACCACACAAGTATGGTTTGTAACCTAAGTGATGAAAACCGATTCCTAAGAAAGGTTTTATAAACAACGTGTATAATAAACCGAAATGTGTATAATAAACCGAAATGTGTATTTGAAAACCTAATAATTAATACAAGAAATATATAACTTAAATCCTAAACTGAGGGTAACACGCAATTAAAAAATTAAACTTATACGAGGTGAATCGTTAAGCTGACCGAATTGTTTAGATAAATGCCAATGGAATTAAAGCGAATGCCAAGAAATTGGCACCGTATTTAGCAGCACTGCCTTCGTATGAACTTATAGCAGCAACAGTAGAGCCAGCTGAGCCTGAAGCAGATTTTGAAACTTGAGCAACAACTGGTGTAGATTGAGTGACGACACCCGATGAAGGAGCAGCAGTAGTTTTTTGAGCTGGAGCAGTAGCTGGAGCAGATGTATCAACAGCTTGGTAAATAGTTGAAGTGTGAACTTTTGAACCACTTGAGACAACGACTGTTGAGACTGGAGTCGACGATTTAGCTTGTGTAGCTTGTGTAGATTCAGTAGCAGCAGTGGTTGTTATTGGACAGTAGGTAGTGTAGATAGTTTCAACACCTTCAACGGTGGTAGTACCAACTGATTTAGTGGCTGGAACAGCGGTTTCGTGACATTTGTTGTCTGCGCATGAGGTGACGGTGATGATTTTAGTTGAGTCATCGTATACAGTTGCTGGAGCAGCACCACCTAATGAAGTAATAACACCTGCAGAAGCAGTTGGTTTACCGGCTTTAGCTGTGGTAGTTGAAAGTGGGCACCAAGTGGTGGTGACAGTTTCGACACCATTAACAGTAGTAGTGACTGCAGATGCAACAGCAGTGACACCTTCACTAACTGAAATTGGACACCAAGTGGTTGTTACAGTTTCAACACCATTAACTGTGGTAGTAATGGCTGATGGAATAGCAGTGACGCTCTCAGTGGCTGAAATTGGACACCAAGTAGTTGTTACAGTTTCAACACCATTAACAGTAGTAGTGACTGGAGATGCAACAGCAGTGACACCATCGCTAACTGAAATTGGACACCAAGTAGTTGTTACAGTTTCAACGCCATTAACTGTGGTAGTAATGGCTGATGGAATAGCAGTAACGGCTTCAGTTGAGCATTTATCTTCTGAACATGAAGTGATAGTACTGATAATAGTACTCTGTATGGTTTTAGTACCAGATGCACCTGTAACAGATGAGCTTGCGACAGATGAGCCTGAAGCAGATGAGCCTGAAATTGGGTCTTTGACTTCGAAAGTAGCACCGTTACCAACTAAAGTACCATCAAGAGTCTTAAGGTAATCAACGAATTCATCGACAGTTTCTCTTTTTACTAATGGAACATCTTTCATGTATCTTCTTTTTAAGGCAGCAGTTGAATTTGAAGCAGGTGTTTTTTCTTGTTCAACACTGAACAAAGGAAGAGATGGACCGTTGTATAATGGTTTAGCTGGAACTGAAATGATATTTCCCGCATTTTCGATGTCATTCCAGTATTTGTTAGCGTTCAATTGTGAGTAGTAAAATTGTACTTTGTAGTTTTCTTCATCAACAAAATTGAAAAATGGTGGGGCTAAAGTAGATGGAATAGTGAATGGACAGGAACCTGTGTCTAAATCGACTACGGCAACTTGAGCACCATTAACGAAACAACCGACATCTTGAGACAAGACAGTAGAAATCAATGTGGAACTGATAGCAGCGAGTGATAATAATTTCATTATTGAAAAGCGAATGTGAGAATGGATGCAAAAGATTGAATATTTAAAAAAATTCTCCGGAAAGGAGGCTTTATATAAATTTATCAAATTTAGACCATCAACGATGTATTTTAATCTCAGGTGGTTAGTAGAGAAAATGAAATAGTTTTGGAGCACAAATGGTTTAGCTGCTGTGCATACGATTTTGCAGCATAAAAAACACTGCATACAACACAGTTCAAATTTACAAAAAGACTGTCCTAATTTGGAAGCATAAACAGATTTTTTTTCTTCAACTTGAACAAAAAAGACTTTAACAGTTTCAAGCACATAAAAGTATAATTCGTAAGTAAATGAATGCTTTTTAATCACAATATTGAACAGCTTTTATAGACTGGTTATATTAGATTAGAGCAATGGTACAAAGCACGGCAAGCAGCTTTAAAAATTGTGTTGAATGTTTAAAAAATTTAATCGCACTAAGTGAGTTCTTAACCATATTACCAATTATGCACCATTTGTTATCTGGAAATAATTTTTCAAATTTGTTATATGTGGTTGCTTCACTGTTGCATGTTTTAGCAAATTGTTATGTAATTACATAACTTTCTAAAACAAAGCGTTTCTTTAAATCTAAAGCTAATTACATCACCAAACTATTTGAGATTTTAACCTCGTAATTCAAAATTTGTTTGGTGACCCGCATTTGTTGCATTTGAAACCACGTATTTTAGTGAATTAAAACGTTTGCTTACCAATGCTTATAATTGTAAGATAAGCTTTTTCATAGGATTTGACATTTGAAATTCGGTATCACCGTACTTGACATTGGATGACTAAAATTTCAATTGCGACCACGAGGATATTCTACTGCATCGAATAGTAGTTAAAGTTTAATTTATTTTAGAACATTTTGCATCAGATTGTAGGTATGCATAAATATCAAAGTATGTCGAGCCTTTTCCCGAATAAGAAATATGAGCTAAAAATATGCAAGTCAGTCCCAAATAAGGGAGCGAACACCAAAAATTTTTTTTTTTTCAATTCTAACCATAAGCTCAGACTGTCTTTTTAATTAAAGTTCATAACCAACATAAGGATATTTAAATAAACACGGAATACAAGGCAAAGGGATGAATTTAAAATTTGACATCTTGGCTTTGCACAGTATTGACTTTTCTAAATTTACAACACATTTTCCTCTCCAATTCAAGAATTCTGGCGTACATGAGGTCAAATTCAAACATTCTAGAAGAAGTACGGCACGAGAAACGATGGGTAGTATTTCTCTAATAAAGTTTTTAAGAAGCTATGAGCATTAGTTAAGAAACAGTAAGGTTGCATTTGAAATGAATTACCCAATGAATGTGGTGGCTCCCACAAAAACGGTTTCTAACATGATTTAAATTCCTCTAGTCTACACATATTTCGTAATAGGAGATTGTGTAATGTATGCACATAGTGCAAAACTTTAATTCATACAAATCTAAACATAACCAGTTTAATTTCTGAATAATGTTACAATCCGACGCGAAGCGTGGGTCGAATTTGTTCAGACCATCAAAGATCACATTACTTCGACAACTCAATTACTTTAACGATTATTACAAAATGTCAAATAAAAGATCGCAACGCGATCGCCTGACTCTGCACAAAGTGAAAGATCAGATAACATAAGAATCACAATAAAGAGATGCGTCAATATGATTGTTTTGCTCAAGCAATTCAAAATACATTTGCACACACCTGATTCAATGTAACATCATCTGTAGAACCAACAAAAGTATGTTATCAGAAAATGTTATCAATCCGTGGTCGATAATCTAATTAATGCATGATTAAAGTCATTGGATAAAGTAATTGTGCTATCAGTACATTCCGGAATCAATCATTTCAAGTGTTCAACTTCGTTAACCTATTAAGGATATGAATTGTATGCAAATCATCTAAATCTTTGAATTCCAGATGGTTGACACATTAATTAGATTTAGGATTTACGTATTTTTATTCGACCTTAGTATGCGTTGATGAATGTCAAAAAAAAAAAAATAAAATATGCAGTACCCACTAGAAATCTCTACTATGTAAATTCGAACGCTACCAGCGATGCCAAAGTCGCCTTGCAAGAAAAATTAAAACGCTGCAATTTCTCACGTGAAATTTTTAGGGTTGAAACTAGACAAGGTGAAGTAAAGAAAACTTGAAGTCGGAACCAAATAGCACATGAACAAGAAATAAAAAGGTACATAAGGGGCAATTCCCAGTTCAGGTACATGTCATGTACCTAATAAACTAAATTGGTGTCTGACAGATCTTGGGATCGACTGTAAATCCTATTTAAATTTGATTCGGCTAATTTTTTTAAGTTCGTTGCAGCTGCAAAATCTATTTTTGTAATTGATTTGTTTTGGTTTCGCTTTTTAAAATTGTTATTTTTCATCGCACTAAAATTTACTTTCAAAATTATTCCCGAATAAATTTAGAAAAAAAATTTGAATTTCGCAAGACGAGGCTGTTACAAAATTGAGACTCACACTTACGTTGATGTTTTAAAAAATTACCAAAAGTGGTAAGTAATGTATAATGCTTATTTACCGACTTACCAAATTAGTTTGAAAGAGAACATGAAATTTTAGTATGATTCATTATGGATTAAAATCGGCTAATACTTTATCTTCTTTTTGACTTTGATCAATATTCCAGTCGTCACTACCCGACCAATCTACATTAATTTTTCTGTGTTTTGACATATCGGTGTTTTTCAAAAACCTAGCTCTTTCCAATTTCCAATCATCTTGTACATCCTCAAAACCTTTATTCCATACTTTATCATAAACTTTTTTAATTTTAGCTTCTTCTTGTTGTCTAACTTCCTCAGACGCCATCCATTCCATATGTTTTAAATCGTCTGACGAAGGCTCATAAATGTGCCATATCACATAATGTGGCAAACCAACCACTGAGTATCCCATTCTTTTACTCAATTTACCAAAAGCTTCGGTTTCAGCGTGCTTTTCAAATGAAAATGCTGGAAAATGCGATCCAGTTCTAAATACTTTTGCTTTTGTTAAAATTGATACACCTCCAATACCATCCAATTCCATTTCAACTTCTGGATCTCCGTAAGGATCTCTCAAGTAAGCCAAATGAGGTCTCCAAGTTTGATATTCAACATAACCTTCAACTATGCACGCGTCTTCATCCAAGGTATCTGCCAATTGTAAACCTCCATCACTTTCTTGCCATGAATTCAAATCGTATGGTTGTTGATTACCCAACCAATCGGGCAAGGGTCTCCAAACATTCGGTACAATCACATCTTTATTATGATGCATCAAGTCTTCCAATATTGTTTCTGGTACCGTCTCGACATCAGCATCTCTCCAATAAACAAAAGAGTGATGTGGTTTTAGTGCCACTGACCATAGCCAGTTTCTAGCTCTAGCCATTAATTTTCTTCTGGGACCTTGGGCTGCGAAACCGTGTCTATCACTAAAACTTTGTCCTATAATTTGTCCAAAATCCTTCTCGAATATCTCTATTTCCCCAAACCTCATCTCTACATTTGCATCTTGTTGGATTTCATTCAAATGCTTTTTTAGCTCTCCCATTGTATCATCGGACGAATCACTCACCAAAAATGCCAAATCAATTAAATTGTGAGGGTAAGACAATCCCTTCATGTGTTTGAAAAACATTGGTAAATGAGCTGCTGCATCTCTAAGTGGTACGCAAAACAAGACTCTTTCTTCAAGCTGCCAACCGTTACTTGAACCTTGATAATTTGCTAAATCGAAATACTGCACGTTGTTACCTAGATTCGATAGGTTGGGTGAATACAATTGATTCACGTTTTTAAGGAAATTGTAAAACCCTATGAGCAAGATTCCAAGGGTGATTATTAGCCCGAGTATTATTTTTTTCACGGGAGATGCAAATATGGGCTTAGATGAGCTTTTGTTGTATTTTTTTTCTTCTTCATAATCATAAGGGGTGACCAGCGTTGTCTTCAACCGGGAAGACATTATATAATACGTGTATGCAAGGGTGGAAGAAAAGTGTGTGGTTGTTTGTTTTGAACGAGTGAAATTGAATCTTGTATTTGTTGTTTGAATCAAAATTTTTTTTTTCCTGTTCCTACGTCAAAGTTTATCTACAATAATATATTCTAAATAATATTGGGATGACATTACACAGTTTTCTACATAACAGAAACAACAGACGTACCATCTTGAAATCTGGTACGAAACACTCTGTTTGCATTTGTAAACATACCTTCTTTCAACGATACGACTATAAATTGGGAGCCTTTGAATCTTGTCTTTATCAAATGACCAATGTTTTGTGTATGGGATAAATCCAACGCAGCGTCGACTTCGTCCAATATATACATCGGAGCAGGTTTGAATTGTAATAACGCCATGATCAATGACAATGCAATCAATGATCTTTGACCACCTGACAATTCGACTAAACTCTCTTTCCAAACTTCCCCCAATTTGACCTTGACCTCAAGCCCTTTAGTGACGTCCATCATGTTGATAGGAACCAATTTTGCAAAAGACCCAGGCAACAAGTCAGCGAATATTTGTCCAAAATCTTCTGAGACTTTCTTGTAAGTCGTATTCAATGTATCTCTTTTGTACCCATTTAATTTATCAATTGTGTTTACTATTTTAGTTTTGTCCTTTGTGATGGTCTTGACCATATTTTTTAATGATGTTTCTTTCTTTTCGACATTGTCAATCATACTCATTATATTAACGTTGACTTTCCTTCTCATATTCTGGTATCGTTCTTCCAAAACCACCAATTGTTCTTTGCATTCGTTGAGATCTATATTGGAGTATTGCTGTAGTATGTTTTCAAAAACATTTGTATCCAATATCCATTCATTCTCACTGATTAATTTGTCAAGTGTAGACTTTAAATTTTTGGTTATACCTGAAGATTTTTCCAATTCATGAGTAAGTTTTTGTATGTTTAACTTGCATTCAGCCAATTGGTCAGTTTTTTGTTTGATAAGATTAGCTATATCTTGAATTTCTTCATCTATTCCAAGCAAGTTTAATTTCAAGTCTTCGAGTTCCGCTTTGACTATTTGTAGCTCTTGACTTAATTTATCGCAAGACTCTATTTGTTCTTTGGATTTTGCAACCAAATCATCAATTGTATGCTGTGATGTCGTCAATTGATCTCGAAGATTTGTAATTTCTGATTTTTGTTGTTCTCTTAAAACCTGTAACGATTGGAAATTGTCTGTATGAATTTCCAAGGCTTGTTGTTTTTCGTAAACTTTTTCTTTTAAAGCACTAACTTCTTTTTTTAAATCATTGATTTTGGAACCTTTGTCTGAGCTAAACTCTTTGATGTCTTTTTCAATATTATGAATTTCTTCATTAAAGGATTTGCATTTCTGTTTGTGTTCCTCAATTTCATTTTTTAATTGTGAAATTTCTTTCTCGTTTGTTTCATTCTGTTTAAGTATTAAGGAAGAAGGGTTGTTGGTTAGTTTCTTTTCTAGTAACGTCAACTCATGCCTTTTCAAATTCACATCATTTTGCAAACCAGCGGTAGATGCCATTAATTGTTTCATTCGAGATAATTCCAGTCTCACATCTAGTAGCTCTTTTTCAACCCCTTTCAATTTGAAATTTAGCTTATTGTACATTTGTAATTTTAATAAACTTGTCGAGTTGTTTTTTCTAGAACCACCAGACAAATTACCTTCAGGGTCATATATATCACCTTCAAGAGTAATTGACCTAGACCTGATTTTTGGATCAAAAGTAACGGCTTTCGCTGTATTTGGGTCGTTACAAATAAATGTGGTTCCGAATATATACTCCATTGCCTTGTGTAACTCCTGTTCGAAATTTATCAAATTTAAAGCTAGTTCAACTTTGTTAGGAGCTACTTCTTTTGCATAGTTTATCACGTTGGCATCAATTGATTTTGAGTTGATTTTATCCAACGGAATAATGGTGACTCTTCGTTTTAATCTCCCCTTTTCCAATAACTGGGAAGCCACATCACTAGAATCGACAACCACATTGTATAACCTCCCCCCTGCGCATATTTGCAAGGCAAATGCTTTTTCATTGGAAGATTCCGGTAGTTCAAATAATTGTGCAACCACTCCCCTGACTTGCGAGTCGTTAAAATGCGGGGACGGTCTATTGTATTGAAACTCCAAATTCCCAATTTCGCGCTTCATATAATTTAGCTCTTGCACAATTTTATTTTGTTGAGTTACCAAACTTGCTTCATGATCTTGCAATTCTCGTATTCTCGATGGTTCAAAACCAAGTTTGGTGTCAATTTCGTGTTGTTTTTCCAGAATAATTGTTTTGTATTGCAGTATGCTTGATACTAAACATTCGTTTTCCTCTCTTGCCTTTTTCAATTTTGCCCTGTCAGTGTCGATTTGCAGCTCAAGATGTTCAATTTTCAAAATTGAGGTTTTGATAAAGTTTTCTGAAGCATTTAGTTTTGTTTTAACTTCATTCAACTGACCCGTGTAACCAGCGGAAGCATTACCTGTAGAAGAAATACCAGTTTTCAAACTAGACAATAATTCCTCCTTCTTTGCGTGTAAAACTTTCATTGCATCTAATTCCTGATTTGCTTTTTCATATTCGATTTCACTATTTTTGTATTCTTGTTGCTTGATGTTAAATAAATTTTCTGTATCGACCAATTGCTTTTTAGCTTTTTGATTACCTATTTCTTCTGCTTTAATATTTTCTAGTGCTATGTCTTTCGAGGTGTTGAGTCTGGTTAGCTCGGCTGACAACTGATTTTCTTTCGATTCGAGTTCTTTCAACTTTGAATCCCCTTTCAAACTTTCCTCTTTTTTAGCCTTCAGAATATTGAGATCCTCAGTTAAATTCTGTATCTCAAACTGTAGCTTATCTATTTCCAAATTTAAACTTGATAGCTTGCCTTCGTGTTCATTTAAAAAATTGGATTGATTTGTAAAATTTTTAGACAAAATGGAATAATCAAATGCCGCAACTATTCTAGTTAATTTTTCAAGATCAATTTGAGTTTGTTGAAATTCAACAAAATTCCTCTTTTCATTCCGAAGCTTTTCTAACTTTGGCTCAATTTCCTCTTTTAACAATGTCCGAATTTCACTCAATTTCGCTTCTTTCTTAGCCATTGTTTTCTGTGCTTTATCTTTCCGTTCCTCAAACGTTCTTGTACCTGCCGCTTCTTCAATCAACGATAAAATCTCTTGTGGCTTCATGTTTAAAACTTTTGTAATCTTACCTTGCATGATTAAGAAATTTGGATTATTGATGTTCAATTGAACACTTTGGAACAAGTTCAAAACTGTTTGCTGTTGTGCCTTATGCCCGTTTATTAGATATTTAGAGCTTCCGCCCAAAATGATCTGCCTAGTTACACTTATGGTTGAACATGTTTCAAATCCGATTGGTGATTTCGAGATTTCACTGTTGTTGAAAACAATAGTCACACTTGCTTTTGTAACACCCGCTTGACCTCTTTTGTAAATCAAATCTTGTAAGTTTGAAGCTCTAACTGTTGACATTGATGCAATACCTAATACAAAGCAAATAGCATCCAAAATGTTTGATTTACCTGAACCATTCAATCCGGTGATGGCGTTAAATTGGGAGTCCCAGCCTGAGATCACAGTACGTGTGGCATAAGATTTAAATCCATCTATTATTAGCTCCTCTACTTTCATAGAATGTTTGTGTTTATGTTTAACGCGTACTGGTGTTTGGGTTTGGCAACAAAAAATATTTTGCAGTTGCAAATATCTCATCTACTGCTCATGATGCTACGATATCAACGAGCACACAAACTTCAAATTCCAATACGATGTTTAACTCAGTACTCAAGTCCTCGACAGAGATTCAATTTTGACGATATTGAATTCAAGCCCAAGAGTTTCATAAATGAAAAATCAGAAGAAGAAGATTTCTTTGAAACTTTATTCAAAGATAAAGGAGATATCCATAGAGAAACAGGTGGGTTAAAAAGTGTCAAAAGCGTGTTGTCAAAGAAAAACGATTTTGATAATAAGTTTTTGATGTTGCCTGGTGTAGACTTGACGATGTCAAACAATGAATTAATAGAATTTATAAAATCAAAGGCCGAAGAGGCCAATAAAAAACGTTTTCATATACCTGCTGAAAGCTGGTTGAATAAGTTCAACAAGAAAGATTTGGAGGATATTAAAGAATTTTTTAAAAATTTGCCGTTTGACAATAGGGTGGTCAATGGAAGCTCAATTTCTGATCCGTTGAGTATCGGCGATTTAGTAACGATAGGCCCCATAAGTCTCCGTTTATACATAGTGGTTGGAGTTCCAGTTACTTTTGAATCAAGCACTTGCATACTTTTGAGTGATCGAGGCGAAATACTTTACGTTCCATTTCAACAAATCGCCAATAGATTGCCAAAAGTTATACCACAAAAATATCATTTTCTTTTGAAAGACTTTGTTCAATTAGAAGAGAAGTTTTTAGACATGCAACCGGCAGGTATACCGAATTTGAATTTTTCAAAGTCTGTGGAAGCCGTACCAAAAGAATTGAGAGATTCGTATGTAAGCAATACGGAAAACAACAACGATCAAGAGCAAGACACAGAATACGAGCCAAACAATTATTTGGTTTCTCAAGCATCCTCCCAATTATTGACAAACTCAGACGTCAACACTTATGTTGTCCCCACATCGGCCAGAAATATATACGTGCAAGCTTTGAGTAAACTATCGAAAGATGCCACGCAAGCGATATACGAAATGAATAGCAAGTTGGAATTGCTACATAGTCAACTCCAGTACGATGACAATGGTAACTTGAGTACTCCGAGAACAATTACTATATTTGAATTATTACATAAATTAAAAATGGGCGTCAAAAGAGTCGAACCAAACGGTTTGCTATCAGATTTGCCAGGAAATCTGGTTGACTACGATAAGCAGAATTACACAATTACAGATACTTTGGCATTGTTATATTGTTTGAAGAAGCAGCCAAGGTTATGGACCATACAGTCCAACAAAAACTCATTTACACCCACAAAATTAACAATTTGGCCGTTGGCTCAATCTAATCACGATGTACTGGTTGTCAAATTTTTGAAAAGGGAGTCGTTGGATGAAATATCAGAGCACATTGCTAAACGCATTTTGGGTCATGTAACAAGATATCACGACATGTACCTCAATGTAATAAATATCCTCAAACAGTTTGTGACAGGAAAATTTGATGATGATGAGGAGATATCTACAACCGTGGTTTATTTGTTAAGAAAAGTTGACTATTATTTAGAAAAGTTGGGTGGAAATGTCGATGACGATCTTTATAAAAATGAATATTCTCGAGGTAAAGCTTATGATATCCTTTTGAAACTTAATGATGGTCAAGTTTCGGATCCAAATAAATGGTCGAGTCTTGCTAGTTTACCTAATCAAAATATTTGTATCGATTCTGATTTGAAACAGGAATATAATAACTTAATTGACAAATTGGGAAATAAAGATGGATTCAAAAGCATAAATTCAGAATTTTTTGACACTGATCCGATGGAAAAACTTAGAATTGATATGAAACAAATCCCCATTTATTGTATTGATGATGCGGCTGCTCATGAAATTGATGATGGTTTATCAATACACCTAGAAAATGATCTGTACGTAATATCCATACATATCGCGGAACCCAGTGCCTACATAAAGCCAACTTCCACTATTGGCTCAATTGCGTTTAACAGAGCTAGCACTCAGTATTTGCCCGATGAAGTATTCCCAATGTTGCCAAATTTATTATCTGATATTTCCGGATTAGGCAGAAATAAAGAAACCAAAACTTTTGTTATACAATATCGATTAAACAAGTCTCAAACTGATGATTTCATAAATCTGAAATTAAATGATGAAAGCTATCAAGCAGATGAGTCTATGTTGAATAATGTCAAAGAACAGATTGAAAAGTCAAAAACTATCAAATATGCAACCACAGAGAATTTCCGCAAAGGTTTCACTTACGATCGAGTTAATCAAGTGTTAAACGACGAAGAGGTGATTCAGAATTACAAAGAAAACCGCAACCAGAGTCAAGACTACAATAATTTGATCAAATTGCACAATATCTCAGAGTTGTTCACTCAAATTAGAAACTCATTTGGAACTTTCAAGAATTATGATGTGAAGGTGAAAACCGGCGAAGAATCATATGACAAAGATGAAATCAATTATACTGCAGAGAGTGATACCTTATCTATGACAGTAAAAAATACAAACAAGACAATCGTGATTACTAGTAGAAGCATGTCCAACAAGTCCACAGTCTTGGTTTCGGAACAAATGATCATGGCTAATTATTTAACAGCAAAATATGCTTCAGAAAAAGACATTAAAATTCTTTATAGATACTTAGATCCCAAGTTCAACGAGGGTTTATTAGAGGAGTACCTTCAATTCATAAAAGACTCCAAGCTAAATAAGCCGACAATTAATCATTTTGACATTTTCAAATTTTTCACCAGAGCAGCTGTAACTGATAAGCCAGGAGAACATTTCCCAATGAGCTTGTCAATGTACACTAATATCACATCCCCATTGAGAAGGTTCATCGACATTTTAAACCAATGGAAATTTCAAGACTATTTTTTGAATGAGAGCAAGATTTCAGACGACTGTTTACCAGGCATAGCCAGCCACTTGAATGGACAAAATACATCTATGAAAAACACAGACACGCACTCGAGAATTTTTTGGCAAGGCTATTTTATCAAAAAGTATATGGAGCAACTTGAAAACGGAGAAATTGATCAAGTAATTGACTTCAAATTGTCATTGAAATTTCGCCCGATAAAAGGAGCTTTTGCAAGTGTGAATGTTGAAAGATTCCCGTTTGTTTCAAGTCAAATAGAAGTAAATCCAAAGTTGTTGAATGATATCGAGTCAGGTAAGGTAAAGATAGGAGCGACCATCGACCCTAACAAAATAAAAGTCAAAAAGATGGATTACATTGAAAACTTGTTGCTATTTGAGTACATTTAAAAAAGAATAACGAAGCTACGACCATGTAAATATATGTAAATAGAATCTAAATTACGTTTATCCAATATTTATTTCTAGGCCCATTTGCCTATAAAGGCCATGGCGAACGCTCCTAGACTCACAAACAAAAAACCACTCAACAATGTTTTAGTGTCCTTGTCTGAAAATTCATTTGAGTACATAAAGTCGTACGCCATTAGCTCCGCAATACTATTGTATATCAACACTCCTGCGCACAATGCGTCGAAAACACCTGTCGTTATCAATGACGTTCTTGAGCCGACTTCATAAGAGTTTCTCACTGCTAATCCTATACCCGCAGCTAGTGGTGTTGTTAAGCTGTATGCTAGTGACATTAACCAAGGCACGTACTTTTTACCCTTGGGCCAAATTGTGGTTGCAAATCGGGTTCCCAATCCTAAACCTTCAAAAAACTGATGGAACCCAATCGCGATATACAAAGTGATAAATTCATGACCAGCCATGGTCAAGGACAACCCAACAAAAACAGAATGCAACACAATTCCGCATTCCAAAACAATACAATTTAATATTTGTTGGTACAAATTTTCATAGTTTCTGAAATTTATTGAGTCTTGTGCAATTTGAGACTCTTTGTCACTCATCGTGTCATTTTCGTTATAGTCATTTTGAGTTTGGACATGGTTCTTGTAATCTATTTTTGCTCTATCAGCGATCTTCTTATGAGCTAGTATGTCAAAGAAAAATATGAAAAACACCGACATCAAGCTTATACCTTCAGCCATTGGGTATTCCTGAAAAACTCCTCCCAAACATGGGTTGGTCAAATTCTGCGACGACTCCGCCATCAAGTGAATAAACCCTGTTGCAATTATAACTCCACTACCAAAATATCTGGTTGCGAAAAACACCCAGCTGGGCAATTTGATGAATTTGCAATGCAATGCAACTAAGGGGAAAAATGACCCTAACGCCGATAGTATGAACAATACAGGGACGGAAGTGTATCTTGCAATCATGTGTTCACCATTATAGTGATTCCCTTTTAGACATGTATCTCCATCGCTCATAGCCAAAAACAAGGTCTTGAATAACCAAGATATTTGAACATTATATAAAGGAAATCAAATTTAAAATTTTACATACGGTTTTAGCCATGCCAAGTGGAAGAAAGTGGAAAAAGAAAATTACTCCCAGCATCGTATCACAGTTAGTTGTGTGCATAATTGAGCTGCAAAAAAAAAAAAACCCTATAATTGTTGAATCATTCAAATGTCAAAATTGATGAGCCCATCTGATGGAATCTGATAATCATTGTGGTTTTAAAAATCATTCCATGCTTCAAAACCAATTATTTTTGAACCCAAATTTCTTGGTATTAGTGTATCGCATACACTTGCGTCTGGGTAACCAAGGTCACATGACCTGGACAAAAATTCAAAACATCAAATTAGTAATGGAGGAAGTAGAGTGTCCGTCTAGTTCCTTACAAAACGCGTTTTTGTCCACTTTAGACCATCTACCGTGTGACATAATACGATCTTTGTGGTTGATTCAATCGTGCAATATCAAAATCCGCAAGTGCCGACTAGAATTACAATCAATCATTGAGTCGTATGTGAAAACAAAAGAAATATCCAATGAGCAATATTCAAGGATTGTTGAATTAAAAAGCTTGATTAGTTACCTTGGTAATGAGACGATACAGGAAGCAGCGGCATTAAACAACCAGTTGATCACTCACAAGTTGAGTCTCAATGAAGAGATATATCAGTTGAATCTAATCAACTCAAGAAGAGAAAATTTTGATATTGATGGAAACAGACAGCAGTTACGACAGCAGTTGAAAAAACATTACAAAGAAAATCCATTACAATCGCAAAGGGAAGCCATAGAGGAGCAAAAAAAGATCAAATCTCAAAGAGACACCAAAACGGGATTGAAGTTAATTTTAAAAGTACCCAAGAATGATAAGGTGGTGAAACCCAAACATCAAGTTGTGAAAAAAAGCGACAAGAAAAAGACAAAGGTGTTGAAAAAGAAAGAAGGTTCAATCAGTGTCAAGGAAAAAAAGGTCCAAGTGGTAGACGAAGTCGAGGAAGAAGTAGAAGATACGAGTGTGTACTGTTTTTGCAAACAACCGTCTTTTGGCGACATGATTGCATGCGATAATGAAGCCGGTTGTCCCAACGGAGAATGGTTCCATTACAAATGCGTGGGTCTACTAAACCGAGTTGAGGCCTTAAAATATACCACAGGTAAAATCAAGTGGTTTTGTTCCCCGGAATGTAGAAAAGCAGTTGAGGAACTAACAAATATAGAGAAAGACAAGAAGAAAAAAAAACGGAAAAGAAAATGGTGAATTTTATTTATACAGTTAGTAACTCCAACATCCCATTGATCTCACTTGCCTCCTTGCTCTTTTTTATTTCCACCGATATCTTCTTGGACAAATTATTGAAACACTCCTCTAGCACCACCGATTTGTCAATCAATATTCCATACATCTCCAATATCACTCCAATGTAATCACTTATCAAATCAAAAGATCTCAAATCTTCCAAGTTTTTAATAAACCAATTCAATATTGGCAACAAACTAATCTCGTCCCTGCCGTATAACGCTATTCTTATCTTTCCTCTTTTTTTGAGCTCGTTCAATATCGTGACTGTTTGTTCTTTTGGTAACCCAGGGGCAAAAGCGCTGTCCAAAGCTTCGTTCCATTTAAACAGGTTCAAGTATTTTTCAAATTGCTTTAATTTTTTGTTGTTTACCGGAGCTGAAGTGTTAGTCACCACTTTGTGCTCTTCGTCACCCCCGTAATCTCTACCTTTCATCATTCTGGCGTATGCGTTCGATACTTCGCTCTTGACTCCCTGTTGGACTTTAGGTTCCAATTCTTTTGTTCTGACACTAAGTAAACCGGAAGTCAAACCGGTCACAAAGTGTTTGTAATTAGTTGGTGACACACCACAAGACAACACACCACCACTCGAGAATTTCCATCCAAACTGCACGTTCCAGTTGGACGAGTTGTAATCGAAAACTTTAACATGGCCGTCCAAAGACCCGACCAATAACCCTTTTTCCTTGGTGTCATATAGACATGTGGTTGACTTTGTGAAATTGTTCAACTCGTGCGTCTGTGAGTTTTTGGTCAAGTCCCAAATCTTGACTACTGGACCTCCCGATGACACCACTGTTGTTGGAGAAATTGCCAAGACATCTTCGACGGGATTCTGCTGGTCAAAGTTTGCAATCGACCTCGATGGATCTCTAGTATCAAATAGTCTCACTTTGCCATCGTAACAACCTGTGATTATCAAGTTTGGATTCTCAGGAACAAAATTAACACTTCTTATGTAATCGTCATGCAACTCGTCACTAAACTCCAAGATTGGACCTTTTGTGGTCTGTGCTATATCGTATAATCTGAGGATTCGATCGTCTGACCCTGTCACCAATTGGTTTCCTATGCTTTGATGGAATTTAGCAACATGGGTCGAATGAGATGACGGGTTTATGCTGACTAGCAAGTTTCTAGGTTGGTATGAATCATATATCGATACTAAACCAGTCGCATCACTCGCCACTAATAATTTCCCATCGTATCTGAATCTACCACTATACACCGTGTCCTTGAACCGTGAAAACGTCTTAATCACCTGTCTGGTTTTCGATGAAAAGATTTGTATTTTTGTCGATGAAGTGACTGCAAAATCGTATGGACTGGTTGGGTTGAAGTCGATGTGGTTTATGGGATGGTTTTCTTTGGTCAATTGTGGATTCGTGTAGCTCCTCCAATATCTTTGCTCGGGCGTTGTTTGTGATGGTAAGGTAGGATTCCTAACCTGTGGAACATTCTGTCTGGCAGATGACATAATGGATATGTATTTTAGAGAGGTATCCTATAGAATAAAAAAAAAAATTTATATGCTTGCATCCTCATCACCATAAGAAAAATACCACCGACAGCTACCAAGTGTATCTTACTGCGAAATTTCCAAACGTCGATGCAGCTCTATTAATAGTGCTTTACTCTTTTGGATGGCTTTCTGAAGGAAATCAAAGTCATTCTTATTAAACACTTTTCTCTTCTTCAATTCATCAAGTAATAACTTAAATAATTCAACTTCCTTATTTTCTTTCAAATTCTCTTCAAAATGTTTCAAGTTGAATTCCAAAACGGTGAACAATGTGGTGGCTAAGATGTTGTTTGAATTTTTAAATTCTTTTATTTCCAATAAAGATAGCAAATATCTTTTTTGATACAATTTGTCTAGGTATGCCGAGTAGTCGGTGTTATTATTCTTATTAGTCGAAAACCGATCTGGCACTAGATCTGCACTAAGATTGGAGTAGTTTGTTTGAGCTGAACTTAAATCATTAATTGAAATTTCACCGCTAAATAAAAGGTTTCGCAACATTTTAATTTCAACCAACTGTTCATCCATTTTTGTTGCCGATTGCTTCTCAACATAATCTAATTTTCTAGAATACTTGCTCTTAATTGTGGACAACTCTCTCATCACCTTACTCAATTTGTTTTCATTATCATTAAGCGCCTTCTTCAAATTATGATTTTTCTTCTCTGCATGTTTGTTGGCGTCAGTTAAACTCTCTACCTTCTTATCTAAAGCAGATGACTCTTTGTTGAAATTGACCCTCAATTCTTTGTTTTCCTTCATTGCCAAATTCAACTGTTCAATGACATTTTCATTTTCTTTGGTATATTCATGTCTCAATTTGTTTGCTTCTTGTTCAGCCGCGGTATTTCGTTCAATCAATTGAGCCTCATTTTCTTTTACTATGAACAACTCTTTTTCAAGGTTCGATATTTGCACTTTACTTTCTTCGTCCATCTTTTTCTGTATGGTCTCCAAATTGTCTACTTCTTTGGTGAAGTTTTCTAATTCGATCAATAGTTTTTTGTTATGTGTAGATAAACTCTCATTCTGGATTCTTAAATCATGCACTAACTCAGCTTTATCTTTAATCTGAGATTGTTGCTCATCCAAGTTTTTCTTCAATTCGTCAATTTGACTATTTTCATCAACTAAAGATTTAACTCTGTCAATTAATTGTTTCAAACCTTCATTCAGACAATCAAGCGCCAAAAGTTCGCAAATATGTTTAATGTCATTTTCAGATAAACATAATACTTGGCTATCTATTTTACTTAAAAATGAGTCGCTAAGGATATAATCTTGTTGATTGAAATGAACTACTTTATTAGGTGAATTGGTTATGGAACTGTAATTTATATTTTCATCGTTTCGAACATTGGCTCGTTTCTCCATACGTTCTACTTTTTCAGAGTTGATAGACCTACTGTTACGTTTCAAATGAGGTATTTCCGACATGGAACGGATTATATCTGAGCAGTCTTCTGTGGTTGACATTTGCCGCTGTTTATGTTGCAAAAAGGAAAAAATAATAAAAAAATAAGTACCAAATTCTACAATAACAAAATATTAAAAAAGGTTTTATATAATAATCAAATTACTATTTAATTTATTTTTCTAAATCCTTTTTTAAAGTACCCATGAAGGCGTGTTTTTCAGCTGGGGTTTGGAATCTACCTTTACCGAATCTTGAAGCAGTATCAATCCATTTCAAGTTGACTTGTTCAGTAGCTCTTCTTGAGGTGTCAACGTATAATGATTTTCTTAAAGTAACAACTCTCTTTTTAGTACCTGGAATTGAACCTTTCAATAAGACGAAATCGTTGTTAACGTTACCGTATCTAACGAAACCACCCATTGGGTTAATGGTTTTCTTGGTTCTGTCAAATTCGGTAGCACCGTTAGCTTCATCGGTACCTTTACCAACTCTGTAAACTTTGTGGTTGATAGAAGTTCTGTGGTGGTAACCGTTTTGACCAGCTCTGGCAACGGTCCAGTTAACATTAGCTGGATGCCAAGCACCAATACAAGCAACCTTTCTCAAACCTCTATGGGTTTTTCTTGGTAATTTTTTGGTTCCCCATCTGTGGGTAACACCTTCAAAACCGTGACCTTTAGTAACAGCAACAACATCAATCATTTCATTTTGTTCAATGACTGAATCAACTGAAACTTCTTTTTCAAAATGTTCTTTAGCCCAATCGACTTTGTCGGAGATTGATCCACCGTTGACTTGGATTTCAGCAATATGAGCTTTCTTTTGTGACAATGGGGTTTTTTTAACTTGAGTGTGAGCTAAAACTCTGACAACTGAAGCGTATTTCTTAATTCTTTGTAATTCAGTTTCAATGTTTTTAGCATCAGCGTATTTAGCTGAGTATTTGGTGAAAGCCTTCTTTTTAGATTTAAACCAGTTTTTGTAGAATCTTCTTCTGATTTCTTCACTCAAGTGTTCAGCCCAAACAGTGGTCAATGATCTTAAACCTCTTGGGGTTTCGACGTAACCAACAACACCGACAACAACTAATGGTGGAGTATCAACAACAGTAGCAGCTTCAACAACTTCTCTTTTATGCATTTTTGAACCTGGTCTGTCTAAGTCTCTGACAATGGTGGTCATACCGGCTTTGTAACCTAAGAAAGCAGTTAAAGCAACTGGTTTAGATTTAACATCTTTTGGGAATGACTTAACTCTACCTCTTTGCTTAGCAGCTCTCTTTCTTGGTAAGAAACCTAATGAACCGTGTCTTGGTGCTTCGTATTTTCTGTGAGACATCTTTAATGTGTAATACTGATGAAGAAATAAAACTGAAAAATTTTTGAAGCTAGTAAAGTGCGATGCGAAGTAAAATCATGGAAAATTGAGATGATACACTACTTGAATTTTTTTTGTTCACGAGTCTAGCATATGCAGGTTTCAGTTACCCGGATTTAACGCTACCAATTTATGCAATTGCACACCTCTTCTTTATACCATCACAGGAGTATAGCTAGCCCTATACAATTAAGCTCGAAGAAATACGTATATATAAAAATCGTCTATAAAATTAAAATGTTATTTGAACAGCAAAGTTATCATTTTCTCTTGACATGCATAATTTTTTTCAATGCCAATCTGGCATCCCCTGAATCGTCCGAAGAAGACGACAGTGCCATCGGGGGTTGTTGTAATTCAGTTTCTTCTGGCAATTCATCCAAACCTTTGAGATTGTTTGAATACATTGTATTAGATTCTATGAATTCTTGATTAAGAAATGGGTTCATATTTTTCCGAAATTGTGGGGAGTTTATATTCATAACTTGATTCATTAAAGAATTAAATTGTGGAGTCAAATTGAACATTGGAGTCAAGCCTGTTGAGATATACAGGTATGAAGGGTTACTGGTTTCCTTGGGCGTTGAAGGGATATTCATTTCATTAATTGATGACAATAACGATTGATGATGTTGTTGTTGCTGTTGTTGTTGTTGTTGATGATGATGATGTTGTTGTTGTAAGCTAGATATATTTGTTACGTCTGAATTATGTCTTCTCAACATTCTCGGCGATTCCTCTTCTGGAATCAATGCCGTCTCGGATTTAAATGTTTCTATTCCTATAACTGATTTCGAGTGTTGTAAAACAGGTGGTTTTTCTATTATTCCTGACTCTAGTTTCTGTAAATTTAAGAAATTGTTAGATAAAACAGCTTTACCGTTTTCGTCAACAGTTAACTTTAACAGAAATTGATCCGAATTTGAAACAGATTCTGCTAATCTTGAAGGTGATGAAGATGATGGTTTTCTTGTGGTTGGATCCGATTGACTACTTTCAAACCTCTTTATTGAAGAATTATTCAACGACACCGGTGGTAACAAGTTTTTGTTACTATTAAGCAAAGGCGATACGCTAGCAGATTGGGAGTTTCTGGAATTAATAGTTTCCAATTCCAATTTCTCTATGCTTTGATGTGGAGTGAAGTAGCTATTTTTTAATACATGCTGAACTGATGTAGTTGGAGGAGGAGTGTTATAATAGTTTTGTTGAGATGACTGAGTGATCATTGATAAATTGTCTAAAGTTTTGCTATTAATTTGATAAGAAGTTCCAGTATTAGGGAAAGTATTGCTCACAGAAGACACAGGGGTGACTAATTGATCAGCGCCGGAATTTAATTTTGGTTTCTTCAAAATTATTGGAGATGTGGATGCAAAAGAGCCATTCAATCCAGTTGAATTCTTTCTTTTCTTCTTTTTATTTCTATTCGTAGGACTAACTCTCATCACGGGGGTAAAAAAATCGGGAATTCCTTGTTTAACGATAGAATTGGAATTAGACTCTGCAGGACTTGAGTTCAAGGGAGACGTATTTATATTGATATTCATAGTAGATGTGATTCTTTGGGATAAGCTGTTTGGCTTTGGAGGTCTTCCTCTCTTTTTCTTTGTTGGTGTTGGAGGTTCCATGGAAGTGTTGATAACAGATGTGGATGCACGACTGGAAGTGACCTTCAGTAGGTCATTGGTGGGTATAAAGAAATGATTCTGATTTCCAGGTATCTGGTTGTTATACGGGTTTGACATGGCATACATTTGTTATTTAAATTTTTTGATCAAGGGGAAAGAAACAATACTTGATAATTCTTATATATGCATGCAAAATATTAACGATAAAAAACGAATCCAATAATAACAATCTCGAGACGAGTAAGAATATAATATTAATTATGGTTAAATAGTGTTGAAATTGGATTTACAAAAATAATTAAGCAGAGAAAAAAAAAAAAAAAATATAAAATGAAAAGGGGGAAGCACTACTTGATTTATAAAGCCAAAGATCGTCAGAAGGAAGAATGTCTTATTGTGTGGAATCACAGTTAACCGGAAAACGTTGATGTATATCAATTGGCGAGCTCAGAATTTGAAACGCATACAAATCCATTATGCATCACATACAAAGCATCTCAGTTTACCGGTGACATGACAATTGTTTCAGAAGAATCCGAGTGAGATTCAAGTTACAACTGAAGTGGTTCCATAAAAAGACGACGTGATATACACATCTGATTTAGGTAATGTAATCACAGAATGTGTCGTCGATTGTACGTGTGGATGCTACAGGCTCATTAAACACAAAGCTGAATTTTACAATTTTGTGTGTTTTGTGTTAATTGCTTTAAATCTACACCGACTAATTTAGCTGCAAAATGGGCGTATAATTAATTGTTATCTAAGTTCAATCTGTCTTGTGTCTGAGTTCCCCTTGTTTGTCAAGACAACAAGTAAGGCGATTCGACTTTGGGATGTTGTCATGTAACAAATTTTACTTACAATGTTTGATTGTTTTTAAAATATAACCACAAAATTAGTACGTGTTTTTTTTTTTTTTTTACTAATCGAACAACTCTATTTAAATCTCCGCTACAGTTTATTTTCCTCTGGTTCTTAAAGTAGCAGGACAATACGAAATACAGTATTTAATGTCATGTACTGTAAACTGTTCTTTTAAAAACATCATAGAGCTCCATGAACGGTTATGGTTTGAATACCGATACCAAGACTTTTATGAAACAATCGACAATCCCCCTGGTTAAACTAGTTAGTAACATAATCTTTGTTAGGCTTCTTTACAAGAAAATTACCGGCATGAGACTATATTCGTTTACCTTGAAGTCGGAATTAAATAACACACGCCCAAGATCTACCTAATACACAAACTCACAATACAGCAGCTAATTTGTCTTACTTTGTAATTTCAAATTAGTTTATTTTTTTTTAAAAATTTTTTTTTTCTAACAATCAATAAACTAAAATTATTATGCCAGCCACAAATACAAATAGTCAATCAAATGTGAATGATTATGAGAATATTAAGGTTTAGCAAAATCAAAACTAGAAGCCAATTTTACTGAGAAACTCATTGAAGAATTTTAAAAATTATTTATGTGTCTATTCGAAGAAAAAACAATTACGAGCAATAAATGCATGTACTATAGCTCTTTTGAGCAAAATTCTTTTTTGTGACGCGTCAGTAATCTACAACCGCATTTCTGTGCCACCACTAAATTTACAATTTAGCGCCATTTTCAATACCATTCAATTTTACTAACCCTTCCTGTATGTAGCTGGCTATATGTCTGCCTTTATCGTTAAATATCTCACCTTCGAAAACCACTCTGTCGTGACTAAATCTAATAGCTTTGAAGTTTACATTCAACCATTTTGTAACATCAAAATCATCATCATGGAAATACATGGTATGGTCTAAACTGACTAAAAAATATAAATTTCGGTGATTTTCAATTGGAAAATCTTCAATTCTTAGTAATCTCGTCAAAGAAGTCAAATATCCCGAATCTGATAAATTTGCCAATCCAACATATTTAAAATCATCATCCACATTTTCTAGAGGTTGATTTAAACCTTGCTCATTGGTGACGCCCCATTTGGAGTAGAAACTCAATTTTCTCTCAGCAGCAGCCTGACTCAACTCATGCTTTGAATCTTCCAACGATACAAACTGTTTGGGAAATTTATAATAGATCAACAAATGCTCATCGACTTTGCTTATTGGAATGCTATTGATGTCTTCACCTTCCGTAACACCATTATACTGTGGTGTTTCAAACAGAAACTCATTTTTATTTACCGTTTTATTTTTCTTGGTTAATGATATGTTGGCAATATAAACTAATTGACCATTCTGAATTGCACGAACCAATCTATTGCAAAAGGATTTACCATTTGAAAGAACCTCGACTTGATACTCGACTAGATCCATGTTATTACAAGCACTAATGAAATATGAGTGGATTGAGTGAGGTTTGAATTCAGTTGTTGGACTCGATTTGATTCCCACTAACAAAGCTTGTCCTACTAGATTGCCTCCATAAACTCCTCTTGCTTTTGGAAATGGATTGATTAGTGGTTTTTTGCTGATGTATCTAGTATCTGTAATTTTATCAACACCAAACTCTTGTTCGACGTTAACAGTGTGGCCTGGTTTAAATGTCATGGTGGTGCTGAAGTTGGAAGAGATTTCATGGCCGAGGAAAAAAATGTCCTACCCCATGAAAAAATATTTTGCAGCCACAAAGGACATATTGAAGCGAATGTATTTCTAGCTTATATAATGAAATTGCAATATTTTGTCAGCACTTTAAATTTGTTGATTAAAAAATGAATGGCATTGTAGTCATTATGCAAAATCACTTGTTTTCTTTGCAAATGGAACTGTAAAATTGTTCTGAAACAAAGTGGTCGTTTTTTTGTCAATAACGGTTAGAATTGTTCTTTTTCTATCAGCTTTTTCATCAATTATTTCGAAATGGAATATTCTGTGTTAGATTTGTCTTTTCTGATATGTAAAATGAATGTTGATTAAGCTAAGATGCGTCTAGCTCTTGATCTGTGGAAGTAATCGACTTGTATTGTGAAGTGATTTGACGGAACTCACATAATCAAAATCTGATCAACTGACGGACTTAAATTTTGTAATTGGCAGCGGCTGACGTTGCTTTTCTACAGTAAAAACCAGGATACGTGATCGAGGAGTAGGGTTCACATTTTTTTCTGTCAGTCTACATGAACAGAAATTTTAAATATAGAAGAACACCTTAAGCTGTTGATTATTTGTGTGTATTCTAAAGCAACTAATTATACGACAAGTTTGGGGCTGTTATCTCTAGTCATGACAGTTGACGTCACATCAATTTTGTCTTAATTTTGTTTGTTGCTTGACCTTTTCGCTGCTCTTTTATGACTATGTCATCTTTTCGAACTTCTATACGAAACAGGATAAGTACTCCGAAAAAATATTGTAGATCATAAACGATGGTCTTATGCCGTTTACCTCACATCGTATAACGCTACCACTTTTGAAAGTTTGCTCTTGTAAAAATATTTGACAATTACTATTTAATCCCCTTCAAGTCGATTGATTTGAATCATTACACATGTCTAAGTTAAATCCTCATACTACACACAGGGAATTTAGCGGTGTTTTTGGAGCTTTATCGATAACGATATTTTTACCACTAGTCATATACATATTTGGATTGATTACAAATGAATACTATTCTGTGCAAGGTATAACCCTCGAAGCGGACAAAATACTAAGCCAATTACCTTCCAATACACAGGAAATCCAAAGATTATTCTTTGACTACGATTGTTGGAAGTATTACCTTTTATGGTTCTTTTCGTTAGTCGCGTTGGATGCGATATTACCTGGCAAGATCTTACCTGGAGTCAAATTAAGAGATGGAACACAATTGATATACAAAATCAACGGTTTAGCAATGAGCGGGATACTTGTCACTTTACTAGTTGCAAGAGCATACTCAAACGACAATTATTATTTGCCAGAGTTGGAATTCATATATTCAAACCAAATTAAATTGACAATCACGTGTATCTTGTTTTCCTTCTTCTTGGCTATTTTTGTATACTTAATATCATTCATCCCATTGAGATCCAAGAATGGATTAGGCACGTATGAAAGAATTTTGAGTGTAAACGGAAACAGTGGTAACATCATTTATGATTGGTTCATCGGACGCGAGTTGAACCCAAGAATAGGTAGTTGGGATATCAAATTGTTCTGTGAATTGAGACCTGGTATGTTACTTTGGTTGTTGATTAATTTATCATGCTTGCATCATCAATATCATACTTTAGGGTACGTTACCGACTCCATGATTCTTGTTAATTTCATGCAAGCGTTTTACATCTTTGACGGAGTTTTGAATGAGGAAGGATGCTTGACTATGATTGACATAACCACTGATGGATTTGGTTTTATGTTGAGCTTTGGAGATTTAGCGTGGTTGCCTTGGTCTTACTCGATACAAACGAGATATATGAGTATAAAAGGCAATGAAATTAATTTGGGCTTAACAAATACAAGCTTGATTTTAGGGTTGATGTTTATTGGTTTCTATATATTTAAACTGGCAAACAGACAAAAATCATTGTTTAGACAAGGCAAATTGCCAAAATTGAAATACCTTGAAACTAAAACAGGTTCAAAATTGTTAATTGAAGGATGGTGGGGTTACTCACAACATATAAATTACTTTGGTGATTGGTTGATTGGCTGGTCATGGTGTTTACCCACGGGGTTCCAAACTCCTTTGACTTACTTCTACGTTATATACTTTGCAAGTTTGTTGATTCACAGACAATTGAGAGACGAGATGAAGTGCAAACAAAAATACGGAGAGACATGGGACAAATACGAACAATTGGTTCCTTACAAAATTATACCTTGTATATATTAATCGTTCTTTTTATCAAGATCTAATGGTTTATCGAATGACGCATAAGTGATTTCTAAACTAGTTAACCAAGATAAAGCTTGAAATAAAATAAATAGTAATAAAAATGATACGATAATACCAGACCAAATTCCTGGTGTGAAAAATTGGTAATTTGTAAATAAGTTATTGTGGTAAACCGTAGTACCATTATTGATTTGAGAGTCTAAGATAGACACAGGTTGATCGTTTTCACTAATCAATTTCTCAGCTTGCTCGAAATCGTCTTCGATTAAACCTTCGACAAAGTCATTTCCTTCATCTCTTTTTTCAATGACAATTTCGTGTTGATTGGAGTCGTATAGATTGTGAATTTTTTCGTAGACCTTTTCAGAAAAGGTAACAGTTTCGAAAGTTGGCAAAAGTTGAAAAAGAGTGACAGATTTTTTATCTTTTATAAAATCATGAGACTTTTTAACAGCGTTATCTTCTGAAATACTTCTAACAAAATCAATAGTGTTTGCATTATTCAAATTCAAAGACACTTCATCTTTGTTAGAATACAAAATGTTGCTCAATTCAATGAGCTCTCCTTCCACATTCTTGATTATGTTTCCCAATTTCAAAATATTCAAATTTTGGATCGTTTCCAAATCAGCTTCGATTTCCAGTTTGGTTACGATTTTGATGGATGGCTTTATGTGGATTTTGTGCAAGTCTGATTTCAAAACGTATAAAGGTGCTGTGTTGGAATACGCAGCCACCAAGCTTATGCAGCTAATACCAGCAGCCAATAAATGAAATAATTGCATTGCTAATGAATTGCTAATGAATAGTTGATAATGGAAATTGTTCTGTTGAAGATTGGAAAAAAGCGTGCCCAAATAACAAAATCAACCAACACCATGTAAAATACACTTGAACACCAAGTAATAGCTCACGTTAAAAGACGTTAGCAGTCAGATTACAGAGATCAAGATTATTGGCAAAATCAAAGTCAATTTGTTTGTTTTTTTGCTTTCACATATACAAAAGTGTAGAAATAAAACTGTCATCAGTAGCATCAACCTTCTACTAGACTAACTTCACATAAAATTACATCTTGATAATTTAGTATTGTTTGCATATTCAACTTTCGAATCAATTTTGTTGTTAAAAAATCAAAACGAAAAAGATTTACTAACAATCAAAACCAACGATGCCAGCAGACATTCCAAAGTATGTGCCAAAAGATCGCCGTCACTTGCTAATTTAGTACTAACTATGGACTCTAGATCAGTCATACAGAAGTTAATGATTTTCACAGCATTGATGATCATATTCCCGTTGATTACGTTTTTCACGATACAATACTTCACATCAAATAGTATAATTAGTGGTGGGTTAAGTGCGTTGAGCGCGAATATTGTATTGATAGGTTACATAGTGGTTGCATTTCAAGAAGACACAAGCAAATTGGACGAAAAAGAAGATAGTAAAAAAGACATATAAGTCGATACCAATATATATATCTATCAAAAATTAATATAATAATATACTGTGTAGTCTACGTTGTGATTACACCGCTGTATCGAGAATTCAAGTTAAAAAAAAATCTGATTTTTCATGGCATGTCATCATGGTATACCAATTGTCTCTAGTTTCTTCGATTCCCCATAGTCAGTATCTACAGACGGTTTCTTCATTAAAAGCTTTGACTGGGTTGATTGAACCTCAAGCAATTTCTACATACACCTTAGTGACGAAGCCTAATCACTTATTTAAACCTAAATTTGAACCAGGTAAAATCAATCAGATTGATCAGTATTTTATGAAATGCGTGACTAGTTGGACAAGCAATGAAGACATGGACATATCAAAGCCAATTTTTAAAGACGACGAAATAATAGTTAGCAAATTGTTCAGCGATGATGGTGTGAAAAGAATATGGACTTTAAATATCAATGACATTCCAATAGCTGGCCGAAATCAACAATGTTGTCAACAAACAGTATACGAGAGTACTCTAATCCATACTCATAACAAATTAGACGAGCCAAATGACACAAATTTGATGGATATTGATAATCTGCCTAAAAAGGATTCATTTCTAGTCTTTCTTGAAGATCTAGGGTATGAAGTTAAAAATCAATACTGGTTAAAAGGTATACGATTTTTTTACGGAGAAATCATAATTGAAATTTACAAAGTATTCATCAGGGACGACACTAGTGATTCATCAAATATAAGATTAAAATTGTTGGATGAGTCGAATCAATTCCAAATCAAATGTTTCATAAATGTGAAAAGCTCAACTGAAATAGATCTGATCAATCAAGGTATTAAGGATCTAACTAAGCTACAAGACTACCTTAAAAATTTATTTATATTGGAGGTGCCAGATAGGATACATATGGATTCTAGAATTAAACAGTGATTTCACCCTTCTGTTTACTTGGCTTCAACTCAGCTATTTCTTTTTGTAGAGCTTTCAAAGTGATTGGATCATTGGGAATGTGATCAGAGTGCACTAGTCTAAATATACAGTCATTACCAGAATGCCCAACTTTAACTCCATCCTTATCATCATCGTATAGTTTTTCTATAAATTTCATTTGTAGCAGTAAGGAATTTATCAAATCCGATGTCACAGGAACATTCAAACCAGAAAGTTTGATCATTTTAGACACCACATCTGGCGTGATTTCTTGATTGTTAGAGTTTGTGTTTGATAAAAATTCTTTAATTGACCATGTTGGTTGATTTAATAACTTGTCGATATCCCGTTTTGTCTTGATCTGTAGAAGTGATCGACTTGTACTGTGAATTGATCTCCTAAACATATAATGACGCAGAGTAATTTTTTTTTGGTGTTTGGGAACTACCGCTGTATAAGATTTTATATTCAAATCTATAAATTATTCAACTGCTTCTTCTTCTTATCCAATTGTTTTCTCTTCTTGGTCAACTGTTTGTCTCTGTTTTCGTTCTTTTCAATACCATATTGCATCTTCTTGTACAATTTCTTCTGTTTATTGGTCATCATTATCTTTTTCAATTCCTTCTCTTCATCCTCAGGCGTTTGTTTAGTTTTCTTCTTCTTTGGTGCCTCATTTTCTTTCAATTCGGAATACTTAACTCCTTTCGCCTCCATTTCCAACTCTTTTTGAGCCTTCAAATCTTCATCTTCTTCTTCTTCCTCCTCTTCTTCTTGATCTTCATCACCTTCTTCAATTTCGATTTCATCCTCTTCCTCCTCTTCTTCATCTTCTGCTTCATCTCGGTTTACTTCTGCTTCCTTGTTAGGGTTGTAAGAACCAGAATCACCCCATGGAGATAAATGAGGAGGTAATGTTTCACCGGGTGCGTAATCATTAACATTAACCAATTCTTGCTTGTTGATACAATCAAATATCCATTGTGGTTGAACATAAGTTCTACCAGCAACTTTGTTCAAGACTTTTGGTCTATCTATAATCTGGTGTGTTATGTTATCCAAATTGAGGTTTTCGTAAGCTTTCGCATCATTAATTTTCAATTCGTCTAATTGAATCTCGGATATTATTTTACCATCACATGACAATATACAAAACTGTAAAATATCCAATGGAACTTCTCTACCTATGAAAAAGATGAAGTTTGAAAATAAAGTTGAGGTCGGAGACAGATATTTAGATGGTTGGGTCAAACTATCTACTTTTTCTGAAGAAGTCTTGAACTCATCTAAATCGTCATTTATTATTTCTTCTTTGTCTTCTTCATCGTCTTTGTCTGCTTCAATAGCCTTATTATATTCTTCAGTAGATAACTCTTTTCCCTTTTCATTATTGGTTTCCATTTTTGGTTGGAATTGACTAGTCTCATCTTTTAATTGCAATATATAGTTATTCAATCCACCGACGTTTTTGGAGTTTTTGGTGTCAAGTCTTGGAGGGTATACCAAGTCGGCCTCGTTATACAATTTGAACAACACAAAGTGCAACAATGTAGAATAAAATTCCAAAAATGTCAACATGATTCTGAAATCAACGTCTGTAGGTATGTTAGTTGGGAATTTAAATGGGACCAACCACCTAATTTCTTGTCCCTTTATCGTCACCTGGTAATAAACACCCTTTATACTGACAAAAACTTTCTTCAACAATTTTTCTCTAGCTACGTATGCCAACCATTGATTACACAAGTTTTCACAGTTTGAAATGATTTTTGTTGACACTTTATCGGTGACTGGCATATTGGAGAATAAAAACAACATATTTAAAGGGTCATCCAAATCTCTTAATGCATCTAAAAAGCTTGGGTATCTTTCTTTTATAATATGGTTTAAGTTATATTTTTGATCGTTAGATTTGTTTAATCTATTAGCTTGACTGATTTCCCCTTTACCCAAATATTTAGTCAATTTTTTTGCAAAAGTCTTGTGCTGCCTGAATTTATTCAATATAGGTTCATGTAATAAATACTGAATATCTTTTGAATAGTAGAAAGTGACAGGTGCGGTAGAACCTTTATTAGCTTTCTTTTTGTTACGGGGTTCTCTAGGATAGATTCCTTTGAAAATGCACAATCTTCTGAAATCGGCCAAAGATATTTGCAATTTTTTAATCGCTTGTGTTCTGGTTATAAAGTTTTTGGCATTACCACTAGTGCCTCTTTTCTTAATTCTACCCATGTTTTGATGATAAGTATAGATTTAATTTTTCAAATATCTCATCTCATTTTTTTATTGTGAGAATATTGCAGTTTAAATTTTTACAGGTTAGTTTAGCTGCAAATTAAGGCTTCGCTTGAAGCAGAGCTACAAATTAAACTCTCGAATAGAAATCACGAATAGACAGTTGGACTTCAAAGATAGCAAACTACTAATTTGATGTCAAGATCAAAAATTGAGGTTTATCTCACATAGTAATACGGTACAAGTATTGAAGAGATCAAGACAAATCAAAGTCTTGTGAAGACAATGTTGCTTTGCAAATAAATAAATTACTATTATGCGGTTTAGTTATCGTCTCGTAAATATCTGTTCAGCTAAAATTTTACAGAGAACTCAAATTGTCAATAGTCAGTAGTATTTTTATTTAAGATCAAGAATTAATCGTTTTCACCGCAAACTTCTGTTTCTTTTACTGTTTCTTTAAATCGAGCATTAAACAATAAGTATCTTTAAATTTTGTTTGTTTTCTCTGCTAACTTGATAACTGTTTCAGAGTTTGTATCAAATTCTACAACATGAACAGTTGGTAGCGACAGGTAAATTTTTTTTACCACGGGGTATTTTTCAACCATGTCATTTCAAGACGTTTTAAAGAGAGGTGACGAGTTTCTCGAGGATTATCCGAGGACAGCACCATGGTGGAACGTAGCATCTCATGCAACGTGTTTAATGATGATAACAGGCTCGAAAATAGTCTTGAATACTTTATACAAACCTTTTGTTCACAACATTGAAATACTAGATCAAGCATTGATGAAGGCTCGAAATGAAAACAGAGGCTTGCTCACCGTCATGAACCACATGTCAGTTGTGGACGATCCAGCGTTTTATGCTGCTCTACCTTGGAGGTACCATCTAGATGTCGATACAATCAGATGGGGTTTTGGAGCACACAATATCTGTTTTTCAAATATCTTTCAGTCTTGGTTTTTCAATCTCGGGAAAATACTAGGCACCAAACGATTTGGCGAAGGTCCATTCCAAGGGTCAATAGATGCCGCAATCAGAATCTTGAGCCCGGATGATACTTTAGATTTAGAATATGAGCCAGGTGTTTTAGAGTATCAGAAACCGAATATTTTGCAAACAGTGAATAACACGACAAACGCAAGCAACGAATTATTGGTTAAAAAATTCAAACCGTCTGCTGAAACGAGAAATGTGCTCATGTCTAAAAATCCATTCATAAGAACAAAAACTTCGTGGTTTCATGTTTTCCCAGAAGGATTCGTGTTGCAATTACAAGAACCGCACCAAAACTCAATGAGATATTTTAAATGGGGTGTTTCAAGGTTGATATTAGAGAGTACTAGAGCCCCTGTGGTTGTGCCGATCTTCACTTTTGGGTTTGAAAAAGTCGCTCCTGAAGATAGCGCCGAGGAAGGTATTAAAAGATGGTTGCCAAACAATATGGGAGCAGAAATACACATCACTATTGGAGATGTCATACATGACGAAGAGATTGAAGGATATAGGTATAAATGGAGACAATTGGTGGATAAATATATCGATAAATCGAATCCCACAGATTTATCAAATGATTTGAAATTCGGCAGTGACGCACAGCAATTGCGAAGTGTGCTAGCAAGCTTCTTGAGAGAAAAAGTATTGGACATTAGAAAGTCCATTGGGTTGTTCGACTCCGAGGACCCTAGATTTAAAGATCCCAAGTTCTGGAAATTGTACACAAACACCGAAGGCTTGAGTGAGCCGGAGATCAAATTCGTCGGTAAAAACTGGGCGATCAGGAGGTTCCAAAAGCACTTGCCTGATTACAAACCAGATAATGAAGAAGAAAAATAATAATAATCTTGTATTTAGGAATTGAGTATGTATTCGATATCTGAGCTCTCTAACCGTAAAAAAAAAAAAGTTGATTTTTCAACCATCTTAATATGATTCCAAGATTTATACCGAGACAATATGTGCTACGATCTTTACTAAGGTATAAATCCAGTCTGATCTTTGCGAAAAATTTTCTACCATCAAAGGGTTATCAACGAAAGCAGGAGATCACAATTGAAGAACCTCAAAAATTTGATAATCTAAAGATTCAAACATACTATAATGACATTGTTGATTATTTTCTAGATGAAAACATGCCTAACAAATTGAAACTGAAAATCATACTACAAAAGATGCAATTATTATTGAATGAGCCAAGAAATGAGGACTCTTTGAAAGCTTTGCAAATTATCGTAAATCATTTAAGTGATTTTCAAAGATACAATGACTTTAATTTACCATTGGATTTGAGTATAAACATATTTGAATACATCGGTGGCTTTGAATTCAAGTTTCCAAGATTTTTAATAGAGTCTCTATTGAGAAATTTAGAGAGTTTACCCAACCAAACAGTGATCTTACTCGTGGAAATGCTACGAAGTCAGGGCATAAGTTACAATAAAATATTTACAAGTCTACAGTTTAAATTAGAGAATGAAGATTTCATTTTGAAATTATTGACAACTTTTCAAGAAAGTGAAAAACTATGCCTTGATGTATTTGAAGAACTTATAAAATGTAAAATCAATAATGAAGTTATAGAAAGGTTGAACTTGTATATAGAGAAATTGTTTGAGAAAAATCTACCTGAGATACATTGCTTCGAAAATTTGGAACTAAATATAGACAGAATACAAATGTTGTTGAACAACGTGGCAAGCCGAAGCAATTTTGAATCAATAGATTTAAAAAGTTTGTTGACATTGTTAAATAAGATATGGGAAGTAGTCAATGTTGATTCGTGTCCTGAATCGGAGCATCAGATAAATTTGATAATGAGTTATCTTAATGGGAAACCAAAAGAAGTACAAGACGTCATATTCAAGCAAAATTTAGATGACGAAACATTAGTAGAGACCGTTTTATATTTGTCATGGGCGAAGGGCTATAGCAAGTTATCATCATCGTTAGGTGATTTTGTTCTTAAGGATGATGTGAAGTTTTCACGCACATTACAGTCTCAAATCAGAATATATCGAGCCGATAATTTACAAGAAGTTTTAAATGATTTACGAGATCTATCATCTGAAGTCTACGAAAAAATGATTCAAGTTGCGTTAATTAAGCATGAGCCCAATTCTGTATTTATTCAGACGGTAACTAATCACTTCAATACCGAGCCTATGTTTGAACAATCAATGTACTCATTTAAGTACAAATTGGATAAAGCAATTGCGGATAAAAACTTCCCTCAAGCATTTGAAATTTACAATCAAAGTGTAAGTGAACATGTCCCATGGTCTCATTTCAACAAAGATCCTATGGTTTACAAAACTTTGAATGACTTGATTCAATTGTCAACTGAAAGTCAACTGTTAAAGGAAGCTTTTATTTTTTTTCAAAAAATCAAATCCCAATTACAATCCCAAATCAATATTGATAGTTTGAATACATTGATACCAAGAATTCTAGACAAAAATTTGATCGGTGATGCCATAGAATTGCTAAATCGAGAATTACCAAAAATACCACCGACTTCATTGAAGAAATTACCCATAGACAAACCTTATGGCTACAAATACAAACAATTATTTGACACCTTACACGAATATGTCATTGATAACCGCAATGATCCTTCTGCTTTAATCAATTGGACACTATTCAACGCTTTATACAATTACTTCATCATTCCTCAAGAATACATTCTACCAACCATGAAATTTTTCTGTGAAAATAATCGTTGGAATGCAGCGTTGATAATATTTGAAAAACAAGTTGAAATGTATCAGTACCACGGAGAGCATGATTTTTCACCCCCGAGTGAAGAAATTTATAAATATTTGATCAACGAGTTTGGCAATAACTTATACGAAGACGGTTTAATTGAAATTCACGAACACATGAAAATGGACACTAACTTATTAAGTCAAGATTCAGCTTTACAGCACTTATTGATGAAGGCATATTGTAATCTCCAGAATGTGGGGAAAGTGAGAGATTTGTTTTTGGTTTTGAATTCTCAAGGACGGGTCACCAATGAGTCCGCGTTGATCATGTTGAAAGCGTACACTTACAACGATTTGAACTACGTCGATAAGTTTTGGAACAACCTATCAATATTCAACATCATGCCTAATGAAACCTTATTCAAGCAATATTTAATTGCGTATTCATACCATGGGAGTTTTGAAAAATGCGTCGAGTTGATTGAGAACATGCATCACGATTACGATTTGACGTTGAACGACGATATGGTATTGAACATCCATAATTTTTGTTACAAAGACAACGTACAGATTCAATTTAAAGAATACTTTCAACTTAACTATCCACACTTGTGGGAAAAATGTATTGCATCAGGAAACTTAATCAACAACGATGGGTACTTGCCCGAAGGCGACACACTTAAACAAAAAGAAATACAATCTATAAAGTAGGGCACTTATATTTTGGTGTTATTTACTTTGGTCGCGAACCGAAGACTATTCAAAGTCTCGTTGAAATTTTTGAACGCTGGTGAGATGTTCACAAACATCAAAGTTTTCGAACTGCCGCTGAGACTGTGTTTCAACAAGTACGTTAGTTTTGAGTTTCGGAACGGCACATGATCGTTCTTACATTTTAATGAATATATGACGTCACCAAGACATGACAAGGATTTATTGATAGCCTGAGTCTCTCTTAACCGATCTCCTTCTACTTTTGAAACATTCAATCTTTCGGATCCTGCCAAATCGATCAAATTTAAAACACTAGAAATCTCTGCTCCGGTGCTTGCATTCTTGCCTTTGAGGTCGATTATAAAAATTGAGTGCGATCTCGAAGACCGCTCGTTGATTCGTGTGGCGGCGGTGCTTCTGTTGCGGTTAGCTTGATGTAAAAGCTCATTGGCGTGGTCACTGGAGCTTATTGCATAAGTCGTTATGTTTGTTATTGACGTAACATTGTTCAAGTCATCATGTTTGATTTCGTGTTTCAATTTCTTGGTCTCATCGTCGGGGTTTAACAAATCTATTATTGTCTCGTTATAAATTTCAATAAATTTGCCATTCAACTCATACGTCCAGCCTTGTGAACGCAATTGGTCAATGTCATTGAATATCTTCTCTAGTGATAGTTTAATCATCCCGTTTTCTGGATTAGACATTGTGTATGTTTTGCCTGATCCAGTCTGTCCGTAAGCAAAAACACAAACATTCTGGCCGTCTAATGAGCACTGAATCAATTGAGACAACTCATCAAATATGGAATTGTTTGTGTAATTCATGTCGAAGATCTTATCAAACAGAAATTTATACAGTTTTTGTTTGTCTAAATGGTTCAAAGTTAATTCTTGCTTGGAGTCATCATTAAGTTCATCTTCCTCAATATCATAGTGCATTAACTCATCCTGCGAGATGTAGCGAATTCGACAAAACACTCGTATGTTTCCTTTTAAATCTTGTAATTTGGAATGCAACTTACGTCGAGTATTTTCTTGATCAATTAAACATGCACTCATGGTCTGAATATCATCTTTCATAGTCGACATCAAACGAGCTTTTTGTTCAAAACTCATTTCTAATTGCGAAAACTCATCTTTCCTAGCTTGTATTGTTTTGCTGATTAAATTTATCTCATTTTGTTTGTCTAAATTTTTCGAGCCAAGCTGATCAAGTATTGCTTGGTATCTATTTCGCTCTTTATGTACAGAGGGCAATTCCAATGATTTGACATTCTCAATTTCTGTATTCTTTGATTCTATTGACTTCTGTACTTCAGTTAACTGTAGGACAATCGTGTTAATTTCCTCTTGTAGTCGATTCTGAGAAGCTTTTTCTTCCTCTATGTACTCTTGCTTTAAAACAGTCACTCTTTGCTCGAATTCCGCATGCAAAGATTCTTTTTCACAATTCAACTGTTCTATGTCTTTCTTCAATGTTTCTATTTCTTGCAAATACGCATTTTGTTTCTCACCCAAAATCTCATCAACTTTGCTTAATATATCTTCTTTCAACTTTTGTAGCTTTTGTTTATGTTCAACCACCATCTCTTGGTTCTTTATAGTGAATTTAGTATTCAAATCTAGAAGCGAACTCTCCTGATATGATTTTAACTCTTGTATTTCTGAATTTAATTCATCCAATCTTAGAGACAAATTAACATGTTTATTTTCTATTGTGTAATTTGCTAATATCTGTGATTCTATCTGGGTCTTGATATTAATTTGTTGAGTGTTGAGTTGGTCGATATCAAATTGTTTTTCATAAATCAATTGTCGATAATGATGAACACCTAGAGGTTTGGCTACAACTTTTCTCATTTTGGTACCGGATTGGCTCTTCAAATTCTGTAGAGAATTGATCACCAGAGGATGAATTTCTTGTAGTTTTTGACTGGATTCATTGTCATCATTCATTATTCAATGTTTCAAATTTTAAATGTTTTGATTTTGATTTCAAATTTGACACAAAACAAAAATAATTATTTTTCACATCTCATCTAATCATGGCACCATCATTAAAAAAGCAAAAGGTCAACAATGCAAAACCGATAAACAAAAGCAAACCAAAAGTGACGGTGAAAGAAAATGAGGAATCAGAATCACAAGAAACATCACAATCAGAGGAAGAAGAGGAATTGTCTGATTTGGAGGACGAAGAAATCGATTCAAATGATGAGGTAGATGTAGATGATGTTTCATCAGACGATGAATCTTCAGAAGATGAAGACGAAGGTGAGCTTCCGAAATTGAAAAAGCCAAAGAATAGAGACGACGGATCAGAATCCTTTGCCACTGCTTTCAATTCGATTGTGAATTCTAAATTAAAAGCTTATGATAGAAAAGATCCAATATTGGCTAGAAACAAAATAACGTTGAAGAAGTTGGAAAGTGAGAAGTTGGAAAACAAAGCCAAAAGAGCCTTGCTCGCGGAAAAGAAACAACTACAAGACAAATACAGAATTAAACAATTATTACCAGTCGCTTCGGCGTCTGGAAAACCAGAGGAAGTCAGAACGATAATAGAGAAAGAGAAGGCACTTAAAAAAGTTGCTCAAAAGGGAGTGGTCAAGTTGTTCAATGCAGTCTTATCAACTCAAGTCAAGACTACTGCTACTGTAAGTAATGAACAATTGGGTAGAAAATCAAAGGAAGAATTAATAACTGAAGTTTCTAAAGATAAGTTTTTAGATTTGATACAAGCAGCCGGCGAAGATTAAATATATACTCATAGATTGTAGTACCAAATTTCTGTACAATCGCAAAGATTCTCGCTATAATTAATGGTTACGAGCACTGGGTTTGAACTCCATCTCCACGAAATTTAAACGGCTTAGTCAGATCAATTTTACAACCATCTTGTTCATGAGACGTTTTAGTGCTTTTGAAGATCCCATCCAATTTGAAACACAATCAACCACAAATGACCGGTCGTCTTCGAGTTCCCTGTCGTCATTGGATGAACCGATCCTAGATCATCAATTGATGACAGCAAAGAATCCACCAAAGAATGTCTATAGAATTATCTCGTGTGTTTTATTCAACTTTTCAGCTGGTTTCAGTGATGCAGCTCCCGGAGCTTTGTTACCGAGTATTGAACAGGCTTACAACATAAATTACGCTCAAGCGTCGTGTATCTGGATTAGTAATGCCGTTGGGTTTATCTTGGTAGCCTCGTTGTCCCATAAAATTCAAGCTTGGTTTGGTAAAAGATATGTATACCCATTTGGTAATTTTCTAAGTTGCATCATGTTTGGGATGGTTAGCAGCGGAACATATTTTCCTGTTATTGTCATTGGGTTTCTATTCGGTGGATGTGGTCTAGCTATATGTTCAGCTCAGTGTAATATATTCTTGAGCAGACTCGAAAATCAGTCCACGTTTTTGTCGATATACCATGGAGCATATGGAATTGGTGCAACGATATCTCCGTTGATTGCAACAAGTATGGTAACGAGTGGAATCGATTGGAATTATTTTTATTTAATCGCTCTTGGTATCATGTTTACAACCGGAGTAAGTTTCTACTATTCATTTGAAAATGCCGATGAAGATTTAAAACAGTGGGACGAGGAACCAGAAACTATACAATTGGATGATTTCAACTCCCCTTCTGCACCTGCTCAAAAATCGATCATGTTGTCAGCTTTACAAAATCATGTTACTTGGTTAATTTCATTTTTTTGCCTTTTTTATCAAGGATCTGAAGTTGCAATTTCAGGTTGGATAACTACCTTTTTACTCGATTACAGGAAAGCAAACAGAAAACTAAGTGGTTATTTTTCATCTTTCTTCTGGGTAGGTTTAACTTTGGGCAGATTGTTGTTAACAAGACCAATACATAGATTCATTGGTTGTAGAAGAGGTGTGCTCATCATTTCAATACTTTCTGTGATATTGATTGGATTGACTTGGGCAGTAAAACTTATTCCAGTAGAAGCTGTAACAGTTTCGTTGGCGGGTCTTACAATTGGACCCAACTTTCCATTACTAGTGACTTATGCAGCTCAAAACGGATTGTTGCCTAGGAAAATTCAAATAGTATCATTAACCATCATGACAGCATTTGGATCCAGCGGAGGTGCACTATTTCCGTTTTTTGTAGGTTTATTATCCCAAAAGGTTGGAACTTTTGTCGTATTGCCAGTATTTATCATCGCTTACTCGATAATGACTTTTTTATGGATGTTGTTGCCAAACATTGAAAAGCAGAATAAATTGAAAAAAGTGCAATTAACATTTTGGGAACGAGTATGGTAAATCAGGTAATGAATATAGACCGTAGAACCTAAAACGTTTTTACTTCTCTAAAAATCTGAAACATGCGGGTAAAATTATACTTCCACATTTTTCTTCGCGCTTCTTCACTGTATAACGTTTCATGACAGTTGAAAGCTTAATTAAGAAAGGCGACGAATCGATCATAGGAAAAGACTATCTCGGTGCATTGCAAAGCTACTCCGATGCTATTAAACAAAACCCACAGGCTCTAACAGCATATATTAAAAGATCCAATGCTTACCAAAAACTATCAAATTATTCCAAGGCGAAAGAAGACATATCCACCGCATTCACAATAGCCAATGAACGAGGCAAGAGATTTGAAATAGGTTTATGTTATTTTAAATTGGGATTGGTTTATTATAGTGAAAAGAAATTGAAATTGGCTTTAACTCAATTTGAAAAAGCAGTTGAATACGATTGTAAAGAATCAACTTTAGAAATGTGGAAGAATAAGACAAAGTATGATTTAGAGAATCATCCAGAATGGAATGTAGACGAGGAAGTTGAACACGATGAAGAAGAGCCTGAAACTGAAGTTAAAGAAATTGATGAGAAGCTAGCTAAATCCAATTTTGCTGAAATTAATAAAATAGCTCCTTTGAATGTAAAAATTAGGGAAGACTGGTATCAATCAAATGATGAGGTCATAATTACCATATATGCTAAAAACGTGAAGGCGGAAAAGCTCAAGATTGAGTTCAAACCAGAATCAGTTTCTATTTCATTTCCAAGTTCATCCAATTCTGAATACAATTACAATTTAGATCCATTGTATCAAGAGATTGATCCAACTGAATCAAAGTTTAAGGTTTATTCTACAAAATTGGAAATAGTATTGAAGAAAAAAGAACAAACAAAATGGAATACGTTGGAGAAATCCAAAGAAGAAATCGAGTCCCGAGAATCCACCCCTGCATACCCAACTTCGTCAAAAAAGAAAGTGAACTGGAATAAATTTGAAGTTGACGACGAAAAGGAGGATAAAGGAAGTAACGATTTTTTCCAAACTATTTTTAAAGATGTAGATGAAGATTCAAGACGTGCTATGATGAAAAGTTATGTGCAATCAAATGGTACGGTATTGACCACGAGTTGGGATGAAGCCAAGGATAAGCAATTTGAAACATCACCACCAGAAGGTATGGTTGAAAAGAAGTGGAACTAATACCCTGAATTTGCTAGCAAATATTACCCTCAATATGTTCTTTCTTTGTTGGGTGCTCATACAATGCTTGAATTTGATCGTATTGAATCTAAAACTAAAATAAGAAGGGTTAAATTTTTTAAACTACTAAGGTTTAACTGTTATTTATACAATTCTAACTAGGTATCATCATATTAGTACATAATAGTAACATTTTAGCATGGTACACGTATTGTGCTACCTAATTACAAGATTGTATAAATATGAGTCAAACGCAATTAATTTATGAATACACATGTCTATTTTTATTTCAAATTTGGATGTTATATAATCTTGTAATTCACTGCTAGAACATCTAAACGTCAAAGAATTTATTAAGATTTTAAGGTTAGTCTAGGTGGAAATTCCAACCCACACATCTTATTTAAAAGATTAGTAACAAAAATAACAAATGTGTATGTAATCATGTAAATTTTATTTGCTACATTTTCTCACTCAGTGTGCTACATTTTCTCACTCAGTGTATGCTTTTGCAATTGACGAAGAAATTTGTTAGAAACATGCATATCGAGTCAATTCCCATGAGATGGGGCACAGGTAACAATTACGCATATTTATTAGTTGATTCACCATCGAAGCACGCTTGGTTAATTGATTCGGCCGAGCCAAAAGAAGTTTTAAAATATTTTAAAGATAATAACAGTCAATTTGAGTTGAAAGCAATTGTGAACACCCATCATCATTACGATCACTCAGACGGCAATCCAGAATTTCACAAAAGGTATCCTGATTTGCCAGTTATAGCCGGGAAAGATTCACCGTTGGTCACATATACACCTAGTCACGAGGAGATAATCGATTTAGGTGATAACTTGTCGATAACTGCGTTGCATACGCCGTGCCATACCCAAGATTCCATATGTTACTATGTCAAAGACAGCAAGACCAACGAGAAGGCCGTTTTCACAGGTGACACTTTGTTCATAAGTGGATGTGGTAGATTTTTCGAAGGCGATGGCAAACAAATGAATCATTCATTGAATAACATATTGGCAAAATTGCCAAAAGACACAAAGGTTTACCCTGGTCACGAATACACCAAATCAAATGTCGCATTCTCGAAAACTATATTGAATAATCCTGCAATCTCAAAATTACAAGATTTTGTGGCTAAAAACGAGGTCACGACCGGAAAATTCACAATTGGAGATGAACTAGAGTTCAATCCTTTTATGAAATTAGATGATAAACAAGTGCTTGAAAAAGTAGGGAATTTGTCGTCAGAAGATGAAATCATGGATAGACTAAGAGAAATGAAAAACAACATGTAAGGGGAACCGTTGTTGTATATTTATAATCGTATAAAATCTGGCTTGTTATCGTCATCGATCCATAATTCAGGTTGCCATAACTCGATCAACTCTAAATCGTATTCGGATTTCCCCATTGCAAATTTCTCGTACTCTTCAAATATTCCACTCAAACACCATCCCTGTAGCAATTTCCGCATTAGTCCAATCAACAACCCTGTTCTATGTTTGCCCTTGTTTGAATGAATTAGTATAGGATGATTCTGTTTGTCTAGTATCAATTGCAACGCCGTGGTCAAACTTTGAAACGCCTGTTCGTTCTCCTCGTTTTTATTAAACGGTTCTTGAGAAGATTCAAATAATAGATTGTGGAATTCGATGTTGGTTGTATCTAGCCATTTTAAATAGTTGTTGAGGATATCAACAGACCCATTTTTGTTCTTATCTTTCGACTTTTTAATTGACAAATCGCCCAAGTAAATAATGGTTTTAAGGTTTAGTTTTTTAAGGAATTGATAATTTATAGGCATCGGAAATCCACATCTATATATACCATCTTCAACTAATGAAAAATTTAAAGGTGGAACTAGTGACTTTTGAGTGGATGGGTTGGTTTCTAATAGGTTTTGTGAGGTACTTTCATCCTGAATAATCTCTTGAACATCTTTATCTAGGATTTTCAGATTGTTAACTTCAAAAGTAGACATAACTAAAAGCTCCCTATTGTCGAGCTTGAAAACGGTGGATAGTGCACAAATGAGACAAATAAGAGCTACCATCTCAAAGATATCTAGGTCAAATTGCTACTGAGCTAATATTGGAAAGCCAATGGAGCACCCACTTAATGAAGTAGTTTAAAAGAAATGCATTTTGATTAATTTTAATATACTGCTGCATAGTTGATACATATTGGGTTATTACAAACTTTCACCAATGGCAACAAAATACAATTATGTAATTGCCAACAAATTTAAAATCACAATCTTATAACATTGAATGCGGCTGGCAATTCAAGCAATCGCAGAAGAAGAGTTTATTTTATACATCCAAAAGATTGTTTCTTGTCACAATGTATATAGTAAGTGATTGTGTTTTGTTCGACCGATTCTTGACTAACTCTTGAGTCACGCATTTTTATGCGAGTATTTCGGTCTCTAATTCTCCAGAATGCTATTCTTAAAAACAAACTTTGAGGTAAAATTACAACCAAGGGTTGTTTAGCTCTAATTTTTCTCAAAACAAAGTCTTGGTAGGATCCCAATTCAACACAATAGTATTACAATTGTAGCTTTTCGTAATCTAAAGATACTGTTGCATATACAAAGTTTGGATCAAACATTCTCTGCTTTCAGCTGTTCCGACTAGTATTTTTTTATCAAAAGTTATTTAAGCATTAAAATTGTATCTCTCCTTTCACGTTCCAATTTGCAACCATTGACGTTGGCAAATTCACACACAAAAAAAAATTTAAACTGATAAAAAATTTTCATTTTGGCATACACTAGATACGCAATACACCTATAACTTCAACATGTCATCCTGGTTATTTGGCTCAAACAAAACAGACGACTCCAGCATTAAGCAGTCTCTTGGGTTTGATCCTAAAGAAATTTCCGACGTCAACAAAATTATAAGCTCGCCAACTACATCCCAAGCATCCATATTGCACCCATTAGCAGGGCTAGACAAAGGAATCGAATATTTAGATTTAGAAGAAGAGAAATTGAACCAAGTAGAGGGGTCTAAAGGGTTGATCCCATCGAGGTCTTGGTCGGACGACTTGTGTTACGGAACTGGAGCTGTATATCTCATGGGTTTAGGTGTAGGTGGTGTTTTCGGATTACAAGAAGGATTAAATTCATTACAACCAAATCAACCATCTAAAGTGAAATTGAATCACATTTTGAATAGTATCACCAAAAGAGGTCCATATTTGGGTAACAGCGCCGGTGTTTTGGCATTAACTTACAATTTGATTGATTCTTCAATCGACGCGATTAGAGAAAAACATGATGATTATAATTCAATAATGAGTGGTGCATTAGCAGGAGCATTGTTTAAAAGTTCTGCTGGATTAAAACCAATGGCCATAAGTTCTATACTTATGGCTACAGCTGCTGGTTCTTGGTGTGGTATGAAACGTTTGTTACAATAAATTATCATGTAAATATTATAATGAAATAAAACTTCTATAAATCATCCGTGTTGTTGCTCTATACTTTAATTTTCTTACTAGATACAAGGTTTTGAGCTGGTTCTTTATCTTCAAGTACATGTTTCTTGTTTTTCCTGTTCTTTTTAGAGTTCTGATTTGGTTTGCTTTGCGGTAGTGAGTCTTTGAGGTCTTGCAACATAACGTCTTGGTCCCATTCTTTCGTAAATTGCGTCATTGTGTCAAATCTTTGATCCATTTTTATTTTAAACTCATCTGGGTTTAACAACAAATTTCTTTGAACATTCTTGTTCAATATTGAATTGATTTTTTCATTCGGGTCGTCGTCCTCGACCATTTCTTTGATTTTTTCATTCATGTCTAGCCAATTTTTTTGTCTAGCAAGAATCTGATACCATTTTGATTTCCCGGGAATCATATTAAGAATCATGTATTTTGTACCTGAATATGAGAAATACTTTTCACCTAAACTACTGATTTCTTGAATAACCTCTTTTTGTGATTTTGGTTCAGAACAAAATATGGAAGGATTAGCTTCAGCCGCTTCAGCTATCATGATTGATAAGTCTGGCTTATTGAATGCTTTTTGTATCGATTGTAAGTCTTGTCGACTCTGGAAATTGCCATTTATAATCAAATTTACATTTGTAGCTTCGATGATCGGGATTAATTTAGGCAAATAATTCCAAAATGGTTCTTGTCTATTCCTCATGATTGGCGTCCTACAATGTATAGTTAAATTAGATATTCCAGTCGTTAGGATTTTCTCAACTAACGTTTTTGTTAGTTCAAATGTTTTCAATAACCTGATTTTGCAACTGATTGGTTTACCAAACGGTTTTCCGACTTTCTCCACTAAATTAACCAAAATTGAGCACAACAAATCTGGATCTTTTAATAACTCTGCTCCCATTTTCGAATGAGTACTGAAATGTTTTGGACAACCACAATTCAAATCCAAGCCATCGACATCTTCTATAACTTTTAAACCAGCTTCGACAGCCAAATCAGGATCACTGGAACCCATTTGCAAAACCAATTTCCCATTCTCGTCTGGATGTTTCCGAAAAACGATTTCACTGTGTTCATTGTTGTTACTTGATTTAGCTATATAATCAATAGTGTTTAACTGAGTGTTAACCATTCTACTTGTCGTAATTAATTTTTTGTCAATTAATTCCGGAGTCCATACCAAGTCACAACTGTATTTTAATGCTATTAGTCTCATGGGTAGTTCCCCGCTACGAACCATGGGAGCCAAACATAATTTATTTGAATACTCCAACATTGATTTTCTAAGCATAGATTGAGACTAAATTCGTAGAAAGAAAAAAAAAGATCTGATGCGGTCGTGTCGCAAATTGTAAAATTGTGTCAATTCAATAAATACTAAAACTCCACTCAATCATCATGATCAATATCATAAAACAATTAAAGCAAAAATTCAAGTTAGATTACAGTTGACGAAAGGCCAAATCAAAAATACTTCGCATGTTAAAGTCCGAACTTTCTAGACAGTCGAGCCAAGCTTAGTTCCAGCCAGTCACAAGTGAGTCATATAAATTATTAATAGCTGTGGTGTGATGCGCCAATCACCACGTAAACGAAACTCCGCAGATACTACGCAAGAAGAAGGCGAAGAATTCGGCAAGATTGCCTAAACATAAAAATTGATATGGTAGCATCTAAAACAATTTAAAAAGAAATTAAAATCCAATTGAAGATCGTTAAAGTGCGGAGCCATGAACAGCCAGAGCCCTCAACAGCCAAAATACATAGAAAAATTAAAATGTCTCGAAAAAGTCTAAATCATTTTGCCTGAAATACGACATTTTGGCTGTTGAGAGCTCTGGCTGTTCATGGCTCCGCACTTTACCACACTGAGTCATGTACACAAAATAGTGTCATGTGCACAACTAAACCGTTTGGAATAAAAATTTGGGGTAATCACAAACAAACATCTTTGGTCATAAACTTTTTGTTTCCAATAAGCTTCTTTAGCACTCAATGCCAGCTTAATTGCTATACATTCCCAATGCATTTACCATTGCACACAATCGGACTCACAATGCTATTGAATCCATCACTGATAGTTCTCGTGTACCCCATATAAAAAAAATGACACATTAAGTAATATATTATGTAATTTTTTTGCACCAGGAGTAAATTTTTTCGTTTCTGACTTCTGTTTCGAACTGTAAATGTACAGTTGGTGTGAAACAATTCGGCTGAAGGCAGAAAAAGAAACACAGTTTAAAAAAGTCAGAGTTATTTATGTGAGAAAACCTACAGTTTTTATTGGAGTTTCAACACTGTGATTGTTTCAAGACCTTTCCTTAGCATTAATTGTGCTTAAATACAGGTTTAGAAGCAGAAATTCATTTAAACAAGAAGCTTTTTACTTTACAAAACTAAAAAATTTTCCGTTTTCTGTATAAAAAATGATGATAGAAAAATCATGTAAGATTTCTTATCAACAATAATCTGGTTTCTTTGTTTATACTTTAATTCTTGTCTTCTATTGCAATTGACATATTTCTTAACATGTACATCTACTCAACCAAATAGATTCAGCGTTGCTTAACAACCCTTGAAAAGTCCCATCTCAACACGTACAATCCCTGTTGCACAATTGGATCTTGTTCCAAAAAAACTGTTACAAGATGCATCGGTACTGCATATGTTTTCTTATAATTTTACTCATTACGCATAAAAAGAAACATAAAAATAAAATTTTTTTGCAATCTAAAATAATAAATAAACAGATGACCTTGCAAATATTAATAATCCAAAACATTATATATATACATCTCTTTCTTTGTGTCTCTCGAGCTTATCTTTGTAATTATCAATTGAGTCACCATGTCATATTTCGATACTTACAACAGCGAAGACTTACCAAAGTGTCTTACACCTTCAAATATAGATGATACCATCAATGTCAATATCAAATTTAAGAACGATGTAGTCAATAATTCATATACTTCACCCACACAACAACCATTATCTCCACCATTGTCTCCATATCAAAGAAATCTCAGTATTTATAAGCCTTTAGCATCTCCATCATCAAATTTATCTTCAAACCAGACATCTTTTAAGTCCAATGCAAAAAGTTACCTTAATAGTAAGAACACTTTTAAATTGGAGAATTATAAAGATTACAAATTAACAATAAACGTGAGTGCCGGCAAGAATTATTACAGTGCTCAATTATCATTTTTAGACAAGTACTCAGCAATTGCTTCCAATGAAGAAAAAACTAGAAAGGCGTTTGTTCCAATGAGAACTTACAAGAGGAAAACAAATTATGACTACTCCACTGATGATGATTCTAGGGTAAGAACACGTAGAGTTGTGAAGACAAGTCAATTGGACACTGAGGATGAACTCACATCAGATCAAGCGCCAAAAAAGAAAAGAAAACAAGCAGCAACAGTGACTTTGAATCAACAACAACAATCATTAATAGACGATACTATTCCCGACTACTCACCATCCACAAGTGAAACATTACCTGAAAACAATTTAAAATGTTTGAAAATTGAATGGAAAGGTCAACCCATGGATTTGAGTTCAGATCCAAATATAGATAAATTGCATCCAGCAGAAGTGTTATTGGCTAGTATATTAAGACTTCCAGCTTTGGTTTACCTTGATTCAAAGAAACGATTATTCCATGAGAAAGTCAATAAGATGAAAGTTGGCAAACAATTTAGAAGAACAGACGCCCAAAAGGCATGTAGAATAGACGTCAATAAAGCAAGTAGGTTATTTGCAGCATTTGAAAAAGTTGGTTGGTTGAAGGATCATTTATTTGACAAATATATATAGAGGAAACGGTTAGGGAGAAAAACAAAAATGACGGACATTTTAGGCGGCTTTATTTCTAGAATAACATTAGATTAAATATTTATATAAGTTTGGTTTTATTAATTTGGATACATATATTACTACTACTTTGGTTTTTTTTTATTCAATAGTTTCATTCGTTGAGCTTTCTCTGTACATGTAAAATTGGATGAATATAATAGTGTCTTCGAAAATCGTTCCTAACGATCCTAATAGCCATGACATATTTAAAACGATATACTTGAAATCTGATCTGTAAAACAATATTTGTCCAGCATAGGTTAAATTACCAAGAGTGGAAAATAAAAAGAATAGCAACGATAATCCATGAACAGATTTTCTTTTATAATTTTGAATAATTTGAGGGATTCTTGCTCCAAGGTACAAAAAAGCTGAACAATATCCCATTACTTGTGGACCCAAAGAGATTTTGTCTTGATCAGGTAATTCACCAGATTCATTATCACTTGACTCACTGATGAAAAATCCAAGTACACCAGCTCCAACGACAAAAACAATAGGCAAGACGTATTTAATAAAAACTGAATGATATTCCGGCTCCAATGCTATATCGGTCAAAGTGCTGCTTCTTCTCCTTTCAATCAATGGTCTTTCTTCGTGACTGTGACTATGGTCTTTTCTTGGTTTGTGATGATATATTTTTGTATAATAGAAATAACTTGAAATCATTAATGAATCAGCAATGCAAAACCAAACAGCTAAGAATATGACTTCAGGTAACAAATTTGCCCATATGGCTCCTATTAAATTAAATAAATCTCCCAAGAACCAAATGGATATAAACCCAATCGCAATGCCCTCTGCTGATTTCAACCTCCATTGTTCTATTAACTGAGGCATTAATAACACGATCCAACATGCTAATGAAGTTGAACCCATGACACCGGATATTGAGGCCCTGGTTGATTCTACAGCCACCATATTTTGCAATAAGTAAAACATTGTGATAATGAAACTTTACTCGTTGAGTCAAGAAAAAAGAAAAACAGAAATTTAGTTTAGCGCGATAAATTTTTCCCTCTATTGCTCGATGGATCGTACTATTTTTTTTCGATAACCGCACAGAAGGTCTAAAAATGTTTCACAATTCTGAAATGCTCATAAAGTCGTTATTCATTATCTACCCGTCATGTGTTGATAGTTCTTGCTTCTGTAGTATCTTCGCACTCCTATCATCTATATACTTGTCTCTTGCGTTTGAAGAAAATTTATGATTTTTTATATTTGACTCGATTTTGACCGATAATTTCTCAATGGAAATTATTAGCAGGTTAATTTCTTTGATTAGGAAATATAGCACTTCATCTAGTGGCCCCAACGATTTTATAGTGTTGTTACCATCTGCTGTTAGAAATTTCAAGTTCATTTGAATGCCATTTAGTATTTTGTTCACTTTTTCACCTTTAATTATTTGTAATTTCAAAGCCTTTCTAAGTTTCAACTCCTCTGATATCTGGTTCAATATAAATTGTATCTCGTTATCAAACTGACACTTCTTCTCGACGTTTTCTTCACTATAGTTTATATTATGATGTTTCAAACGTATCCAATCCAAAAGATCTGGAGGAATCATTAAAATATTACGTAGCACGTATGATTCAAACGTATCAAAATTAAAATCAATCTGTTCCTCAAGTATGTATTCCAATTGTTTCACACCCTCGATTATTTCACTTCTCAAGTGGGGGAAATTCTGTATTAGATAGCTTTCAACCTGTGACGTGCCGTTGTACATGATGTGGTTGACTGAATTGATGATCTCTTCAATCAAATTGATTGGCAAGAACCCAAAATGTTCAGTCAAGATGGATATCACTCGGGAGTCTACCTTATCATCCATGTTTACACTTTAAAACAATTGTTTTTTCTCTCTGTACACTACTTGGTTTTTTTCGTACCAATTATATGTCTTGCGAAAAGTGAGTAAAAAAATAAGCAGCATCAGTTATTATGGCAGGTACATTATTCAAAGATCCAGAATTCGAGAAATTCAACACTGCTAAAGAAAAATTAGGACATTATTTCAGATTCAAACCAAGAAGTGCTGGATTTAATTTAATCTACATGGGTCTTATACCTGTTGGTCTCACGATTTTCGCATACAACATAGAAGGTAAAAAGATGCTCAATAAATTCAGAGACGAACCTATATTAAACAAACAATACGTTCCAAGAGAGAAAGATTTATAAAGTTTGTATTAATGTATATTATTTAAGATTAACTGATATTATTTGTTTTTTTTCAAGTCAAGTTGGAACTCAATTAATCCACTTTCCAAAGTTTTTAGGCTGTCATGACTTTGGAATTTCTTAGTTGTGGGTGGCTCTAACTCTTTGTATCCATTGTCCACATTCTCATAGATAAAAGAATAATGATTACTTAACGTGAAAATAGGTTGTCCGTGATGGTTCAAGTCATTTAACGAGTAATTAGTACTGACCGATCTTTTGGGTTGTTTCTCTAGGTTCTGATTTTTGGTCCATTGTAATTTAGGATTGATTATGAATGTTGGTGATCCATTGAATGAAGAGGATTTCTTCAAAACTTTCGAATTACCTCCTGGTTTTACAAATTTTGGCAACGAATTCCGCTTTTTCTTTGACGTACCTTGAGATTGCGTTGAAGGCGTTATTTCTGGTTCGCATTTTACAACTTCATTGAATTCTTCCACTTTTTCAAAGTTGATAAATTCAGAAATCATCTTGTCATCCTTAAATTCAAATGGGTCACTATCAAGTATATCCTCGACAGTCACATTCTTCTCTTCGGTATCACTATTATGTTCCGACTTGGGACTACTAAACTCTATAGTGGTTGGAGAATCACCCAATGATTCATGGTTGGAATTGGGGTTTTCCAATTTTACTCTAATTTGTAAATTCAGATCAGATTGAAATCGTAGATCTTGACTTTTGTACACTTGGTTATTAGATGACAAGCCCAACCCAATGGGACTATTTGTCGAATTAGATGTTCTTCTTGGTGAAGTATATCGTAAGTTTTCTTGCTCACCCACATGGGTCTCAAAAAAATACTTACTTGTGGGGGTATTTGGAGACGATAGTTTATTCTGACTCCCTGAAAATGTGCCCATTGGTATAATCGGGGTATTTTGATTGGAAAAGTTACTTTTGATCAACGGTGTTTCGACCTGGCTCAAATTGGGACTCAAAGACGTAGCCGGGGTATGAAAATGCTGTGGTGGCTGTATCAAGTCCAAAATATCATTAGGAAAGTCTGGCGGAAAAGCATCCATATCATTTAAAAGTTGATTATGATAAATGGCCCCTTCATGACTGGTATCAACATCATTATTGACATCATTGGAGGAAAAATGATTGTCCAGAACATAATTCATATTCATTTCTGTAGTGAGTATTAGGTTTAAACGAGTGTAAAGGTTGTAATTAGCGAAAGTGTAACACTAAGTGTTAAAAGATTGGTTAGATATATTTCGGAATATAATTAATCTATTTTTTGTGTTGATAATGTAATTTTATTTTGTCTCCACCACACCAGAAGATGAGTTGTACTTGATGATAGTTTATGGAATCAAATAATTACCAAATATGATGAACAATTATAAAGAATTGAAGTCTTTGGTAGAAGAAATGATATACAGAATAAAAATAAAACTACAACGCAAGTATTTTATTATTTTCCAAAGTTAATTTCAGATTTTTCAAAACTTATTTTATTTTCACCACCACAATCTACACGGTAAAATCCACTAGACAAGTTGCTTACTGCTTATTGTTACGTCCGCAGATCAAAATCAGTAATAACCAGTAACTTTTTAAAAGGAAGTTTAATTAATTAAATTAAAGGTCTTATGTACTGCATACAGTGCCAATCACCAGTATAAATTCTCAGCTTTAACCAGCATAAACTTGTATAGGCACCTTGCACAAAACTGCTCTTTTGATACATGAAGCAAGGAACATTTGCTTGCAAATGATTGTCAAGATTAAGAAGCCCAGTATAATTTTTATTCATAGGTTTGTTTATACAGAACTACACGTTTCTTTGAAAATTCAGCCGCATTATATCAAGAAATCTTTGTTCGATAATTTCAACTCCAATGTATAATCTGGTTGAAAAGAGGCATACATGGTTTCTGGATCATTTGTCACATAAGCACTGTATTCGGCCACTTCTTCAGTGATAAATTGCTTGGGTTTCGCCTTTGATTCTGCCGCATCGGCTAGCAATTGCGCTTGACATGTTTTCTCCATCAAAGTGAACAAATAGGCGGCTTCATCAATGGTATCACCTAGAGTCAACAAACCGTGGTTTTGCAAAATGACTGCTCTTGCTGATCCAGCAGCTTTGGCAATCTCCAAACCTTCATCTTTTTCTAATGCCACACCTCCAAAGTTTGTGTAAACTGCTTGATTGTTATAAAACATACAGGCGTCTTGAGATATCATATCCAAGGGCTTGCCAAAAGTAGAATAGGCCTTTCCGTATATTGAGTGAGTATGACACGCGGCAGTGATATCTGGTCTGGCTTTGTGGATTGATGAATGAATGGCAAACCCAGCGGCATTTATCAGCGCTTGATTTCCATCGGGTAAGATTTTTCCGTCTTCGGATACGTGAACCAAATCTGATTTTGTAATAAGCGCAAAATGTACCCCCAATGGATTGATCCAAAAAGAATTTGGGTCAATTGGATCTCTCACCGAGCAATGTCCTGCTTCTCCTTCACTGAAGCCTTTTCTTGCAAAAACGCGGAACACCCCAGCCATGTGTTCTAAAACGAAACTTCTTTCTTCTTCTTTACTAGAGAATTGTGGTTTTGAATGCGGATGCACTCCGTTGAATGATATGTGATGAGCTCCTTGTGCTCCAAATTCATAGCCTTTAGAGGTAGCTTTAGTATTAAAAGATGGACTCATGATTAGTTCAATAACACAAAAAAAAAAAAAATATGGAAACCACTCTGCTTAAATACATTACTACACAGTGAGGAGAAGTTTACCACATTTAAAAATTTATACTTACAACCGGTACATTTGAAATAAGCAACTTCGAATTTTTGACTCGGCTGACGAAGCTCAATTAGTTCTCCCGATTGTGTACATAAATACACAGGCTGCTTACCCGCTGTTTTTTTTTTTGTGGTGTGTTTGGTCGGAATAGAGCACCCGTTTTGATAAGAGATTGATTAGCGGGTATTTATGGTAGCGTTGAAAATTAGATTTAATTACAATCTTTTGCAGATTATAATACTTTTCAACTTACAACTGCCATGCCTTCAACAAAATCTACATTCAATACTTTGAAACTTGAGAAAGACAGGTTAATCAATACTATACATCAAACAGCTAAATGGGGAGCTAAAGGAGTTTGGGGTCCTGAGCAAACTCAGACCGGAGTTTGTAGATTGTCTTTATCTGACTTAGATAAGGAAGTTCGCGATTGGTTTGTTGAACAAACTAAATCATTAGGCTGCGAAATAAAAATAGATGAGATTGGTAATATATTTGCCATTTACCCTGGAAAACATGAAGGATTACCAACTGGGATTGGTTCTCATTTGGATACTCAACCTAGTGGAGGTCGATACGATGGGGTTTTGGGGGTATTATCAGGCTTAGAAGTGTTGCGGACTTTTAAAGATAATAATTATGTGCCAAATTATCCAATAGCCTTGATCAATTGGACAAATGAAGAAGGCGCTAGATTCCCCATCAGTATGGTTGCGTCTGGAGTTTGGGCGCAAAAAATTCCATTGAAAACGTGTTTAAATTTAGAATCAATAGACAAGGTACCAGTAAAATTTGATGACGAACTCATTCGAATCGGGTACAAAGGTGAAACTCCAGCCGATTTCCAATCCAACCCATTATATAGTCATTTTGAAATCCATATAGAACAAGGTCCAATTTTAGAAAATGAAAATAAAAAAATTGGAATTGTCGTTGGCGGTCAAGCATATGAATGGAATTTAATCACCATCACAGGTAAGTCATCCCATTCCGGTACAACCCCAATGGATGTAAGGTCGGATGCACTCTTGATGGCTTCAAAGGTGATTCAAATGTCTATTGAAACCGCAACAAAATACGGTGGTTTGGCAACAGTAGGAACTCTTGAATTAGAACCTAGATCGGTCAACGTCATACCAAATATTGTGAAATTTTCGTTAGATGTAAGACATCATGAAGATGATTCTGTGTCTACAATCATGAATGTAATAAAAGAAAAATCTGAAAAAATTTGCCAATTGAATATAAACTCGGAAAAAGCTAAACCATTATCAATTGAATTTGAAAATTTGGTTGCTTCAAAAGCAGTCAAATTCCATCCAAATAACATTGAAACAGTTAAAAAAGCAGCTTTGGAATTATTTAAACCAGAGGAAATTAGAGAAATTGTAAGTGGGGCCGGCCATGATTCCATCTATACTTCATCTAGAGTCCCAACATCAATGATCTTCATACCATCCAAAGACGGAGTTTCTCATAGTCCGGAAGAATATTCTACTCCAGAACAAGTCGATGATGGCTTTAAAGTATTATTAAACACTATTTTGTTGTATGACGAAGCTAGACTCAATGGTAGTGTATAGAAAGGATTTATGCGGCGAAAATAGAAATAATTCCGATATCTAAATTGCGCTATGCAGCTAATAAAAAATATTTATCAAAATCTTGATCCCCCAAATTCTAACGGCTCTGTCTCAATTTTTTTCTCTTGATGACAAATCCAACCATACGGGAGCAGCTACAAGGGTTCCCCTTGTTTCAGATGATAATTCTTGGCTTCTTAAGGTTGACTGAACCCATATCATTCAGTTCCTTGTTTGCTTATCTATATTTCATGATCAAATCCTTCAACATCACAGACAATGACGCAGACATTTCATAGTACAGTGGTTACTTGGCATCAGCCTTCAGTTTATCTCAGTTTTTGACTTCGGTACAATGGGGCAAGGCATCTAACAAATATGGAAGGAAAAATATTATACTATGTGGCTGTTTTGGCACTGCTATATCCATGGTTTTATTCGGCTTTAGTAAAAATTTTTACACTGCTTTGTGTGCTAGAATCTTGATGGGATTGCTAAACGGTAATGTCTCAATCATGAGAACCATGGTTGGTGAGATTGCACATGAAAAAAGACATCAAGGTATCGCATTTTCCAATTTATCGCTTTTGTGGAGCTTTGGCAAAAGCATTGGCTCATTCTTGGGCGGTAAATTGACCAATGTAGATAAATTTCGAGATAAGAGACTTGATCATGAAACCTTCCCATTTGCAAAGATAAATCTAGTGATTGCGACTTTAATTTTTGCTTTTATTATCTTGGGCTGGCTATTTCTTGAAGAAACTTCAGACAGCCATAAAGATAAAAGAGATTTAGGAATTGAAATTGGCGATTTCATAAGACGAAAATTGGGATTTGACCCTCCTATGAGATCTTGGAATTTAAACAGTGAAGAAACAGATTTTTTAGCGGACGAATTTGAAATGGACACTTTAAATGAAAGTGAAGAAGTTCCTGTTGTCAAAGAAATTCCCTTGTTCACGACTCCAATAATAATTCGAATAATAACAAATTTTTTAATGTCCTTCCTGAATATAATATACACAGAGTTTTTTCCAATATTCTTAGCTAAATCTTTGGAAGTTAAGTTTTTAAAATTTCCGTTCCATATCAAAGGGGGGTTTGGTTACAGCTCTACAGATATTGGTAATTTACTTTCAATAACAGGTTTCATAGGAGTTATCCTGGTTAGTTTGTTATTTCCAATTATTACCAAACATTTTAAACTTTTAACGTCATTTAGGTTAGGATTAATAACGCTACCATTTTTATACGTTATGATACCTTTGACAATATTTACTTTACCCCAATACAATCCCAAGTCATCAACAATTATAACAAATAGCTTGTTATATTTTAATTCTGGAATGTTGTCATTTTTAACTTCGATCAATTTTTCACAAATGTTTATCTTAATTCATAGAGCATCCCCAAAACAACATCGTGCTTTGATAAATAGTTATACAATATCATGCACCGCGTTTGCCAGATTTGTCGCCCCACTTGTATTTGGCTTCATAATGGCAAATTTCGATAAAATAAGGTTAGGTAGTTTGTCATGGTTATTTCTAGCGTTTGTTTGCTTTATATCATTCTTATTTTCGTTCAATTTAAGAGAAAGCGATGAAGTGTCTAATACCTAAGTCAACGTAATTAAGATACCAAGTGGAGAAGAACGTTAATTTTGGATGCAAAAAAATTTCCAAATCGGGATAATAGTTGGCTCAAGAAAAAAAAAAACCTGCAGCTCACGTATGTCACACCCATTTACGAACCACAACTAGAGGAATAACAGGATAGTCTAGTTGAGGTGAACTAAAATTATTTAGTTCAAACTAAATTTTCAAACTTCTGAATTTACTTCAAACCATGTCGATTTAAGTTATTTTTATCAGTTGAGTAAAAATTACCTTTTTTAGGTTGCAAAAACTTTTTTGTTTTAAAAGTTCTTTACTTATATAAATAGATGGCTTTGTCTGCCAATATACGATACATATTTCTTTTGAAATTGTTATAAATATCTAAGATCAGCAATGAAGTTTATTTACACTTTCGTTTCGTTTTTCCTTATTTCAATAACTTTTGCAAATTTAGCTCAATTAGCTAAAATATCTCAATTGGAAATTCCAAGCTATGATTTGGTTCTTAGAGACGAAATTACACAAGAGTACCCTCAAACATTAGAAGAATTAGATGTCTACTTGAAACAATTAGTTGCTGTCGTTGATGGAAACATTACCAAAAGAGCTGATAATGCTGCTTTAACTGCAGCTTTAGTTGCATTGAACAGATCTGGTGAAGGTGTTAACATTGTCCATGGTTTGGCTACTAACTCAATCTCCCAAGGTACTACTATCAACTTGGTAGGAACTTACATTCAAACTACAGGATTGACCAAATTATTAACTGCTGCTAACACATCAGGTTTGGTTGTTTCTATTGTTATGAGATTCTTTGTAAACGCCAAATTGATTCCAAGTTTGTGGGATGTTGTCAAATCGTTATGGAACAGTGGAGTCATTTCAATTCCAGGTCTTTCTAAAAGAGGTTTGCTCGATTTGCTCGGGGGTATTCTTGGTGGTATCACTAGTTCAATCGCTGGATCTGTTATTTCTTTGTTCAATGCTGTTACTGACTTGGAAACTATTTGTGAATCAGTTAACAAATCTGGAATTGCTGTTTCAATTGTTGATGATTTGTTATCAACCTCAGATGGTAAGAATTTCGTCATTTTATTAGCCACTTCATTAATTAAAAACAGTATCATCACATTCAACAACTTACTTGACGCTTTGAAAGACTCAAATGTTTTGGTAGATACTTTCACTACAATTATTGGTAACTCAACTTACAGAAAAATCCTTTTCATTTGGGCCGTCCAACAATTGGTTGCCGTCATCAAATACATTTTTTAAAATGTTTTATTTCTTTCCCGTCAATTTATTTAAATTAAATTTTTTAAAAATATATATTTCAAATACCTATTCCAATTTGATCACTTTAAAATTTTTCTCTGCTTCTTCTAAGCTGAATGTGGATTCTGATTGGTGCCATCTTTCGTGTAACCTACCATAAAGCAAAACTAACTTTGGTTCTTCTGATTTAGTATCATTGACTTTTTTCTTTCCAAATAATCTTGACTTTTCGTTATTCCAAGCAGAAAAGTTGATTTTTTCCCATTCCAAAGGTTTGTTGTATCCCAATCTTTTTAATTTTGGTGAGTCTAATGGTTCTGGATCTAATACACTAGTCTCTTTTGGTTTGCAGAAATAAATCAATACCAACCTTTTGTATTGCTGTTGATCTTCTGGGGGACCAACCACTCTGTGTATGCTAGACTTGAAATAACCCCCAGTTATGAATTCCATTGCGTCACCGATATTAACAATTAAAGCATTTGGAATGTGTCCAACGTAATTCCATTTACCAGTATAGTAATCACGAATTTGCAATGACAATATTGGCTGACTTGTGATGAAAGTGAATCCACCGCTATCAGAGTGACCTCTTAACCAAGTGTCACCTACTTTTTTACGCTCATCTTCAGGCATAACGTCGTACTTCATAAATCTCCCTTCGCCACCTCCAGAGTTTTCAAGATCATTTGGTATCACTTTGTAATAATTTTCGTAAATGTATCCTTCAGGTAATTCTAAAACGATATCAGTCAATGTACACAATTTTCTAAGAGTGTCGGTGTGTAAAAATTTGTAGTATTCTGCAATTTCTTTAAGATGTTCCTGAATGATTTCAGGATAATTGTACCTGTCCAAGTCAAAAAATTGAGGTTGTTGCAATTGTTGAAAATTGTAGTGAGTGATTGAATCTTCAACTCCGTTTCTCATTGACCAATATCCTTTTGGTTTATATCCGTATGCTCTTTCGGCTCCAAGCGATTTTGATCTGTCTTCCAAATCACTTTTCAAGGCGCCTGCTAGGTAATTTTTTTGTTCTTCAAATGGGACTTCTAAAATTGACTGAGCTAACGATTTCAAATATTCTAATTTCTCAACTGGGAAACCATGATTGGTAACGGATATAAACCCGTACGTTGATAAAGACTTTTCAATTTGTTTAGCTAATAATTTCCGCGATTCAAAATGTTCTTCACCTTCTTTGTATAACGATAAATCAATCGCTTGTAAATCAATTTTATTCTTGATATCCAACTGTGATAAAGGAGCCTCGATAAATGGTCTGATGTTGTACTTGTTAGTCTGAACTGGCATTTTTTGATAATGCTCTCAAAACGCAGAAAGTTTGGGGGTATAAATATCAGCTACCATGTTTGTAATCAATTGTGGAGTGTGGCTGCAAAAAGAAAAAATAACTAATTTACATCTTTGTCAACCGATGCATATATATATATATATTACCGACCACTATTTATTAAAATGTTTTTTCAATGCTATATCTAATTTTTCCTCAAACTCTTGTCTGGATTCGACGGCTTTCCATCTCAAATCATAAGCAGGATGATTTGGCTTGAGAAAATGTGGCTCTTCGCCATCTAAACCATTCAACTGTTCCCTGAATTTTAAACCTTCCTTGGGATAATCGTCCCAGACTAAACCTCTCCTTTGCAACTCAGGTACCAATAATTCTACAATGTCTTCAAAACTACCCGGTGTCACAGCATATGTAAAATTGAATCCATCTACTCCTGATATATCAACCCAATTTTCGATCTCGTCGGCAATTGATTCAGGAGTTCCAATGAACAATGAACCCGAGCCGCCAACACTAACTTTATCAGCGAAATATCTTCTTGTTTTTTTCAAATCCGGTGCATCCCCTGGGAATGGTTTAGTCCAGGACTCCACCATACTTTTTACAGCATTGCTTTCAACATTACCTAACTCTTCATCCCAATCGTATTTACCAATGTCTATTCCCGTCCAACCGCTAAATAATGCTTGAGCTCCTTCAATATCACTATACTTCTTGTACTCTTCGAATTTTGCAATTGCTTCTTCATGGGTGGGTGCAACAATTACAGTCGCCAAAGAAACAGTTTTCACATCACTAGGATCTCTGCCAAATTTAGTAACCAATTTCTTTAATTGATCAATTTTGAACTTTAATCCTTCTGGTGTCATACCATTGATGAACACTGCTTCTGCATTTCTTGCTGCATACTCGAGTCCTTTTTTAGAGGCCCCAGCTTGTAGTATAACAGGCAATCTTTGTGGTGTGGGTTCAGTTATATTTGGTCCAGGAACTTTAAAGTGGTTTCCCTCATAATTTATTTCCCTGATTCTATCTGGATTGGTGAAAATGCCAGTCTTTCTATTGGTTTCAACAGCGTCATCTGCCCAGGAGGATAAAAATAGTTGATACACAACTTCTAAATATTCTTGGGCTCTTTCGTATCTATCATCGTGTTCAGGTAACGGCTCTCCATTTAATAAATTTCTCGAAGCTGTGTCTAGATATCCACTAACTATATTCCATCCAATTCTGCCGTTAGTCAAATGGTCCAACGTCGCCAATCTTCGAGCAAAATGGTATGGCGCCTCGCTGATTGTGCTTGATGTGACCGCAAATGACAAATTTTTAGTCACGGCAGCCATGGCACTAATGACTGCACTAGGCTCGTTGATTGGCCATTGAGCTCCTGATTTCGCTGCGGCAGTCAAATTTCGAGGCCCGTTGAAAACGTCGTATGGCCCTAATACATCAGCAATGAACAATGCATTGAATTTCCCTCTCTCCAACAATTTAGCCAAGTTGGTCCAGTACTCAATTTTGTTGTAGTCTCTAGATTTGTCCTTTGGATGTTTCCACAATCCTGGGGTCTGTAACCCAGGACAGCCCATGTCAAACGCATTAAGAATTATGGGCTTTCTTTGCTTCTTTTGTCTCTTGTTGGAAGTCATGTGTGTTTTGATTCAAACAAAATCCTGTACCGACTTTAAATATTACATGAACTGTGGCATTGGAAGACCGGTGGAGATTGCATCGTGTGTCAAATGATTAATCAAAAAACCAAGCTTGTCATTGAGAAAAAAAATTAAAAATGAAGCCACAATTCTACTAAGGGAGAGAATATCGTACCGGCTTTTTAACGGCTACTAATAAAGCGATATCGCACATATGAAGCGTATCAAGTTGCCATTCTTTATATAAAAGATGAATTGCAAGTATTTTAAAATTTGTGTTAACGATTAGTTGCAAATAAAAATTGTTAACGAACGATGTGAGTTTCTTGATATGTGAATAGCTGTCTTTTTTCAACGGTATGTATTAGGAAACTATATACTTAGAAAACCTATGTTGGTTCTACGCCTCTATTAGTTGTTTGTAGTCCCTTCGAGACTAATTTTTGTTGGAGGTATAGGTCTAATTGAAGTTGGATTTACGAGCACCTGCCATCCTAGCCTGCAGGGTCCATACACCGGATTGGATCTTTAGATCTAGGTTAAATCGGATCTTGTCTATAAGGAGTATGAGGAGAAGGACACTGTGTAAGTGTGTTAAAAATAAATTGACGAACTAAAGAGGAGAAGATAGATAACACAGGAAGTAATCTGTTGAGCAAGTGTGTATGGTTTCAAGATATGTTGGGTCTTTCAGACAACTATAAATAAAGGTGAATTATCCTTCTAATGAATCATCAGTTCATAAGTGAATCAATTAATAAATCAAGTTCAACAACATTCAGATTAGTCCAGTTACTTCCTGATTATTAATCTTATTATTACCTACATATCTTAATCAATTACCTTCCATCTTTCACTACAACTTAACGAAATTATCTAATATCTCTGTATATACGATGATTTACAATTTGTTTTCATTAATAACTGTTTAATTGTAACGGACCTAGTCTAACTAATTTTATGTTGTGCCTTTTGGCCAAGTTGTGTGCTGTCAATTAATAACATTTTAGCTAAAATTTCTTGAGACAGTCTTGGTTCGAATTTCACATCTAAATAGTAATTAATATATTGGTACAGTCAACTCTATTTTTAATTTTGATATAAACGTTTGCCAAACTTTAGCACGTAGTTCTACAAATTTAGATTACCTAGGCTACTTTTTAAAAGTTTTTGCTTCAAGGTTTAGCACAGTGCTTGTTTAACATTTTCTGAAAAGTGACGAGCAAGGGAAGTTCTTTACAGATACAAATTTTGAAGGTTTGTGAAATTCCGCGTTAGCGATCAATCTCAATTGTGCAGATTATTTTTCTGTACTCCAGTGGTTATTTTTAGATTTTTGATAATTCGCTTATACTAATGCATTATTCCGCCACCAGACAATATGATTTTATTGTTTCTGTGAAATACAGCCTTTGCTTGTATGGAAAAAACTTTTGCTATTGTATTGGAAATGCCGATAAGTAGCCTACACTTTTCCCAAATATCAGTGGTTGAAGATATTCAAGGTTATGTGTCTAAAAATAGCTTCGTAGAGAGGTCTTTTTACAATTCTGCAGTTGAACTCAGTATGTTCAAAATTTAAGGTATGGTGGCATGAATTTAAGCTTCTTGGAATTAGAATATATTTACTGTACCCGATGTACTGTATTTGTCAAATTTCACTCATCATGGTCAAACAGAACCCGATATTTTAAAATAATCATATATTTGATGATCCCGGTTGATAATCCCAGTGGCTTTCAATATTGTTAGAATGCCATTTAGCGCATATGATACCATGCAGCTATTAGTTGATTGACATTCGATGTAGGTACAAAATGTAAAGCCTAGTTGGCTCTGATCACATATCACTCAGGATAAAGTATTGCCAGCTTATCAAATTGCCGCTTTGGTTAAATTTTGTTATTTGGGGTGGTGAGAATTTAGCCATATTTTTTTGCAGCGTTAAACATCAAAATAACATTTTAACAAATGCCTCTAGCGTATGGTTTTTCAAAAGTTTCAACTTTGAATTTGCATACTCACAATCAAACAGAAGACCGAGCTTTGTGCGTCAAGAGCTACGTTCTACCAACAGGTTCACTAATATTTTCGAGCCATTCGGCGATCAATCACAAACTGATTTTGATCAAATGCCGCCTGTTCTAGCCAAAAGCATCATTAGTTTCCTAGACACAAAACAATGGATGGAAAACAATAAGTCATCAATAAATATTACAAACAAAGACCAGGTTACGAGAAAAGCACCAACCCGCCAAGCAAGACAAAAAACAATTGTGTATGCCGATTCAAGTGACGAAAGCTTTGTAACTGAACATGCACTTTCACACAACCTCAACAATGAAAATGATCAAGAAGGGATCATAGAACAGACTCCTGATGTGGAAAACACAAAAGTCACACGAATCTGCACCAAACATCCCAATTCAAGTAATGCAATTGAAGAAGTCAAGTTAAATTACAACAAATCAAACACGCCTAAATATGTAGGAAAATTTATCAATGTGATTCTGGAAAACCGATTGAAACGCCAATGTAAAATTTGTTCAGCTAAATACACCGATTTAAAAGGATTCAATCGTCACTATGAAAACAAGCACTCTTGAAAACCCGTCTAGCTCACAAATACATATACATCTCTTTTGAAACAAACACGAAACCGATAACTGCGCACTGCAGTCACAAAAGAAAAATATAAGTTTTAGACAATTTGCCGCACTACTCAATACGGCAATACAATTTGATGAGCGAATGCCGGAGTGTATCTCCTGATAAGAAAAGGTGCAACACCTGTAAAAGGCAGTGCATGTGTTGCTAAATCGAGCTGCACGTAATGCAACACTTATCTGTCAAATCTTATTTTTCTTCTCACTTGGCCCGTTTCTACACATGGCACTAAATTAGTAAGCAATTCACAGCAGGGTTGAACTCACGGAAAATCGAAGATTATCGACATAGCGTCCTTCTGTATTGAAATATGTATAGTCGAATGATAAAAAGACGAAAAAAAAAAAATTAATTAAATAAACGGGTAATTTTCGCACCCGACGCCATCTGGCACGAATTGCCGGTTCCCTTGTAGTCTTTATTCCGTCCTGCGCGGATTTAATGAAAAAAAAAAAAATTTCAGCCACTTTGCTATATATTGATCTTTAAGCTGCTCTCGATATATAAATTTCAACGGTTTTCACTGATCTGAACCATTATTCATTATCATGGTTGACAAAACTACACATCTTGAGAACCAGCCGTCTGTGCAACGACAGAAACGGTTGTTAAGTTTTATGCTCTCGAAGCATGTACCTCCAATACCAGAAGAAGACGAGAGATTGGAGTACCCTGAAAAACGAGCAAACATCATATCACAAATCTTTTTATGGTGGTTGAGTCCGGTCATGAAAGTGGGGTACAAAAGAACCTTACAACCGGAGGATTTGTTCTACCTCACCGATGACATCAAAGTGCAAACTATGGCCAATTCATTTTACAAGTACATGACTACAGATATAGAAAGAGCTAGGGTCAAACACATACAGGAGAAATGTAACGAAAGAGGCGAAACTATGGAAAATACCTCGGTTGATGCTAAAACAGATTTGAAAGATTTTGAATTAAGTAAATTCATCACCGTTTGGGCCTTGGCCAAAACTTTTAAATGGCAATACTTGTTAGCTTGTGTGCTATTAGCGTTGAGTAACGTTGGACAAGCGTTATTGCCATTACTTACGAAGAAATTGATCAAGTTTGTTGAATTGAAAGCTTTAGGACGTGAATCCGGTGTTGGTAAAGGAATTGGCTATTCATTCGGATCAGCCGTGATTATATTCATCATTGGTATATTGATCAATCATTATTTTTTTAGAGCAATGTTGACGGGTGCTCAAGCAAAAGCCGTGCTCACGAAAGCGTTGCTAGATAAATCTTTTAAATTGGATTCAGAGGCAAGACATAAATATCCCGTGGGGAAAATTACTTCGATGTTGGGAACAGATTTGTCTAGAATTGATTTCGCTTTAGGGTTCCAACCATTTTTGTTTGTTTTCCCTGTACCTATAGCCATTGCTATAGCTATCTTGATTGTGAATATTGGTGTTGCATCTTTGGTGGGTGTAGCGATCTTATTTGTCTTTATGGTTGGTATTGCATTTTCAACTGGAAAGTTATTTGCTTATAGAAAAACAGCAAATTTCTTTACTGACTCAAGGGTGAATTATATAAAAGAAGCACTCAACAATTTGAAAATCATCAAATTTTACTCATGGGAGCCACCATATCATGAAAATATCTCGGACATAAGAAAGAAAGAAATGAAAATTATTTACAGAATGCAAGTGTTGAGAAATATCGTCACTTCATTTGCCATGTCTTTAACTTTGTTCGCGTCAATGACTGCTTTCTTGGTTCTATATGCTATTTCATCACACGGCAGAGACCCTGCATCAATATTCTCATCATTATCATTGTATAATATTTTGACACAACAAGTCTTTCTTTTGCCTATGGCATTGGCCACTGGTGCAGACGCTTTCATGGGTATATCTCGTGTTGGAGAGTTTATGTCACAAAGTGAGATCAATATAGAGGACAATCGAATTGAAGCGACATCAGACGTTCTAGAAATCATGGATAAGGAAAATGTAGCTATTGATGTTGATCATGCTAACTTTGAATGGGAAGTTTTTGCAGCGGATGAAGAATCAGATCCAACTAAAGAAAAAGTCAAAAAGAAAGAGAAACAACTTGAAAGTGTTGAATCTGTTCATCCAGTAACCAGTGAGAAATCTTATTCAAAAGAAGCCTATGAATCATCGCTTACAAACTCATCAGATGAAGAAACAACTTTTGGAGGATTGAAAAATATTGATTTTAAAATCAAAAAAGGAGAATTTTTGGTCATCACTGGGTTAATTGGTTCTGGGAAATCGTCGTTACTTGCAGCAATGTCTGGATTCATGAAGCGTTCCAGTGGTTCTGTCAATGTAAATGGTTCTTTGTTATTATGTGGGTCACCATGGGTACAAAACACCACTGTTAAAGAAAATATCATCTTTGGATCTGAATACGACGAAGAGAAATACAACAAAGTTATATATTCATGTTCTTTAGAGGCAGATTTAGAAATTTTGCCTGCTGGTGATAGAACTGAAATTGGTGAAAGAGGGATTACTTTGAGTGGTGGTCAAAAAGCTAGAATCAATTTGGCAAGAGCAGTCTATGCAAATAAGGATATTATTCTATTAGATGATGTTTTAAGTGCTGTTGATGCCAGAGTTGGTAAACATATTATGAATAATTGTTTGTTGGATTTACTTAAAGACAAAACGAGAATTTTGGCAACCCATCAATTGTCATTGATTGGTGCCGCTGATAGAGTTATATTTTTAAACGGAGATGGTTCAATTGAATGTGGTACATTTGAGTATTTAAAAGCAAGTAATCCCGGATTTGGTAAATTAATGGCATTTAGTAGTGAATCCAAAGAAGAAGAGGAGGAAGAAATTAATGAAAAAGAGGAAGAAGAATTGAGCGAAGAACTCAGAGAAATACAAAGACAAGTTACAATTAAAACTGAAACTGAAGTCGAGGATGATGAAGCAAGACACCGTGAATTCAACGTTGATGACTCAGCAGATGGTAAATTAATTGATGCAGAGGAAAGAGCTGTAAATGCTATAAGTTGGAAAGTTTACGGTAGATACATCCAACTAGGGTCAGGAAAATATACTCCCTGGGTGATTGTTCCACTTCTTTTGGCCCTTATGATGATTTCAACATTTTGTCAATTATTCACAAACACATGGTTATCATTCTGGACAGAACACAAATTTCAAAAACCTGATTCTGTTTACATTGGGGTTTATATTATGCTCACATTTTGTTCATTCTTCTTTTTAGCATTTGAGTTTATTGTATTGGTATACTTAACCAACACTGCTTCGATCATGTTGAATGTTTTAGCCATTAACAAGGTTTTACACGCACCGATGTCATTTATGGATACTACACCAATGGGTAGAATTTTGAATAGATTCACAAAGGACACAGATGTTTTAGATAATGAAATTGGTGATCAATTGAGATTTTTCCTATTCACATTCTGTAACATTATTGGAGTGTTGATTTTGTGTATAATTTATTTACCTTGGTTTGCAATTGCAATCCCATTCTTGGGTATGTTGTTCGTTGCGATCTCAAACTACTATCAAGCATCAGCAAGAGAAGTTAAAAGATTGGAAGCAATTCAAAGATCTTTGGTTTACAACAATTTCAATGAAACTTTGAGCGGAATGTCAACAATCAAAGCTTATAAAGCTACCGACAGATTTCTTGTTAAGAATAATTATTTGATTGATAAAATGAATGAAGCTTATTATATTACTATTGCGAATCAAAGATGGTTAGCCATCCACATGGATATTGTTGCTGCATTGTTTGCATTATTGATTGCTTTGCTTTGTGTTAATAGAGTGTTCTCCATCGGTGCTGCATCTGTTGGTTTGATCGTTTCATATGTGTTCCAAATTGCTGGTCAATTGTCTATGTTAATCAGAACTTACACTCAAGTTGAAAATGAAATGAATTCTGCTGAAAGATTGAATAGTTATGCAACATATTTACCAGAAGAAGCACCATATTTAATCACAGAAAATACTCCACCACCTTCATGGCCAGATAAAGGTGGTATCAAATTTGAAGAGGCTAGCTTGGCTTATAGACCCGGATTGCCTTTGGTTTTGAAAAATTTAACTTTTAAAATCAACCCCATGGAAAAAATTGGTATTGTTGGAAGAACTGGAGCTGGTAAGTCATCGATCATGATTGCGTTGTACAGATTGTCTGAATTAGAATCAGGTAAAATCATAATTGATGATATAGATATCTCGACTTTGGGACTTAAAGATTTAAGGTCAAAATTAGCAATCATTCCACAAGATCCCGTTTTGTTTAAAGGTACCATTAGAACAAATTTGGATCCATTCAATGATCATTCAGATGATAAATTGTGGGACGCATTGAGAAGAACAGGATTAATAGACGAATCCAGATTGGAAGTCGTCAAGAAACAAAAGGCAATTAGTGACGATGACGAGGTACATAAATTCCATCTTGATCAAAACGTCGAAGATGAAGGTTCTAATTTCTCATTGGGTGAACGTCAATTAATTGCATTTGCAAGAGCTTTGATCCGTGATTCTAAGATATTAATATTAGATGAAGCTACATCATCGGTTGATTATGAGACCGATGCAAAAATCCAACAAACAATCATTAAAGAATTCAAAGACTGTACCATTTTATGTATTGCTCATAGGTTGAAAACGATCATAAATTACGATAGAATATTGGTTTTAGATAAAGGTGAAGTTAAAGAATTTGACACACCATTCAACTTGTTCAATAACAAAGGTGGAATTTTTCAACAAATGTGTGAAAAGTCAAGTATAACAAAAGAAGATTTTAGTAAAGTTACCTCTTTTTAATTAATATATATTTATTCTTTAAATTGTTCAACTCTTTCCTTGTTTTCAGTAGCAGCTTTCACCAATTGTACAAATGCTAGCGAAGCGTTGCTTTTGTTTGAACCTGCATCTTTGTTCTCGTTTTGTGGTATAGCATGAGTTACTTGATCCCAATTTGATAACGAGTCATTTTTGGTGGAAGATTTCGAGTCGTGATGTAAAGATCCATGATCGTTGAATAAATTAATTTCCGTTGGATCGTCGTCTTCCTCAGTTTGCATTTCTTTAAGTTTCTTAATCCTATTGCGCAATTTGACCACTTCAATAGCTTGTTTAAACTTAGCTTTTGCATCAAATCCTTGTTTCAAGTTAGGTAACAAGTCACATTCTTTGTGTTGACAGGCTTCAGATACCAACCATGGATCATTCAACAAAGCTTGTGCGTCTGGTCTATTTTCTGGATTAAATTGTAGGGCTTTTATAATGAATCTACGAGCATCTTTTGAGACATCTTTCCAGTAATCAGCGTGAAATATAACTGCATTATTATGTTTGACTTCGTTTATAAAGTCTTGAACATTTTCTGATCTGAATGGTGAGTAGCCGCATAATAAAGTATATGTGACGACACCTAATGACCAAATATCACAAGGCTTACCATGACCGGTACCTAAGATGACTTCGGGAGCAGCATAACCAAATGAACCAGCTGAAGAAGTCAATTTCTCTTGTGGGTTTTGCAACCTTTTTGCAATGCCAAAATCGGCCAATACAACCGGTGAATCATTCGACTTGTTCAAATATAAAATATTCTCCGGCTTGATATCTCGATGCACTATATCTTTATTGTGCAAATACTCCAAAGCTTCCAACATTTGAATAACCACCAATGAAGCGTCGTGTTCTGTAAATCTTCCTTGTTGAATAATTCTATCAAACAACTCACCCCCCGTTGCCAATTGAGTGACTAAATAAAATTTGTCTTTACTTTCAAACCAATCTCTAAACCCGACAATGTGAGGATTACTCAATTCCTCCAATAACTTCATCTCATCTAATATCATCGACTCGTTTCCCTTGAGTGCTTTTTTCAAAATAATTTTAACGGCAACTTCCTCATTTGTGGTGTTGCACCTGGCATATCTAACAATTCCAAATGAACCAGCACCTAGAGTTTTCCCAAATGTGTAATTCTCTTTTCTTGAATACGACTCAGGCTGTCCGCCTAATTTGTTGATGATGTTTTTGAAATGATGTCCTTTCTTTTCTGTGTCAGGCATGGCTGAAATGAATGATAATCAAGGCTGTATATTTTGGGGAGAGAAAAAAAGTGCTAGGAATGACTTTTGCTTTTGACATAAATTACTTGCCTATTTATAAATGAAATCTCCATTCATGACTGTGGGTTATTTATAGAAATATCTACTCAAGTGATATTTCATTGTCATTCATAGCCATTCTGTATAAGCCTTGTTGACCTAGATGCTGTTTATCTCGTTTAAATAGTTTTACAACCTTTTGATGGCTTCTTTTTGCCATCACTGAGCTGTTCTTAAACCTTTGATACGCTTATGGTTTATCAGATACAAAGCTAATTGTCATTTGTCTATTTTACATGGTTCACGACAAAGCTATTGCGACTCTTGATTGTATTTTTTTCTCAAGCTTTTCGCTCAAAGTAAAAACACTTGAAAAATTGATTTTCAATATTCGTTTTCAGTAGGTTTTTGTATTACTCGTGGGAATGTCAGTGTCTACCCCTTCTTCACGAGAGAATACTACTCCTCCAACACCTTCCCTACATCTGGGTGGGCCACAATTGTTTCTAGATGTTGAAGATAAAACTAAAGAAGCTTTGTCAAAGTTTGAAAGGATTAGCTCATGTACATACCAAAATAAAATCATTGGAAATCCTTCTACAAATACAAATGCGAAGCGAAAAATGGAGTTTATGACGTGTGATTGTGTTGAAGATTGGGACGGGGAAAAAAATCTAGCTTGTGGTGAAGATTCAAATTGTATTAATAGAATAACGTCGGTGGAGTGTACAAATCAGCAGTGCTATTGCGGAGACGATTGTCAAAATCAAAGGTTTCAGAAAAAAGAATACTCCGACGTGTCAGTATTTCAAACTGAGCTTAAAGGATATGGGTTGAAAGCTAATGCAATTATACCCGAGTCTCAATTTATTTATGAATATATTGGGGAAGTTATAGATGAAGCCAAATTCAGATCAAGAATGGTTGAGTATGACGTCAAGAATTATAAGCATTTTTACTTCATGATGTTAAAGCCTGACGCATTTATAGACGCTACTGAGAAAGGCTCACTCGCTAGATTTGTTAATCATTCTTGTAATCCCAATGCGTTTGTTGATAAGTGGGTAGTTGGGGACAAATTAAAAATGGGTATATTTTCAAAACGTAAAATATTAAAAGGCGAGGAAATAACTTTTGATTATAACGTGGATCGATACGGAGCTCAAAAGCAACCATGTTATTGTGGTGAGCCAAATTGTATCAAATTCATGGGTGGAAAAACTCAAACTGACGCAGCATTGTTACTACCCGAAGGTATTGCTGATGCTTTGGGTGTAACTGGTAAAGAAGAGAGAGCATGGTTGAAAGAAAACAAACACTTGCGTTCGAAGCAACAAAAAGATGATGCAACTATAAATGAACATTTTGTCAAAAGTTTACAAGTTCAACCTATTAGTGAAAACGATGTTTCAAAAGTGATGTCTGCGTTGATGAAATCACAAGAAACCCCAATAATCAAACAATTAATCACAAGAATGAACCTTACTGAAGACGAGCATGTAAATTCTTTGATTGTCAAATTCCACGGTTACAAGTCATTGAGTGGTGTTTTACAATCAACCGATGATAACGAATTAATTTTATCTATTTTAGAAACTTTGGAAAGGTGGCCAGCCGTCACGAAAAACAAAATTGCATCAAGTCAAATTGAAGACGTCATAATAGAAATAAAAGATAAAAACGATGAGGAACAAATTAAAGATTTGGCAACTCAATTGTTAGACCGATGGTCTAAGCTAGAAATGGGTTATAGAATACCAAAAAATACAAATTCAATCCCAGGGACATTATTTCGGGTATCTAGATCTCCTGAACATCAACCTGAAGAGGAGCAACCAAATAAGATTTCGCCAAATTCACAAGGACTACCACCAGATTGGGATACTGCGTTTGATGAAAATACAAAGAAATACTATTACTTTCATAAATTTACAATGGAAACGAGTTGGGAAAGACCTGCTGGATCTATTCCTGTTGGACCAAAACCACCTTCCGGCCCTGGTTCAATGGGGAGAATCAATAAATACAATGATGAAGATCTTGCCAAGAGGGAAGAAATGAGAATTAAAAAGGAAAAGGAGGAGAAACACAATAAATTATTAGAGCAGGAAAAGATGTTGAAAGATCTAATTGCAAATGCCAAAGTTACCCCAGTGGCGACTTCTAAACCAGTTGAAGAAAAAAAGCCTCGTCCGAAACCCAAACCAGAATCAAGCCATAATTCCACCAATTATATAGAGAACAAATGGAAACACTTACTTGCTAAACATGTACCAAACATGATCAAGAAATATGAGCCAAATATTGGACGTGACACTATCAAGCATTGTGCAAAAGATCTTGTAAATATCATAACGTCGAAAGAAATCAAAAAAGGCTCAACACTACCCACAGAATTGGATAAGAAAAGATATAGAAAAGTCAAGGAATTTTCTTTGGAGTACATGGAAAAATTTATGGTGAAATATGATGCAAAGAAGAGAAAAAAAATAGAACAAGCCAGTAACGGCAATAATGACAATGCTAAACGGACTAAAATAGATTGAAAAAATAAATGTCTATGTGGAATTAAATAAATAAATAAGATATAATAATAACGTCTATAATAAAAATCATTTGTTTAATAAGTTTGGTAAATTTTCAATTGATTCAGTACCGTAAATGATTTGGTAGGTAGCTTCAAATAATGGGAATTCGGTCAATTTGTTGACATTGGTTAATAATTCGTGAACTTCTTTAGCTGTGACTATACCTTGAGAAGATTGTCCGTTTAATAATTTTTTCTCTGCTTCTTCGGCACTGGCACCAGTTTGGGCCATGTATCTACCGACTTTGACGTTTCTACCACCTGAACAAGTGGTTATCAAGTCAGCAACACCTGCAGATTCAGCAGTAAATGTAGAAGCTTTTGATTCTGGAAAGAATGTTTCTGAAAATTTGATAGTTTCCAATAATCCAACTCTCATGATGGCGGCTTTAGCATTGTCACCCCAGCCTAAACCTTCAACAAATCCAACAGCCAAAGCAACGATATTTTTCAAAGCACCAGCAACTGAAACACCAGCGACATCTTCAATGACATTGACGTGGAAGTAGTTTCTGTGGAATGCGGCTTTCAAGACAAATCTGTCTATGTCTTTACCAGGACCTTTGTAATCGGATGGCAATGTGTATCCAACGGTAGTTTCGGACCATTTACCTCTGGCGACTTCTGGGGCCAAATTAGCTCCACTCAATGCACCACAAGCTATTCCCAATTCTTCGGTGATGTATGTGGATAATAATTTACAACCATCTTTGTTGACTTCTAACCCTTTCAAACATGAAATGGCTCTGGTAGTTTTTGGAACTTTGCCTTTTAAAGTTTTCAAGATTTTTGGCAAGAATTGATGTGGTAAGTTGAAAACAATCAAGTCTGCTCCTTCAACGGTTTTCAACAAGTCTGGTTCTGCGACTAAGTTAGCTGGTAATTTGACTCCTGGTAAATATTTTATGTTGGTATGTGTGGTGTTTATGATTTCGGTCAAGTTGGTTCCGTCAATTTTCTCTTCAAAAACCCACATTTTCACAGTGTGGTCAAACAAATGTGGTCTTGCCAATGCATTTTCAGCAACCACTTTTGCAATGGTTGTACCCCAATTACCCGAACCAACAACACAGATTTTGAAAGGTTTTGCTGGGGAAAGAGAACTTTCAGGATTAGGAGCCAAAGTTAAGTTTGGTTGCAAGATGTGAGCCAATTGCTGTAATCTGATGTTTGCTGAGGACATTTTGGATTGAAATCTAGGGATAAAAATATTGAAAGCTTGATACACGGCAATAAAATTAAAGTCTGTATTTATCTAAGTAAGGATGAGATTTTTTTTTTACCAATTGTAAGATGAAGTAGCTGAAAGTAGGGCAATTGGAAACTATTGGAATTGGGTAGATAAAGAAAAAAGAGAAACGTAAAAAAAATGGTGGGGGATATAAATTATTTTTATAGTTTGAATCTGATTGCAAATTGTTGGAAAAGCATTCCAAATCTCAAAATAATTTATACCAATTGACGTTTGAGAAATTTTTATAATTACCGCTTAATATATTTTTAACTTTGCAAAAGTCTAACATTTGTTAGGTTGCTTGGTTTGTGTAATCACATTTTTAAACATATTACCGAGGATTTTAAAACGCTTCAATTTTTTTTTCTTTTAATCTGTGCATTTACAGATTTAGCGTTGTGATTACATCATCTCTCTGTTATCTTAACTTCACACTACTTTAGCATACTTTCTCCCACCAGGTGTGGATCATCATCTGTGATTTGATTGTAGATAAAATATATCATACTTTGTTCCGGAATCGGCTGTTAATCTGTTACACTTTTGAATTTTCTCTTCTTTACTACTACCCTCGTTCAGCAAAGCACACTCAGAACATCGATTGGCACTTTAGTGAGATGATGACTTGACAAACAAAAACGCAATGGTCAACTACACTTGTGAAATTTTTCACAATTTCATTATACAGTATTCTTTTTTTTGCATCTGATATTGTAGTTTGTGTTTTTAGTTCTATTATTCTTTTTTTTTTTTTTTTTTTTTTTTTTGCAGCATTTACATATGTTCCAGTCACCCGACAAACCATCTCTCGCTCAGCTACGTTTTACTGAAGATCTTCAAGAGGGGTCAAATCTAACAATATTGCCAACTTAATTTTGAATCAAGCATGTTGCAAGTAGAAGAAAGAACACGCAGTATATATTTCACCATTTGTTACTATTATTACCTTCCTGATATCCATAAGTCGGAAAATTGGTTTTAGTGTCCTCATCGCCATCGTCATCGTCGTCATCTTCATCATCCTCTTCATCACCGTTGAAATTTTCCGCACCGGAATTTTCTTTGCTTTGATGATTTAAGTCACTTCCCGTTCTTCGATTTTTCAAGTAATCTAAATTATCAATGTACAATTGTTTGTCTGCATTTCTCTTACAGGTCAATGTACCTACGTGTCTTTTCAAAGCGTCTTTTCTAGCAAATCCTTTACCACAATGTTCACAAATATTAGGCGGTATGCTTAAATGCTGTTTTTCGTGTCGTTTTAAATCAGACGAACGTCGGAAAGACATCAAACATTTATCACATAGGAATTTCCTCGAGGGATCCTGGGTAGTTTTGTTGTCCTCTTGTTTGTATTCTTCGCTAGGTTGCTGCTTCGGGGGTCGAATCGGTAATTGCCTCTCGGAATCTGCTTTCAACGAAATGGGCTCGCCAATTAAAAAATTCCAGCCAGATTCCGTACCTGATGGATGATGATGGTTTTTAATAGGATTTATGGTTTCTGCCTTTGGTTTGCTTTTACCAAATATATCATTGCTCAAATTCGGAAAGCTATTATAAAACTCATGAACGTTCAATTGTCCTTTCCCGTTCAAACTCAACTTTTCCAGGTCACTTATTGGATTTCCATGAGGTGAAGAAGCGTATTGTAATCTTGTCAATAAATCGTTTATGGTCGGATCAACAACACCGCGATTTTGTTGGTTTATGCCTTGAGCAGTTGCAACCAATGCATCTCTGGCTAATCGGAGAAACCTTTCATCTTCATTTTCATCAACCCTGGGACTGTTTTTCACCGATTGACTTCGCGTATAACTCATGTTTGGTTGCAAATTAGTTTGACTTCTAGAATTGGAAAATAAATTATCAGTATCGGCCACCTGTGTATCATTTTGAATTAAGTTTGTGTTACTAGGTTTAGATTTTTTCTGCGGTGGTGAGTTTTTAGCAGAAAGGGAAAGATTTGATGGGTACAAGGGACTAGCAGGATTAGGTGAAAACATAGTCTTTGTAGTATAAGTTAAATGTTTAGTATGGTTATCATATATCTGATTATTTTTTAGTGATGGGAGTTCCAGTCGAGTTTTTTGTGAAGGTAATATAATTGAAGATTGTGAATTTAGTAGGGGTAGCTTGGGCCTATCTGAGTCTTGATTAGTATTTCTATTATGGTTGCTATTATTATTATTCATCAATTGGTCAAATATTCATTACAGTTCAAAAAAAACTTCTTCTTTGCTTCTCTTTCACTTTGGTTCTAAATTAATTTATATTTTTAATTCAACTAAATTACTCAATGCCACAGTTGTCAATATTTTTTAGTAACAAAAAATAACAAGACAACAGTCAAGCATACGTGTCTCCGCCTTTTGCTGTCAACCGTCGTTGCGCGTTAGGGACCATGTACAATTGTCTATTGCGTTTCGTTGTATATAGTTTGAAGTTCTTACTAGTTGGTGGAATATCTGAAACCAATATGAAGCTCTTTGATTATACATACCTGAGATAAATTTGCAAATTTATTTTTAGTTAAGCTTGGATGGTTGTGGGATTGTTTACGAGAAAAGGTAGACACAGATTGTCTTTGTTGAATGATTACGGAGTATGTAAGTTTGATGTAATTTGAAAAATTATTTTCAAGTGTGGCGTGGAAAAAAATATACCTAGTTGTTAACGTATCAAAAGAGATGTATAGAATTCAGGGAAAGGTTCCCTAATTGTAAAAATCTAAACTTTTTTTTACTCCGAGTCGGCAGATGCAATCTATGTTGCTCGTTAGGATATTGTTTTGAGCAAAATTCATGATTACAGTTTTTAACTTTGTAATTAGTATTGATCATGTGGAATTACTTTATTTTAATTTTTTCTATCTACAATATTACTATTTTTGTATTGTTGTGCGGCTTAGATGATTTTGCTATTGTTAATATTTGATCTTGGTTACTAACGGTAATAGTTTAGTGAAATTTTACACAGGCATTTTAGATGTGAATACCACTACATAAATTCATTGGTAAACGTTGTCTCAAACGAATGATCTTTCGTTGTGCCAGATCATTCGTTGTATTGAACAGAAGCTTTTTATGTGTTGACTGACACAATTGTGTACCATGAAATTGAAAACGCAACTTTCTACCTAAATAGTATTTACAGTGGCTAAATAGTATTTACAAAGCAGTTGAGTGTCTTGATACAGATAGCAAAAAGCCAAAAGGAATAAATTTTCAGAGATTTGTATGAAGCATTTCCCAATTTGATAGCAAACAAACTGTAGCTCAAATACTTGAAATGTTACACACAATAGCCGTATTTATGAGTGTTGGGCGTGGTACTGATGATCAGTTTAAAGTTCACGAGGATCAACAATGAAAACTGCACTCAAGAAAGCTATATTTTGTAACAAATGTTCTTGTTGAACTTCGACTCTTGATCAAATTTGCTGACTTTAATATAATACTAACTAAACAATAATGTACTTAGTTGCCCAGATACATGTTATTGATTAAAAGCATTTTTTTTGAATTTCATACACTACCTAAAATGCTACTTGAACTTATATTTCAAGCAAATTATTGTACTCTCAAACTATGACCTCGTATCAAGATTTACCAGCCCGTGAAAAATCACAACGGATAATAAATAGGCAGAAAAGACAGGAGGAGCTAGAAGAAGAGGAAGAAGCAGTCCAGCGTATAGATCCAAAAAAAAATTTTCAGCATTACAAAACCAGGCCAAAACAAGTCACAAATTTGAATGAGTTATTGCCTGGTTTAAATGACATAAGCGACGCCTTTGAAGCATTACCATTGGATGTTATTAAATACTTTACTTTACTCAAGGAAATTGACGCGAAATGTATAAATACCGTTCCTCAAATAAATCAACGAATCAAGAAATACATCGATTCATTGCATCAGGATAACAAAGTTTTAGAGGAGAAACAATCTGTGAATTTATCAATCATCAAAAATAAAATTAATGAAATAATTCCTTGTTTAGAGGAAAAGATGCATGTTACATCGGTAGCTAGTGATTTATTAAACAAGCATATGTATAGAATCAACCAAGATTATAAGCTAATACTTCAGAATAACGAAATACCTGAGCTGATCCGAATAGGACCTTTGAATCACCCAGCAATGATCAACAAAGATTCGAACAATAACTCAGCACAAAGCCAACGTAGTGAAAGTAGAAGAGAGGCTTTGGCTGCCAAGAAAGCAAGTAAGAATCATTCAGGAAGTGGCGACGATGAAAAAGAACCAATTGGTAGAGATAATGTCAATGAGAAGATTACATCTGGGGCTGGTAGAAAAAAGAAACTCAAAGAAAGCACACCATTTGAAAACAAGAGTAGTCACACAACATCCAATAATGATAAGAAAAGAGGTAGAGATGACAGGAAGGAAAACAACAATAACAACCCATTAAAAAAGAAAAAATCAGGAAAAGACTATGATGACGAAGATTCCATTGGCAATATCAACAACAATGATGACGACGACAATTCAAACGAAACAAGTTCGATGAAAAGGGAAAAGCCAAAAGGTAATGAGCCTACTTATTGTTATTGTAACCAAGTTTCTTTTGGAGAAATGGTTGGATGTGATGGAGATGACTGTAAGAGGGAATGGTTCCATTTACCTTGTATTGGGTTCAAGAATCCCCCAAAAGGGAAATGGTATTGCGATGATTGTTTAGCGAGGATGAAAAAAATGAAAAAGATATGAGTGACCTAACAAACTGTGTAATATTTAATAAACTTATAGAAATTTGACACAATAATCTTCCCCACTTGGTAAGAATTTCTAATGAATCACCTCCAACAAAGAATTTCATCTATGGTGATCTACATTATTTTGTGAGACATTCACAAGTCATAAAAAGCGTTAAATTCCAGCAGTATGGGCTAAGAAACCTGACCTACAGATACTAGGCAAAAAAAAAAAAAAAAAAAAAAAATAAAACATTTGTGATCACAATCTCTCGGCAAAGTATGGAATAAACTGAAATGTCAATAGCATGGAAGAGATTTTGGCAACAGTGCAAAACTGGTGAATAAGTAAGGTTATCGCTTTAAAGTAGGCAATGATGAGATGAAAAAAAAACCGGAAAAGTGGACTAAATTTTAAGATTTAGCTTGGTTACGCAGCGCTTGCAAAATAAGATAATTGTCCACAGCCAATAATCGAGGTGTTTAGTAACAGGTCACTGAAGTTGTGTTCTTACAGCATTTTTCTTGTACAGACTGCCGGAGTTTAGGAAGACAGTGTAATAGAAATTTCACAATCAGATTTCGGCATGTAAACTGAGTCGTTTACTTTGTGTGTGCAATGACTAGGTTTATTTTGTGTTTTGTTTTTTTGGTCCTATTTGGTAGCCTTTCGGTATCGACGTATTTTTTCAGTTTATTTCTTTATTTATTTAAAATTTTATTTTTTCTATATTCAGGAATTCAATTTGAAAAAATTGTATAAAAATTTATTCATTCCGAATTAAACAGAATTACATTTCCAATTGAATTTTAATCTGTTTGATTCTGACAGTTGGCTTATTTATTATTTTCAATTTCAAGTAAAACTTAGCCAATGTTGAGAGAATATAAATTAGTAGTAGTTGGTGGTGGTGGTGTTGGTAAATCTGCATTAACTATTCAATTAATCCAATCACATTTCGTCGATGAATACGATCCTACTATAGAAGATTCTTACAGGAAACAATGCACAATTGATGATGAACAGGTCTTATTGGATATTTTGGATACGGCCGGGCAAGAGGAGTATTCAGCAATGAGAGAGCAATATATGAGAACAGGTGAAGGTTTTTTATTAGTATACTCAATTAATTCAAGAAACTCTCTTGAAGAGTTACAATCTTTTTATGAACAGATTTTAAGAGTCAAGGATCAAGATCAAGTGCCTGTTTTAGTTGTTGGTAATAAATGTGATTTGGAGATGGAAAGACAAGTTAGTTACGAAGAAGGACTAGCTTTGGCCAACCAATTTGGTTGTCCTTTCTTGGAAACAAGCGCAAAACAAAGAATCAACGTTGAAGAAGTCTTTTACGATTTGGTCAGATATATAAGGGACACTGAAAATAGTATGTTACAAGACCAAAAACAAGAACAAGATGAAGGTAACACGCAAAAAAATGACAATATAACGAATACACATAACCAAAATTCAACTACAAATGGCACAGCCACTAGCACAAATCAAGTTCAAAAAAGCTCACAACCACGAAAACAACAAGCACAACAAGATTCAAAACCAAAATCAAAAGAAAAATCTGGTTGTTGTGTCATTGTTTAGACGGATTGTTAAGTTTAGTCATGTTTCGTGTCAGTGACATGGGGTTCTAAGACTATCAGAGAAAAATTTTAAAAATCCATAGTTATTCATTTCAAAATTGCATTTTTTATTTGACATTTTTTTTAGTTTTATTGTTTATTTGTTTGAGAGAAGAAGAAAAGTACTTATTTTAATATATGTTGTTTAATTTATGAAATGGATTACAATGAAATGCAATATCAAACTTGCAAATATGAAATCCCCAAATGATCTTTCTGGACTTATCAAATTGAATACTCTTTCACTTTCTTCCTTCTCTTCTTTTTCCTCTTTATTGGCCGTTGGAAGGTCGTTTATTTGTAATCTTAAACTAACCAACAAAACAAATTGTCCAACACATGATATAAATCCACCCAAAAATGCATTGAATGGGAAATTTCCAACTAGCAAAACATAAGCAAATTGTAAGACACCCAATAGAACCAAAAATGTCAAGAATATGTCAATCAATTTCAATTTTGGTGTCAAATTTTGGAAATAATCTTTAAATGTAGTGTTGATGGCAGACGTCAACTCATTAAAGGTTGTAGTCACGGGCTGTGCCACTGATGAAACACTGCTTTCGGTTCCTTTAGTTATTTGAGCCTTTTTTATTGCAATTGATTTCCCACTCATATCCACTCAGCTTAATAACACGTTGAAATTTTGGATGGGAAAAAAAAAATCGGAACCAGAATTTAACCAGGTCCACACTATGTCAGATGACAAGCCTAAATCTTTGAGAAAGATAGAGCACCCACCCAGTTTGAGGATAATACCTCCGTTGAATTTCTGTCCTGTTGAGAAACAACTATATCGATCTGGTCAGCCTTCCATCATCAACCAATCATTTTTGAACCAATTGAATTTGAAAACAATTATATGGTTGGCTAGTGAGGAGCCGACTGACGATTTTCTAGAATACTGTAATTACAACAACATCAACATAGAATTTATTGGTATGATCAACGAGTACGAATTCGATAATCAACAAAGGCTATTGCAGAATCCTTGGGATTCCTTAAGTGAACCAACAATAAAGAAGGCACTACAAATCATTGTAAAGCTGGAAAATTATCCTATATTAATAAGTTGTGGTATGGGCCGACATAGGACCGGAACGGTAATTGGCTGTTTAAGGAGGTTGCAAGGTTGGAATTTGGCTAGTGTGAGTGAAGAATATAGAAGATTTACTGGTGCTCGTGGTGGTAGAATATTGGTGGAGTTATTAATAGAGGGATTCGACATAAGTAGTGTTGAAATTGATCCCAAAACAGCACCAGATTGGCTTAAATAGGAAGTGTATTAAATGCATTGAATAAGGAATAACTAAGTATGGAGCACCACATGACAATTGACAATTGACAATTAATCTGGCACAAACAGTGGACTTAGCTATGGCTGTAAATACGTATTTTCTTAATGAAAAGTTGCAAATCTTTTTAGCGTATAAGTTGTCTTATAGTATTTAAGGAATTGAAAAAGCGAGTTGCTCAAAAATCAAGTCATGATTAAAACAGCCACCTACTTATTTCTTGAATTTATATAGAGCAGTATATAATTAAATTAAGTTATTAATCTCTAGTGTTATCGCAATTGGTATTCAATGAAAATTCAATTGTTCATACAATTAAAAATGGAACTTTTTTTTGTATAGTTTCAGATGTCAAATCATACTCATTATTAAATTTAAGATCAAATTCTTATTGCTCAGTTTGCTCATTATGCGTTTTCAAGTCTAGTTTCACCTTTTTCAAGAGCAAGAAGTTTGAGATCAGAAGACTAAATTATAGTCATAAATCGTGTCCTAAATAATTCAAAAAATAGATATGTGCTCTCCTTTTTTCAACCAGGTGTTGGACTCATTTGTTTAACTGATCTGTTCAATTTTTTTGTTATACATTAATTGTCTCAATCCATTTGGTTGCAAAAACAAATGCGACAATTTGGTATAGTCACCAGCAAATTATCCAGAGTAGTGTATTTTCTACAATCTCTTATCTATTGTTCTGACGTGAATACATAAACTCCACTTTCCTCCGCAGTTACACTACCTTTGTTTTTTAGGTGGGTTGTTCCTTGGTGTGGAATAGTTTTGGCTGCCGATGCACGCAATGCACTCTTAAATCAGGTAGAAAAATTTAAATTTTTATCTCATAATATTTGTTTACCCGTTTCAATTGCCATCCTCCATCATTCATTTTCTCTTTATCTTTTTTCTTTACACCATAATTATCCCCTTCACCAACCAACCTCCCATCATACCCATTTCTTCCTTATCACCTTTTATAAACCTCATCAGCAATGGCAAGCACTTGTATCAGTATCATAAAGTTAATTGGCCTCGGTAGTTTAGGTTTATTGACCACACAATTAAACTATCAACTGTTTCAACTAGTACCTAACCTAATCACTAAAATAAACTCAGTTCCAACAGCTTCTTCCACAAGTTTCGCTAGTTCAATTGAACACATCAAATCCCAAATTATCAAATCGAGAGTCATTCAAGGAGTCCTAAATGTCTTTTCCACTGCTTGTTTCGCATTGGCTTATAAATATAGTTCCAATAGCGAAAAACACCCATACTTGATTTATTCAGCTATTCCAGCAAGTTTATTGTATGTGTTGTATCAAAACTACAATGTCGAAGAAAAATTATTGGTCACAAAACATAACGACAAGCCCAATCATGACAAAGTTGTAGAAGAACCAGGTTCTCATTTATCTGATTCATTGGAAGACTTTGTCCACCTTTCCGAATCAGGAGACACTACTCCTTCAACCCATCCATCTTCTCCAAAAGCATCCAGCAAGGAAGAAGAAGAAGATATCGATCAAGAAATTGAAATTACATTGTTACAAAAGGAATTGAATTATGATTTATCAAAAGTTGAAAATGGTTATAAAATTGGAGGTATTATTTCAGCATTTAGTTTTGTAATTGCATCTATAGGGTTGATTGGTGATTTTTATATATTATAATGAATGTTTTTATTGCTGATAAGATACTATAGACTGACCTCTTGATCGTTACACTACTTATCTCGGGTTACAAAACATTCTGTAGGTCAATTCAGCCAATGGAAACTAAAACAATACTTGTAGGCTAATGTAATCACTTTGGTTTTGGATTGATAAATCTATTGGCACTTTTAATTCCAGAGTTACAGAAATTGATCTACATAATGTCCAAAATTTAGAATAATCTTCTTTTGATTGAATAGAGTGTTGGTTGCAAATTTAACACATTAGTTTTCGGCCATAATACACGACTTTAATTTTTGGTGTTTAATAAAAAATTTATAATATAAACAAACAAACAAACCCACATCCAAGCATCACATTCTTATTTTTGCACCATTTTATTTTATTTTACAACCAGAGCTTAGTAAATGAATTTTTCATACTCATTCAATTCAGAAGCTGCAGAAGCTGCAGCTCAGGCAGCGGTGTTGCATCAAGAACTCCAAAACACGCGAAGAGCCCAAGTTCAACAGGCCCAACAACAACAACAAGCTCAGCAACACCAACAAAGACTTTTTCAACCACAACAATTGTACCAAACAAGACCAAGAAATATCTTTGTTGATAAACAGAACCGGTCACTATTGTTTTACATCAAACAGGAAGATGGCAACAAGAACAAATTCAAAAACTTGATTATCCATTACGGTGGGGTCGTTGTGGATGACCCTAGTGCTAGCTCCACAACAATATATTTAAGTGATACAGATCATTTGAACACCAAGTTTCAATGGATCGAAGATTGTATTGCTAGAAATAGTTTGATTCCAATGGACGGTTATATAAACGACACCATTTCGAATTTTGATGACATGTTGTCCTTGAGTAATATAGAAGAAAATAGTAATTTGGTTATTAAAAAACCAAAAGGTACACACAAATTTACTCCTGAAAAAGACAATTATATTTTGGAACAAGTCAGAGCTAATCCAAGATTAAGACACAGTCATAAATTCTACAACTTTTTATCCGAACATGATGTATTGAAAGGTCACACGGGGAATTCAATACGTTCGAGATATAGAAGACATCTTGAAAAAGATTTAGGATACGTTTATAAGCAAACTTCACAAGGTAGGATAATGAAAGACGAGGATGGTCTTCCTATCCGAACATCTATTGATGAGATTGGTAGTATAAAAAATAAATTCAGTCCTGAGGATGATTACCAATTGTGTATGGAGGCCATACAGTATCACAAGGAGCAATGTGAAAACAAGGGTCTTGAATTTGATATCAATCAACAGATTAATTTACCATATTCATTTTTCAACAACATGTATAGAAAAAACCCTACTCATTCGTTGCATTCTTGGAGAGATAGATATAGGAAATATGTGACTCAAGGAACAATTGGGAATTACATTAGCTATTATGACAAGTGTATAAAGGAGCAAAAACAACCAACGGTTTTGACCAAGTTGAACGTGTATACTAAAAAACAACCACAAAAGATTCTAGAGTCAGATTTCGCCAAGAGTGCTGAAGCTTTGACAACAGCTTTAGACGAGGAAATTGGAGGATTAAAGTCGTCTAATATAGATGACGCGTTGATGGTCAAACACGCTGGAGATCATATTCGAGTTCCTAAGTTGACTGAAGATATCACTCCAACCTCAGGAGAAGATCAAGAGGAAGGCCAAAAACATCAGGAAAAGCAAGAAAAGCAACAACTAGAACAATCTGGAAGCAAAGACGATGGCAAAGATCTTTATTCGCAACAGTATTCTCAAATGTCGTTGTCGGATTTGAAATATCTTCATAAGGATTTAGAATTGAGCGATTTGATAGATAATGATATTTACAGCTTCTTTGATGGTGAACGACAAATTGAAGAGATTTCCAAATTGACCCACACGTCGAAAAACATATCCGACTTGTTTATTAACCTAAACAAAATTGGATTCAAAGACAAATTGATCTGTCACATGGTTTATTCCACCTCTGGTGATCTAACCTTGATTGGACAAATGTGCGACATCTTCACCAGCAATCTTAACGAATATATCACCAAAGGGTTGAATATACCGCTTTATAAATTATTGAAAATTGGTGATTTGCCGGGGATCTGGAACGAAAAGCTAGATTCGTTGTTGGAGTTGAACCAAACAGATAAGTTGTTGGAGTATCAATCCAAAAGATCAATAAGACAGAGAACAGATTTCTTGTCAAGTTTAAAAGAAGGTAGTTTAGCCATATAGTCGAAATGTATAATGAAAGATAAAAACACAGCAAAAGTAAAATTTAGAAACAGGTTGGTAAAAAAACAAAGGTATATGTATAAAAAGTAGTAAAAAAAATAAGTTTAAACGAATCCCAAGATTGAACTAAATTTGAAAAGTAAAACTAAAAAAAACAAAGATTTGGTATAAATTTTTTGGGGAGCTAGTAAAAACAAAATGGTTCATTGACTAGATCTAGTTTGAGAAAATACCCCAGTATTTTTCAGCATTGTAAGCACCATCGGCTTTCCATAAATCATTGTAAGCAGTGAACAAAATAGCATCGTTACCACATTTAGATTTGATGGATGAGACAGCAGCTTCTTGGTTTGATTTAGATGGGACAGCAACACCGTTGGAGTCACCTTTTGATGGCCAACCGGTTTCAGTGATCAAGACTTGTTTAGAACCACCACAAGCAGTCCAGACTCTTTGGATTTGCAACAAGGCCCAGTCACCGGCTTGAGAAGCAGTGACGTAACCATCGAAGAAAGCGTGGGCATTGACAGCGACGTAATCGGAGTATTGACACAATTCTGGGTTGTTGATGGTGGCAATAAAAGTATCAACTGAAACAACAGGTCCGGAATAACCGGCTGAAGTCAAAGCAGATCTACCAGCTTCAACGTAAGACTTGACTTGACTGACACTGGCTTGACCTGAGTTGACTAATTCGTTACCAATTGAGACGGTATGGATATCATCCCATGAACCGTTTTCTTTAACAGCAGAAGCCAAGGTTGAAACACCTGATTCGATGTTTGCAACATCATAAATACCAGCAAAGATTTTTTGACCACTAGTTTTAGCTTTTAAAACTTGAGCAACTTGATCACAGTCAACACCGTATAATCTGATGACGTTGAAACCTGATAAAGCAGCAACTTCATTTTGAATTTGAGATGAAGATTTACAGCCACCATCGTCAGAGTAAGGAGTGTAAGTAATACCTTTAGCACCACCAGAACCAACAGATGATGATGGAACACTGGAAGCAGAAGTGTAACTTTGAGTAGATGAAGCACCACCACTTGGGACAACTTGAGCAGATTGAGAAACTGAAGTGACATCGACTGAAGTAGTTGGAGTAGTTAAAGAAATGTCTGGCAAAGTAGTAGTGTGTTGACCTGCGGTAACAACAACAACATTAGTTTTAGTAACAACCTTGATGGCTCTTTTTTCTTCTTTATGTTGATGATGTTGGTGAACAGCTGGTGCAGCCAAAGCTTGGGCTAATAAACCTAAAGTGACAATTGATTTGAATAACATTATAAATGAGTGAATATTTTTATAAAAACTAGTTTAATGAAAGAATAGTGGTTTTTTCTAGGGATAGGCTGATAGAAGGAATGACTATAGAAAAAAAACACTTGTAAAGCTTTATAAAAAAGTTGATGGTAAAGTGAAAAGAATAAGAAGAAGAAGAAGAAAAAGGAAAGAAAGGGAAACTTTATTATTAAGTTGATAGAAAATTTGTTGTTGGTTTGCAGTTGTTACATTCCTTTAATTTATTTTTTATTTTTTTTTTTTTTTATTGATTTTTTCACCAAAAAAGTGATACAAAAGAATGAAATGTTATTGGTGTGAAAAATTTATTTTATTGTTCAATAAGTTATGCACATCTCTAATTATAATATGTATAAACCCTTATTTTAAAACACTGGTGTACTGTTGTAAGGAGGCGTTTGTTGAACTAAAGTTGTTTTTTTGCATTGGATCTGTTATGTACAGGACATGTTTACTTTTGGTACAAATCGACTACTTTTACGGTATTAAATTGTCAAATCGGCGTAGAGGCGTGCATCAGCAAACAATTTTCCCTTATTTTGATACTGAATCAACCAAAATTAAAAATCAAACTTCCAGATCTAGATTTGATATCGTTGATCGTGGAATTAAGATTTCTCAATGTGGTTAATGTGATATCCGCACACACAAAATGTAACACGACTCTCTCATGTATTATCAAGTTGAATTCAAACTTGCAACAGCGTCACCAAGTGGTATCAACTGGGCAAGATATTGTTTCATATCGTTTTGCAATTTCGGTGCCAAAGGGGGTAGACGAAACATAAAAAATCAACAACTGCAGACGAGTTTTTCTTATGACACGATAATCCCAAATTTTTCTTTGTTTTTTTTCGCGTTGTGCACGACATACAATATACCTTCAAGACTTTGACTAAGTTCAAAACCAACAAAGAGAAACTCAGTTTTAGAAGTGAACCACATCTGCATCTTCCATTGAATACAGTATAGAAAAGAGCAGGATGGATAAATATTTGCAACAGACCACTTGTGCACAGGGCCAAACGAAATTTATTATTTCCAAGAATGGTTTGCAGCCAAATGTTAAGCCCGGTTAATTTATTAAAAGTCTTATTGTTGCGCCATGTTCTATTGGTTGCAAACCTCATTTGAACTAAATTATTTCAGTAATTATCGGTATTTAGAGAATTGCCAAATCAGTTTAAGTAGATGCATGTAAAATTATGAGTGTGTGCATAATCAATTTTTTTTTGTGCTTCAAAAAGATAAAAATTGATGTGGGAATATCGCTAAAATTTTCCAATCACTTTGACACGAAAGTCGTCGTACTTTAACCTGCTATTGTAGTTGGACTATAGACTCGAATTGCGTGGTCGGTTGAAATAAGCAATCTCATAAATAAAACCAACATAATTATTTTCCAGTTCTGGATCTGCGGAAAATTATATTATGATGCAAAATTTCCCCTTATTTGATCGACGCTGAATATTGAAAAAAAAATAAACGAGACACACCGTTTGCAATTAGGTTACTTATAAAAGTATGTCATTTTCGAGAAGTCATCTTTTAACTTTAAACTTTGAGGCAAGAGAAATTGCGTAGTATTTTAAAATAATTTCGTCAATTGTATTGTTAGGTTTGATTTCTTTATCCTGACTTTGTTCTAAATTTTACTGTTTAGTCTTACATCTATGTTGGGAGAAAACTAGACAATAGTAAAGCCAAGCAATTCACAAGCGTCTACTTAGTTTGATGCACACAACGATTATAAAAATTTTTTTGATACCACGGAAACGTATTAATTTTTGTCTTTTTTGGCCCAGTTTTCCTTTAATTGGATATGTTAAAAAACCAATCAAACTAATAAATTTAAATCAGCTAAATTCTAAGAATGTTTTCAATCCGATTCGATTAAGCGCACTTCATTTCATTCTCGAGGCTTGTAGTTGCCTTCGATTTTACGAAACACTTGTTTTTCCTATTGGTAGTGTTGCAACCCATCAGTAAGACGTTTAATTTGATCGATTTTTTTTTTTTTCAAATTATCGTTGATTGAATTCTATATACAATGATGCCGGTCAATTCATATGTCTTATTTGGAATTTAGCTGTCTTGCCGTATTTGTTCGGATATGGGGCAGTATGTGACCAAGTGTCCAAAGAATCATTATCCGGCGATTGGAGTGAGGCAAAGTTTACAACTTTTGATACTGTCGCCGAAGTGTGAGAAATGCCCTAGGTTGGCCCAACGAAACGTAGCACGAAAATAAGGCTTAAGTTTTGTAAAGCATTTCAAAAAGTTGCAAAACCATTTTGTGCAACTTGGGTAATGACCAAAAACATTCAAGCTTCGTGCAAAGTATTTAGCAAATATCAAACGACAATCAGCTTCAATGTGGATACATCTTTGATTTGAATTATTAGGGAATGTTGGATAAGAATTAAATTTTCGTTCTAATCCTAGTGTGATATGCTTTAGAAAGTTATCTTGTAGACTTCACTCGTTTCGGAGATACTGACAAGATTTTTGAGCTGTACCTCACACAGGTTACAAAAAAAATCTCGGACACAAACAATTAAGAATCGTAGGAGACATGACAAGTCCATTGAAAGAGAACAACGAGCTTCAAGTTGGATATACTATGAGAAATGGGTTTTTTAGCAGGTGGTTAGCCCTGAATGTATCTAGCCTCAATATCTGTTTCGCAACATTTTGATGTATATACCATCTATCTTATTACAACCAAATATTGAGTGTAACTTTTTCTTTCAGCTTTTGTCTCCAATCAATAGCCAAGATGGTTCTTTCAAAAGCTTTCATTGACTGGGTACAGTAGTAATAATTCTATCTGTGCTTCGATCTTTTAAAATTTGAGTCCTAATTACCCACAGCGTCTTACGATTCTGTTCTAACTGTTTTGTGCTTTATCCTGAAACAATACTTTTAGACAGTTAGTCGACCGGTTTTTTTCAGAGTTTACCAACTCTTTAAAGGAAGGACTAAGAATCCAGCATCCTATCATACTGCCGTCACATTTCTGAGTACTATATTGGCTTGGAACTGTACGAGAAAAAATCTTAGCTATACCTCGTTGGTTAAAGATTACTGTTTTATCATTTCGTCTAGAATTTTTCGAATGGACCTTTCGATATCATATGATTGGTGTCACAGAATTATTAATTGACGGGTTTCGCAAATCTTTGTATACTAAAACATGTAAATTTTAAATCATAAACCAAATCATTGCAACTTATTTAAAGTAATTTCGTATGAAAGTAAGACTATCCTGACATAAGCACGAAAGTATCTTTTTTTGAAAATTGTGGATTTAGCTATTGATATGATTCGATAATTTTCTCAACAAGATTTTCTTAGTCCATCATTCCATTTCAATAACTCTAAATGAATTCTATCGATAAATCTCCTCTTATATTATAGTTTTACTGAAAGTATCGTGTCTACGTTATGGTTGTCATGATGATAGCAATTATATGGTAGTGCAACTAAGTTAAGAATTTGCAATAGAATTACTAGTGATCACCCACACCCACACATCAGTATTGTGATTGCTACTATACACAATTTGATATAATTATCTGATTTGTATAGTATTTTTTTACAACCTCAAATCGAGTTCACAATTTAATAAATTAGCTTGTTCAATTATAGAAAAGTCATTGAATCAAAATTAGAAACTAACCCAATTGATCAATTTATACCGCAAGCATCTAAATATTCGAGAGACCCAATTCTATTTTGCCTGAAACCCCCATATTTTACAAAAAAACTTCTTTGGATAATAACTCAAAGTTGCAAAATTCATTTTAACACATTTATATCGATACATTGTTTAAATTTTTAAAAATTTACACGGCATGTTTGATGGCAACATACCAGCTAATAAAAATCAAAAAGAGGACATAAACTCTGACATCATAGAGATTGATGCTTCCATAAATAGAATACCAACGAACGCAGATAATGAAACTAATTTGTCTATGGCAGCCACTAATGGATCCACGACTGCGAATCCAATTGATTTGGATAGTGATAACGAAATATTGGCTACGGCAGAAACAAATGATCTTGAAACAGAAGAAGTAATTGATATGACTGTTGACGATGATGATGAAAGTTTGGAAGACGAGGAAGAAGACGAGGCAGAAGAAGAGGATGCCACAGATGCAGCTGCTATAGACGAGAAAGCAGAATCAAAATATCGTCTGCTTCTAGCTACTGATTTTGATGCTCTTGCTGCAAAACTAATGAAACCAGTACCTGATTACCCAATCAAGGAACAAAGTCACTTTGTTTGGAAAATTTCTGATTGGTCACAGGCATTGAAAGAAGAACAACTCAGGTCTCCTACTTTCAAATGTGGAGGGTTTGAATGGAATATTTTGCTATTTCCAAGAGGAAACACTCAAAATAACTTGTTATCAATTTATATGGAACCCCATCCAATAGAGGAGAATGAAGATTGGTACGTTTGTGCCCAATTTGGACTAGATTTATGGAATCCCTCACACCCTGAAGCACATTATTCAAGCCAAAGCTTTCATCGGTTTAGTAAATCGGAAACAGATTGGGGTTTTAGTAGCTTGTTGGATTTGAAGCAATTGCTGTCACCAAGAAATGTAAGAAACCAATCACAACATGCTATATTAGAGAACAACGAATTAAATATTACAGCATATTTGAAAGTCATTGATGACTCTTCAACTGGGGTTTTATGGCATCAATTCATAGATTATGATTCCAAAAAAAACTCAGGATATGTCGGATTGAATAACCAAGGAGCAACTTGTTATCTAAACTCATTATTACAGAGTTATTTCACAACAAAATGGTTTAGACAGTTGGTTTATGAGATTCCTACGCATGATAGTGACAAAAAGAACTTTGCCGTTGCGTTAGCATTACAAAGAATATTTTATTTGTTGACGAATTCAAACGATCCGGTAGGCACTTTAGAGTTGACAAAATCTTTTGGCTGGGACTCCAGTGATGCTTTTACCCAGCATGATGTTCAAGAATTAAATCGTATATTGATGGATAAATTAGAAACAGCAATGAAGGGTACGCCAATAGAAAACAAATTGAACGATATATTTGTTGGTAAAATGAAATCCTACATTAAATGTGTTAATGTACCTTACGAATCATCGAGAGTTGAAGACTATTGGGATATTCAGTTAAACGTGAAAGGGTTTAAAAATCTTGAAGAAAGTTTTAATAATTACATCGAAGTTGAAATGTTGGATGGTGAAAATAAATATCAAGCTGGCGAAGATTTTGGTTATCAAGATGCTAAGAAGGGGGTGGTTTTTGAATCTTTTCCTCCTGTGTTACATTTACAATTGAAAAGATTTGAGTACGATTTCATGGTTGATGATTTAGTCAAGATTGATGATTTTTATGAATTTCCGGATAAAATTGATTTAAAACCATTTTTAGATGAAGATTTGTCAGACGATGTTAAAAATCAGAATTGGAATTACAAATTACACGGTGTTTTAGTTCACCAGGGTACAATTAGCAACGGACATTATTATGCGATGATCAAACCAAATTCGAATGATCACACGTGGTTAAGATTTGATGATGACAAAGTTTGGAAGATAACAAATCAAGAAGTGTTTAAAGAAAATTTTGGTGCTACAAATTTATCAGTTGAAAAGTTGAACCAAATGACAAGAGCTGAGCAGCAAGAAAGCTACTTGAGAAAACTTACTTCAGCATACATGTTGGTCTATTATCGTGAATCAGAGTTGGACAAAATATTACCAACAAACGAAACAAGTATCAATGACTCAATTCCAAAACATATCCCAGAACAAATAAAATCTGAACTTGAGGAACGTGAAAGAATAGAGCAAGCAAGACAAGAAGCGCTATATTACACGTATGCTAAGGTCATCACCGTATCGAATTTCAACAACAACAAGCAGTTTGATTTAGCTTTGGATGCAACTAACGATAAGTTTTATGATGAATCATTAAAAGGATCTGAATGTGACCCAATAATAATTAAAGTCAAGAAGGATTGTAGCTTTTTAGATTTTAAAAAAAAAGTGGCAGAGGCAGTGGGACTCACGAATTTGAGTCTGTTTAGGCTAGTGTCTGTTTGTCATAGAAGCAATTCAACTCATAGGATTGATTATCCAATATCGGAGGAAAAGCTTTCCAAATTGGCCACTATTCAAAACATATATACCAAAGTTTTCAATAGAAAATATGATGAATTAGTATTCTACGTTGAAGAATCTAACAAAGATTTAAAAAATATTAATTCTTTATTGGAGCCAACCGACTTGATTGATCCAAAAAATTTTAATTTTTCAACTGTTGAAGAAAAGATAAATCAAATACCATTGGAAGAAAATTTTAAATTTGAAAATATCAATGAATTCTCCCAATCTATCACAATATTTATAAAGTATTTCGATCCGATATCACAGGAAGTCAGGGGGTTATCACATGTTACAGTTTTGAGATCTGATGAAGTTGGTAATTTAAGCGGTGTGATCAAGAAATTTTTGCAATTCAAGCCGGAAACAAAGTTTGATTATTACGAAGAATTAAATTATAGAAGCCTTGAACATATTGACCCATCTAAGACATTTGACAAGGCAGAAATCAATCATGGTGATATACTTGTCGTGCAAGTCCAAGATCCTCAATTGTATACGAACAAGAAATTCAAGAGTGTAAAAGAATATTACAAATTTCTTGCTACGAGAATCCACATACGAGTTAAACCGTGTAAACCGGAAATTGATGAGGAAGATTCAGATTTTGTTCAAGAAAGGGAAAAAGACGAACTAGAAGATGGTATCGATGAAACAAAAGAAAGAGTCACGGAATCGGAACAAGAGTCAAAAGAAGTTCAACTCGCAAAATCAAATAGCATAAGTTTTGATTTGTGGATATCTTCGCTTTACACCTACCAAGATTTAAGTAAAGAAATTGCAAACGTCATAAATTGCGACTATGAATATTTGAAAATTTTTGTGTCAACAGCTCAAGGTCACAGGTACGCGTTGAAATCATCAACAAACTTATCCCATTTGTTTTCTAAATCCATCTCAGTGTCACAGATAATTGATTTCGAGTATGAAATTTTAAAAATTAAATTTAAAGATTACGAGAACTTAAAGTCGGTCAAAGTTTGCTGGTTGAACACTTTATTGCAATTTCAAACTTTTGAATTATTAGTACCCAAATTGGGAACCGTTCACGATTTGGTTAAAAAGTTATTGACCAAGTTGGGTGATTCAATTTCCGTTAAAGATTTGAAGGACTTGTTGATTTGGTCAGGTTTAAATCATTCGTTCCACGAGATCATCAGATTCGACACCCCCATAATTTCAATTACCGACGAGGTTGAAATATATTGCGGTATCTTTCCAGCCGAAGTTGAGGTATTGTGTGAACACGATATTATGAAACGGTTCACCAATGAGGATGCTGACATTGTGAATGAAGAATTGCCAGATTTTATCAAACAAGAGTATTTGCTTGCAAAGGAAAATTTAAAGACTCTCAACCTAATCCCCGCATTCCATTTTTACAAAAACAGCAGTCACCACCATGGTGTACCATTTATATTCATTACGTTTCCTGATGAAACTTTTGCAGAGACAAAAGAAAGATTAAGGAAAAAGTTGGGATTAGGTATCCAAGCATTTGAGAAAATAAGGCTTGCATTGGCTGATTCAAACGATAAAGGAGCATATCTAGAAGACAACGACTCGGTAATATTATTCAATGAATTAGGCAACAGAAGATTGTTTTTAGCGTTAGATCACCCTGATAGGAGTTCCAAACGTCAAAATCAATTCGATAAAGGTATATCGATAAAATAAAAGATCAAGATGAAATTACAGAAAAAGAAATGTATATAATTTCAGAAATCTACAAATTTACATGAGCCAATTTCTATTCACATTCAAGCAATCCCAATCTTTTTAACCTATTATATTCTTGTTCTCGTATATCAGTGGAGCTCAATTTGTTCTTCCAGGAGTTTTCTTCGCTGGAATCGTCTCCTATTACTTTGATCTCCGTTATATCCAATGGCTTGAAATCAGCGTTTTTTCTGTAGTTATTGACAAACTCGCCTCCGGACCTAGTCTCGTGCGAGATGATCAATGAGTCAATGTCTTCGATGTAGCCCGTTGGACCACATATGTCGTTAATTTCGTAGATTTCGTAGTTGAGACTAGGGGGCAACAACAATGCCAAAAACTTCACCACGGTATTCTTCCTAATTTCGAATGATTGTAGCACCAGCTTGAATTTTTTCTTCTGTAGTAGTTCCTGTCCAGTTATGCCGACAATGAGATCTCGCTTAGTCAAGAAGATCGCCATTGAAAGAAGAATCTTATGTCCTTCGTGAAGATGATCAAATGTGCCTCCACATGCCGTGGTGTTGAATTGACCATTGACGTTGGCACCAGTGTCTTGACACCAATTCTGCTGGTCCAATTCGATCGTGATGGCCTCCAGTTTTAAGAAATCAAATTGTGCTTCTTGATTCGCCACGTATGCGATGTTCCAACCATAGCTTAGTTTCTCAATTTTTGATTGCGATAAATTAAACAAGATGTTGATATTGAATAAATAGTCATTGTTGAATCTCCTAATTAACGAGTAATACTTGAACAAGATTTCATTCAAATGTGTTGCACTATCAATTGGCAATAAGATTAGTAGATCCAATTGTGAAGAATTTTTGAAGTTTGCAATCACTCTAGATACGAAGGTCGTGTAATCGTATTCTACAGGGTTCTTGATTACGATAACAGGGTTGGTCATTTATATTTACAAGTGTTCTTTTTTTTATACAGTATTTTTTTCTTCTTCGCTTACGCCCGTTGTGGCAGTTTCATCCGCGAGTTGTACGTCGTCGGAATCAATCAATTGATATAATTCAGATGTCAACTCTTTAAATTTAGTTCGATCGCTTTCTGTGCCTGTTAAGTTTCTGATCATTCTCAAGCCTGACAAAATTCTCTTATCTTTGTCATTGAGGTTTTCAGCGTTTTTTAAACTGGTGAAAATGAAATCGAGCGATTTGTCCAAGTTTATCCATTCATGATGTATTTCGTTCCTCAGTTGTAATGTTTTTGGTCTGTAGTACTTTATACACGATTTAATCAAAAGTTTATGAATTAAGATTTCATGTTGAACGTTTTCAACCTTCCAACTAGACTCGTATATAATTCTAACCATTTTACTCAAATTCGTGAAATAGGATTTCGCTGGTAATTTTTGTCTACCCATGTGAATTCGAGTCCATATTATATAGAACGAAGTGAAATTTTCCAAGTTTCTCAACAACTGGTTTAATTGATTAAAAGTGAGCAATGAATGTTCAGAAAGGTTGTTTATGTTGTAGTTGTTATAGTATTTCAAATCATTAAAGAATGTCGACCAAACATTGTCAATGTGTTCAAATTCTATAGTTATAGCCGAGTGGGAGGTCACTTTTGGCATATTCAAAACTTTCAAGATGTCAACAATTAGGTTTGTTTTGGTCTCACCGTGCAATCTTCCGTGTTCACCAATCTTATAAATGAACAAGTTCAAAGATGAATTATCTACGATGTTTTCATCTGGATGTTTTCCTTTGATAGTGATGTAATCATTGAAGTTTTTGTTTGCAGTAACACCTTCGTCAAGATTTGAATCTTGAAATAATGAAAGCTCAAGTTGTAAACCTCCATATTTGATCAAAATGTACCAAAATGATAACGCAAACTCATTTAGCTTTCCAATATTGATAAGCCCTTCAAACAATTGATTAATGATAAACTTATTTATCAATTTACCATTGATTAAGTGTCGAGCAGTAGTTTGAATTTTCAATTCGTCGCCGTTTCGTATTATTTCTGGAAATTGCAAAACAGGGTTTATTCTTTCGGTTTGTATCAAATCATGAGGATTCAACTTGCTGATGCTTTCAGAATACTGTAGCTCCACATCTGAGCTTCGATTTAATACCGAATTTATTCTCGAATCGGTTCTATATTTCAATGAGTTTTCCGCTTGAATTGAATTTTTACCGGTCAGATTGCTCAAAAACTCGACCAAGTCCATTACTTCTGGGAAAATTTCACAGAGCATTTTCAATGCTTTTTCATTGTACAAGTAGTGTGATGCTCCTTTGGAAAACATTCCAGTACCAGAGCTCCTATTAATAAAGCATGTCAAATATAAGGATATAAAGGGCAAATCGATCTCAGCTTTGTTTTTTAGGTATTTTTGGACCAGCCCTATGCTTAAATCAGTTGGTGGTTTTGCTAATTCCAAAACTTTGTCATAAACAATTTCAAAAGTTTTTATTTGACCTGCTTCCAAATCCAATAATTTAATCAATTTTGCATTGGTCGACAAACTAGAATCATTCACTTTAAGTCTTTCAGATTCAAAATATTTCTTGATTCCATTTAATAAGATAGTGAAAGTTTGAATGTCTGGAATAATTGGTTTGAAACCCTTCTCGCGATCTTCTTTAAGTTGATCAAAAAATTTCCACGCCTCAACTTGCCTGTCATTAAAATCTTTGACTAATATACTCAAGAAAGCGTTGAAAATTTCAACAGGAACCTCTTTATCTTTCTTGGCCAATTCTGCTCTGTAATCATCGAAAATCTCGAGACATTTACTCACGTGATTCTTATCAACTTTCCCCCATGGAAATGCTTTGGCCACTCCATCAAATAATATGACATATGTATATATGTTGCTCTTTATTCGATATTTTTTTCGATCATAAAACATTTTTATTCCTTCTTTGACATCACCTTTCTCCAAATACCATTTCATGACAACATTCATGGCTGCTATGCTTGCGTCTTTCATGGCTATCTTGCACAAATACAAGGCCCTGTCCGCGTCCTGATCAAGATGTAATAATTCGTAAACATTCTTTGAAACATAAAAGGAATCATCAAGTTGCTCATTGTTGATCCCCAACAAACACAAAGCAATCTTCCTATCAATTTGCTTTTTGGTTAGGTTTTTGATTCTTAGCACATTATCGAATACAATTTTACTTGTTTTTGTATTATATTGTAGATCGCTCTTTTTTAATTCCAGAACACTAAAAGGCTCGCCTTTTTCATTCACAAATACGCTTTGATCGTATTTGTTCTTCAAATGCTTTAGACCGTGATGAAAATTATAATCAGATGTGATGTGCTGGAAAATTTCAGGTTCTTTTTTACGAGGACGAATTATATCGTTGGTCTGTATGAAATGACTCAACTTTTCCGACAAAGATGCTCGTACCTCCTTACGCTTCGCTTTTGCCGCTATTTGTTCTGGAGTTTTCACCTTACGAGGTTTGGCTGTTTTCAAATGTCTAATAGATCTTAACATAGTTGGCTGCAAGATGAGGATATCAGGCAGAAAAAATAAAAAAACAATATGCTACTAGATGAACAAAGAACAAAATGGAAAGAAACAAAATTATTGATCAAGGACAAACTACAACATTTGGATAAATCAAATGTCAAGAAAACTGTGATTGTGTTGCTTCAGGTGAATTTAAAACGTTATCGAGGCGTCTTGGTACGACAAATAATGAAACTTCAATTATTAAGTCCGCATCTCACCTCGGTGTACAGTAGTTTGGTTTCGGTATTGAACTCAAAAATCACAGAAATTGGGGAATTGCTAAGCGAAAGATTGATCTTGCAGTTTAAGCATAATTATATGACGAATAAGTATAACATGTGCAAAAAGTCATTGATATTTCTTGCAAATTTGGTCAAATTTCAAGTTTTGAGTGAAATCACTATACTTCAAATTCTACAGCTACTATTGGATCAGGAAAAAATGAATAATTCCACTTTAGCGTTGTCGATTGAGGTGATTAAAATCGTGGCTCCGTTTTTGTTTAAAAATTCTAGCGTGGCTCTAACGATGGTGATGGATAGATTGCGAAATGTACTACAAGAATACACATCTTTGACTCAAGGTAACGAAAAGAATATAGAATATTTGTTAAGAATAAACAGAACAAATTTCAAAAATACACCCATTCTTGAGCAAGAATTGGATTTAGTCGAGGAGGAAGACAAGGAGCCACACGATGTAGCATTAAATGATGATATAAAAAGTTATGATTATTTGAATTACTTCCAATATGACGAAAAATACACAGAAAATGAGGAAAAGTACAGTGAATTTGCTAAGGAGGTACTAGTGTCCGAGCCTGAGACCATTCAAGAAGAAGCCGTTGATACAAACAAAATAGTCATTACGGACATGTCTAAATCTGAACTACTAGAAACTCAAAAACTTGTGTATCTTACTATCATGTCATCGATGTCTTCGGATGAGGCAGTTCACAAACTATTAAAACTTTCGTTCAATAACAAACAAGACAAAAATGATGAAATACTAGTGGATATGATTTTAAAATGTTGTTCTCAAGAAAAGACTTACTCCAAATTTTTCAGTCAAATAGGAGTAAAACTAGTTTCTAAAAGCAACAAGTGGAATAAATTGTTTATTTCATTATTCAAGCAATACTATAATGTTATATCGAATTTTGATCCACAACAATTACGGAATTTAGGTAAATTTTTTGGCCACCTATTTTCAACTGACTTGATGCCGTTGGAGAAAGCGTGGAATGAGGTCAAATTGAATGAAGAGGACACAGATCCTGCAAAGAGAATTTTGTTGAAATTTATTTTCCAAGAAATGATAGAAGAATTAGGTGTAAATGAAGTGAAAGAGCGATTGATAAATGACGATTACATAAAGCCATATATAACTGGAATATTTCCAGTAGTGAATGTCGACTACAGTGATGCTGAAAACATCAGATTTTCAATTAACTTTTTCACTGCCATTGGTTTAGGGATACTAACTGAAGAAATGAGAAAAGTTTTAATAGAAATAGAAAATGAGAATCGAGGAAGAAGCACAAGTAGAAGTGGAAGTGCTAGTAGAAGTGGGTCTAATGATAGTTTTTCAAGGAGCCGGAGCCGGAGTCGAAGTCAAAGTTTTTCTAGATCACCATCACCAACAGCTGAACGAGGTAGACAATTGAATACAGTTAACGAGTCAAGAACACCGTCTAGGGAAACAAAAAAAAGACGATTGTCACGCACACCATCTAGAGATTCAGCAAAGAAACAAGACATATCCAATATACTAAGCGAATTAAAGTAAAATAGCGAATGAATATGTGAATGAGATTGTATATATTTATGCCATAGGTTCCCTCGATTTTATAATATACTGAATAAGTTAGCGCTTGTCATGATCTTAGGCGTTTACACGATATACATCTTGACGTTTTGCACGAAATCACGGGTAACTCTGAGCTTCCGTAACAGAGTATGAAAGTGTTAGTGTAGATGTTGAAATAAAATGAGGTCGCACATATCGCAAGAATTCAAATAAAAATTACACAAAATATTTCCACCGCTTGTTTAGCACTCTACTTTTGAGGACGTGTCTCAACACTTCAAACGAAACTTACGATGGAGTTTGGAATCAGAACGGAACAAATGGAATTCTACGGAATTGATTTTTTTGCCTACAGTGACATTTTGTAGAAAACCGTGCATATAACGTAGGAATTATATTTGGTTTATAACCGATGAAAATTTAGCAGTAGCAATGTTGCCAAAATAATTTTGCCTAATAAATTAAAAATAGACCCAGCGCCCACGTATTCAACAGCCTGCAAATTGTACTTACAACACCAGCTATCGACAGGGTCGACAGGGTCGAGATACGGTATTAATAAGAGAAGACGTATTATTGTGGGAAAAACAAAAGACCTGCATATGATCTCGAGGGTGACTGATTAGATGAGTTTGTGTCATTGAATCGATGACACTGGGCCAGAGAGAAAAAAAACCAGCCAATAAAAAGATGGTTGTTTGAAATTGGCTAAATTTTTCAAGCCAATAAGTATTTTTTATAAAAGCAATTTGTCCTGCCACCAAATTTTTTTTTCATATCTCCTTATTTTTCTACTTTCACTACTTTCTTTATTTAACGATGCCAGCTCCATACGAAAAAGGTTCCGAAAAGAAAGGTGCTACTTTGTTCAAAACTAGATGTTTACAATGTCACACTGTTGAAAAAGGTGGTCCACACAAAGTTGGTCCAAATTTGCACGGTGTTTTTGGTAGAAAATCAGGTCACGCTGAAGGTTTCTCATACACTGACGCCAACAAAAAGAAAGGTGTTACTTGGGAAGAACAAACCATGTCTGATTACTTGGAAAATCCAAAAAAATACATTCCAGGTACCAAAATGGCTTTCGGTGGTTTGAAAAAAGCAAAAGACAGAAACGATTTAGTTACTTACTTAAAATCTGCTACTTCCAAATAAGTTGAATCTTAACTTAATCATAACAAAGATTTTTTTACAAAACATTGTTCATTTTTAATATTTATTTCATGATAGATCCTTATAATCCATTATTTTTTGAAGAAAAAGTTTTATTGTTGAATTGATAGAGATTACAAAATTGTTGATAATACTTTGCCTATTATTTATTTTAACTGTATATACCATTAATCTATATTGTTTAACATTGATTGAAGTTGTAGCTTTTGAAATGTGTCGCGCTTGTCTGACGTTTATTTTTTTTCGATTTGAAAAATTTCTAGTAGAAAAATTACAGTTTTTTGTAATGAATGGTATGGATCCAAAAGTGCAGGTCCAAGTTGATCCTAACGAGGATACTGAATGGAATGACATATTAAGAGCACACGGTATCATTCCTGAAAAACCACCGTCTCCGACTCAGCAGTTGGAAGAGGCTTTAGACGATGCAATTATAAAACAATACGACAATAGGTTAGAGAATAAAACAACTGAAGAATTGGACGAATTAGAGGATGAAGAAGATGAAGAATTTCTCAACTTTTATAAGCAAAAAAGATTGAACGAATTGAAACAACTACAAGAGACTAAAAAATTTGGTGATGTATTCCCAGTTAATAAGCAAGAATATGAACAAGAAATTACCAAAGCTTCCAATTCTTGCTTTGTGCTTTGCCACCTAACTTTGCAATCTAATTTACAAAGTCGATTGCTATCTTCGTTATCAATTCAATTGGCAAAAAAATTCCCTGAAATCAAGTTTTGTGAAATTCCTGCTCAAAGGTGTATCGAAAATTATCCAGAATCAAATTGCCCAACTTTGATTGTTTACCACAAAACTAACGTGTTAAAACAGTACATAACTTTGACTCAACTAGGCGGAAATTCTACCAGTTTGAAAGATCTCGAACGGGTACTAGTAGACGTTGGTGCTGTTAATGATAATGACAAACGCCTAATTATCAATAACGAAGACGAAGACGAATTTGAAAATAGAAAATTGAAGTTTGTTAAACGATCAATTAGAGATGAATCGAGTAACAACCATGAGGATTTTAATGATGAAGATGACTTTTACGATTAATACTAGCATAATTATAGAAATACGGTTTTTTTTTTGTTGCTTCTAGTTTACTTTTTTGCAAAATATATTTAGAGATCATGTCAATTCTTACTGCAAAAGCGGATGAATTGATTCCCAATTCTAGTGGCTCAGATTGTCCGGTATGTCCTCTAAGTTCCAACAAGCTTAAAAATAGTGTTCAAGATGAAGCTGATGTAGGCTCGAACTTACTTTTGAATTCAAGCAGCGCTAAATTTTCAGAAACAACCACAAACTCAAACTTTCAATCAAGCTCAATTAAAAAAGAACCTAAACTGTCTGGTACAAAGGACAGACTGGAGTCTGTCACGGATGCAACAAATTTGATTAATTTGTTGGAAATTGAGCGAACCGTATTTGGAACTCATGCAGTTGATGTTAAGTTACCCAGCTCCAAGCACAGTTTGAAAGCCGTTGATAATTTTGAAAAGCCCCAAAATAGTATTAAAGAATCTGATTTCGAAAATCCTCCAGACACAACCATTTACAGAAAATTACTGAAATCGAAGAATAATGAATTTCAGACAATCTCGCAACAAGTATCGACATCGACTAGAGTATCCAGCACACTAACAGAAAACACGCAAAATTCAAATAAAGACTGGAAAAATTTACTTAACAAGTTTGATAACGAAAACAAATTTAATCCAGTAAGTCAGACTTTACAAATGATGCCTTCTCATAAAAACTATAAGTTGATTGGAGAGCAAATGAAGGAAAAACCTGACTCAATCCCAGAAACACCATTGTTGATCAACAGCGCAAGCTCAAATGCAGCCTTTACTCCAGCAGATAATGCGTGGCTCTTGCAAGACTACAAACTATTTTTTGGTTGCAAAAGTTATCAAAAGGAATTAAATCTTTGTAAATCGTTAAGATTTATTGCAGAAACAGGCAGCAATTGCTTGGATTTGAAAAACGAATCTGTCATTTATATTTCGACAAGAATAATTAATCCTGACAAAATTTTTAGATTATATTTCCAGTCAGTTACCAAAATAGATTTGTACATCGATTTGATAATGAACAACAACGGATCGAGCATATTGTTGCAAATCATAAAATATTTTAGGCAATATCCTTCGGATGTGTTTAAAATTGGTGATATTCACATCAAAATTCTGGCCTCGTACATCCATCAAATCAAAATTATACTTGAATTGCTTATTGAAATGGATAAATTTTATTCTAAAATTAAATCACTTGGTTTATTCACAGGAATACATCAATATAGTAATGGGTATGTGTTTGGTCAACACAATGAAAATGTAAAATTCAAATTACCAACTAATTTAGATAAATTGAGTTTATCGAAAGGCTTAAAATTAGGCGACTTTTTGCAATTACCGTTAAAGATCAAAGAAATTGCTTTACATGATAGTGATGTCATTAATTTCAGTAAATTCAATTTAATCAAAAAATTAAACAAGCTCTATATTACAGGATCAAAGATACAATTACTCAGCAAACTAGATAACTTTCCCACTGCTTTTTTGGACTTGAATGAAATGAAGCTAGACTCATCAGTGATTGTTAATTTCAACTTTGAGAGATTTTCCATGTTAAATTATTTGAGCTTGCTGTGTGTTTCTTTTTCATGTTCCAGAAAATTGGTTTTTCCAAATTGTTTGAAGAAACTAGAATTTTTAGAATGTAATTTATCATCTCATGTTTCCCCGTTTCCAGATTCTTTAAAAATGTTAATAATGATAAAAACCAAGTGGATGCCGAGAAGAAATTGTAACATTACAAATTTACAAAGATTAAAGTTAATCGAGGTTGAATCTAAAGACTTGGTAGATAAAATAGTCACTTGTAAAACTTTGTTGAAACTAGAAATGGATAATTGTATATTTGACAACAAACTAATTTTACCCGCCAGTTTGAAAATTTTGACCTTAAATCGCATTCCGTTGAAGGATCGGGTGATAAATTTAAAGCAGTTAGAATTACTAAATTTAGATGATAATGAATTGAATGAATTGCCCGTTTTGCACAAATGCTTGAAAACTATCAAAATTACAAACAATTGCTTGAAAGGCGAATTAAAGTTTGATGGAGTCATCGCCAATGAAATTAACTTGGACTCAAATGAAAATTTAACAGAGATTTATTTAAACGAATTGACGAAACTGTTAAAAGCGTCAAATACTAATTTACGGTGTATTTTTGGAAACGGATTGAACAAATTACTTTTAAACGGATGCAAAAATATGGACTGGAAAAATTTCAAAATTCCAGGATTGGTCTCACAGTTGAGTTTGCAAAACTGCAATTTAACAAATTTTGATTATGAAGAAGAAAATATTCATTTGAATGTTTTAAATTTAGCAAACAATTTACTTGGTAAGATTCAATTGATAAAATTCAAATCATTAAAAGATGTTGAACTTTCCGATAATAAATTATCAGCTTTGAGCTTTAGTTTATTTCCCTTGTCGATCAAATCCATTAATGCTAAGAATAATCTAATTAGTCAAATTCAACTCAAAGAATTATCCAAATTGGAATGGTTACAATTGAGTGAAAATAAATTGAATGACATTTCTAAAATCGAGTTACCGTTATTTTTATCCACCTTGATAATGAACTCAAATTGTTTTCATGAAGTAACAGACCAATTGATTGAGTTTCCGCCTTTATTAATCCATTTGGAATTGAATAACTGTAAAATTTCAAAGTTTTTAGTCACGATCCAAGAGAATTTGATGATGTTGTGGTTGAACGGAAATAAATTACAAACAAAAAGTTTCAGCCTCGCCTTTTCAAACACAAATAGTTCAAAATTGAAATTTGTTGACTTAGGTTCAAATTATTTTAAACTGTTTGATTTTGCCATGTTAAAAAACTTGGAAATAAGTGAGATAAATTTAGCTAATAACATGTTTGAGTCCGTCCCGGACAAGTTGCCTGATAACATATTAACGGCAATTATATTTAAAACTGATTAATAAATAATAAAATTGCAACTCTGGATTGTAGAATCGCAAAGTCAATTTGTTAGAAAACCTGAATTACAAATTCAGAACCCAATTTTGAGCTGAATTAAAAGCTGGATGAAGACTGCCGGGAAATTGGATTTAAACATTTCAGGTGCGACCAATTTTAGATTTCGCAGTATTGAAACAAAATCTTTTTGCAACCAATTTCCAGACACAAAAAAACAATTCTGTTTCGTGCACAGAGACAAACTGCATGGATTTATCTTTTGATACAACTAAAAATAATTGAATATGCTTCAACTGTTTCAGCAAGTCATTAAAAAGGTTTGAGTTTTTTACGGTATTCAGTTTAAGCGGTAAGTTGGACTACCGAAAATACACTCAATTTCAATTAGTGTGGCAAATATACAAGAAATTCCAAAGCAAAACAGACCCTAAATAAACGTTGCTTTTGATAAATGAATAGCATAAGGTATTGATTTTAACGTATTCAACATTCTCTAAAGGATACACGTAATAGGGTAGCGGTTCCATCAAGCTTTTATGTAAAGAACCTGACTATCTTGACAACCAATATTGACTTAAACTTTTCAGTGACACAAGCCAATTTACTATTTAAATTGAAAAATCTCTTTTCCGGTTTTTTGTGGGTTTATCGGTAATAATCGCAATATTTTTTAATCTGAACTTAATCTCAGCTTGTATTATAATGCCGATTTGCAAAACTATACACATATTTAACTTTCCGAGAACAAAGAATTTGCAAGTCATTTTACGTTGTACCATTTTACGGCACATTTGTAGTTTATAACTTTTGCTTGGATTGTCAATGAAACTTTATGACATAATTTATATAAGGTTTGAGTAACGCCGTCAACTAAACAAAAATAAAGTTCGGAAGATGATGTAAGCTGAAACCGGAGAAAATTTCAATAATGCTCAAATTTGAAGACGAGCGGCTCATAACATTTTCCTATTGTGATCGTGTGAAAGTTGATTGAACTAGTAAATTAATTAATTAATTCAAATCTTACCATTCGGTGTATCTAGGCATAATTCAAAATACACTTGATTTAAATCAAATAGGGTCTTGACTTCTCGTTATTGTTTTGCAAGCTATTTGCCTTTCTGATTGCAACAACCAAATCAAGAAAAAAAATTTATTGATTCAAGCAACCAGATTTAATCACTACTGAATCGTAATAATCTACAATAACATAGTATCATTTGCATAAAACTAGACACATTTAGCAAGCATTATGTCAAATGATGACTCTCATAAAAACTTTCCGTCAAATACGAATTTTTCATCTTTAAATTCATGCTCACATATAAAATCAGTCTTGGAATCAAAAGTTAAAGAAACAGTATTTGAAACATATAAGCAAGCTGTTATAATATCCCAACCACTATCTAAACACCAGACATTTAAATCGAAAAAAGATGGAAGCGAAGTGCTGTTTGGCAAGATACTAGGCAAAAAATTGTCTAGTTTGAAATGTTCTGACTGTGACTTGAATAATTTTCAAAATCTATTCATATGCTTACAATGTCCTCACATTGGATGCCATCATAATCACAACCAATTGCATTATAAATCTACTCAACACATGTTTGCAATCGATGCAGTTACAGGATTATTATATTGCTTTAAGTGTAAAACGTTTGTCAATCATGAAAAGTTGGAGAAAATTCGTCTGAGCATAATGGGTCAAAGTTACGATGAGGTAGAACTAAATGAAAATTATTCAAATCCAAGTAGTTTTGCAAACAAAGGTCTTAAAGGAATTGTTAATCTCGGAGCTACGTGTTTCATGAGCTCAATTTTACAAACCTTTATCCACAATCCTATAATAAAGTATCAGTTCTTCAACAATGATTTGCATTACTTTAATTGTGAGAAACAGCGCTATTCCGATGACGAAATAGATGAAGAAAATAGTTGCATCACTTGCAGCATTGATAAAATTTTCCAATCATTTTTCACATCTACCAACCAGGAAGGTTATGGAATAACTAATTTGCTAATAACTTCATGGTATAAAAAGAAATCTTTAGCTGGATTTGAAGAACAAGACGCTCATGAATTCTGGCAATTTATAATAAACGAATTCCACCAAGATTATAAAAGAATCACAACAAAGTTGAATCACCACGAGGATACATGTTCTTGCATAACGCATTCCACATTTGCATTTAAATTACAAAGCTGTATCAAATGTACAAATTGTAATAAGATAACAGAAACAATAGACCCAATGATCGATCTATCATTGGAAATTAATCATCTAATCAATCAAGATAATACATTATACGATTGCCTAAATTTATACACCAAGGAAGAAAACTTGGACGACATATACACTTGCAAGTTTTGCAAAGAAAACACCAAAGCTATAAAACAATTGAAAATAAAATCAGAACCAAAGATCTTAACTATACAACTAAAAAGATTTGAGCACAATATTGTCAGTGACACATCTTCAAAAATAGAAACCACAATCAAAATACCATTATATCTCGATCTAGCCAAGTACACAACAACTAACAACGATTGCCTATACGAATTGTTCAGTGTTGTTGTGCACCAAGGTTCTGTCAATACAGGCCATTACATAAGTTACATTAAATCTGCAAATCAATGGTACAAATTTGATGATGCTATCATTACATCATCGACTGAAGATGAAGTTATGAATGCTAACGTATACTTGATGTTTTTTATAAAGAAAGATTTATGAGAAATAAATGACTAATGGCAAGCATATATAGAACTATGACAGATAAATTTCTTCGAGCTAGAATGCTTAGGTCAAATTATTGACCGTCATGTATACACATGAACAATATTGTACAACTAGTAGGCATATATAATCGGTTGGAATTATTTTTTGGACATATTCAAGATTGGCAGTCTCTCTATTGAATTAGAAAAAAACAAAACTCAATATTTGCTTAAGCTATCTCTAAAATTCTCAAAACCAAGTAATTGAGAAGACTATGTATGTGTAGTGCTACTACAACTTAATCTCTTCCAACCGTTCCTAACTTTATATGAACTCTGGCATTGTTTTGCTCGTATCCATTGACTTCATTCAAACAAATGTATGAATTACCAATAATCATGAAGTCTGCAAATAAAAGAATTGTAAATCTGTTTCGACCTATTTACCATAATCTTGGTAATGAAAACAGAATAGCGAAATTTATTTATTATATATGCTCACATCGTTACAAGGTTAGCCGCGTAGTTGAAATTTTATTTACTCTAAACGTCACGTCGAAAAAACGCTTTGGCAAAGGGAGTCTGTTTTGAGCTTAGATAAAATTCGATTGTGCTCGAATGTTGCCAAACCCGAAAAATAAGTTTTTTGCGCAAACTTTCTTTGCCAAAATGTTCCCTCAACGTGATCTGCAGATCGAGAATATATTTGCAAATATGCAGGGTACGCACAATTTCTACCATGCAGTGCAATTTCTTTCGGCAAACCAGTTAAAGATGATTAAATTTTAGCGAAATCAACTACCTCAGCTTCGAGATAAGACCTGAGTCTGTTATATCCAGCAACATTCGATGCCAAAAATTGTGGAGCACAAATATCAATTAATTCACGTTTCGATTAAGTGTGGGCTGGTTCAGATATGTCGAGATCAGCGTTAAATTATCCTGAACAAAAGAATTCTACGGACTCAACAAATTTGAGCTCACCTTCAGGTAGCAACTCAGTTGTTAAAAGCAACACTTCAGAAAGATCTTTATTTGCAAAGTTGTTTGATGGCTTGTAACAAATTGATTTTTTGGTTTTGCTCAGCGCAGCATCTTCGAGTATTAAGTACAAAAGGGCGTTGGAATCACCCAAAAAAATGAAGCGTTTCGTTGATCAAAATTTTGATAAGGATGTTAAAACAGGAGAAGCTCAGTTTGGAATGTGTTTAGAGCAATGTATTATTAAAATTTTGAATCACAAAATGAAAAGGTACTTTATTTTGATCTGTCACAAAATCGATATGGAACCTGCACAACGCATATGAAATTAAAGCATTGCCAAAATGTCAAGACGCTGTCAAGCTTTTTCTTACTAAATTTCCAAACATTTATTCTTTTCTTTTTGAGTTGTCAAATATCAATCTATGTTAATATTTATATTACTTTTGAATGTGGTTTTAGCGTCTCCGTTCAAAAGAGCTTTGTCATTTGATCCTCTAGCTGCATATCAGAATGCGAACAACGTCACTTGGAGTTCCTATTGGAACGATCAAAATCATGCTATATCATCTCAATCCTCCTGTTTAAATTCAAATTTCAATTCTGCAGTTCTTTGGGATTTGGCCGTTAGTGCAAAGGCTATCATTGATTCTGGTGACACAAACAAGATACAGTTGTTGATTGAAAATTTGGAAAAGTACAAGACTTCACAAGGCTGGTTCAGTGCATCTATTGGATCCTCTAACATTTATACCGACGACAACGCCCAAGTTTTGTGGGTTTATTTGGATGCCTACCACTTCACCAGGAACAGAAATTATTTGAGCACTGCAGAGACGATCATGAAAAATTTACAAGGTCAATGGTCTACAAGAGGGGGGATATTGTGGCAAGTCAACCAAACATACATAGCTTCAATTTCAACAACAGAGACTGCTTTAGCAGCAGTGAAATTATTTGAATACAACTTGGATCGAAATCTCTTGTCTTTTGCATCACAATGCTTAGATTGGCTCAATGAAAACTTGAAAGATTCAAATGATGGGTTTTATTATGACGGTGTAGACGTTTCAAATGGCAGCACGCCCAATCGAGGTAAGTTGACTTACACAGTGGGAACAGCAATTTCTACCTATGTCTATTTGTCAAAACATACACTGCAATCTTTAGACCCAGCTATCACGTTGGCGACTAATTCGTTACATTCAAGCACGTTTAATACCAATGGGAACTGGAACAACGCCGTTCAATACGTGCACTTGCTATTTGCCGGGTTTGGGGATTTGATCGCAATTGGTGGTCAAGGTCAGTTCAAAGACCAAGTTCAGGACCAAGGTAACTATTACCATCAGGCCAACCCAGTGAATTACACTTTACCATGTCAAAGCAATTTAGGAAGCTTGCTATATGACGGGTCCATGGCACAGATATTTTATCAATTGTATAGAATTAACAATTGAGGCTGAACGTCAAATACGACATTCCGTTGAACATTTCGCATGAATATTCTATTGTGTTTCGCATCCCAGTAAATCTTACGTCACCCGATACACAGTCTGCTCTTGAGCTATGTACAACAAACGTTAGTTACATGTCACTGATTAAAATCATTCGTTTCGGAGAACTACACAAGAAAAACAGCAAAATCTTCAACAGTTTATGTTACGTTGATCTTGACGTGATTGCAGTCTTTTTTTAAGATTCATTGAAAATCTTGTATTCGGGATAGCCAGAACAATCTAAGCATGAAGAAACAGACCAGAGCGATTCGACGCACAGACCAGTGTCGAATTACTTAATGTTGGCGCTGCTCGCCCCTTATAATTTTTTGTGCTTAAGCCATGAATCAAAAACTTAAAACAAAAAATTTTTTTTTTGAGCATGTTGCAGATCAAGTAACACTGAAAGACAGAATTTTATATAATAAAATACATGTTACCGCTACTACAAGGCTCTAGGCAAGTTCTTGTATTTTGTTGTACGAGTCTCGAACAGTATATGTGAAATTCTCTTCACGTTTTTCTTCCGTAGTGAGACCCTTTGACATTAAAGAAGGAAAAATAATTTTCCGCAACAAGCGCAATTTGACGCAATCAATTAATTTATCTCTTTTAGTCCAGATGAATTACAATCCTTATTTAAAATATAAATCAACACGCTAATGACGTTAACCCCCTTAAAAGTAACTAGGTTGTTAATAAAAATACGGTTGTTTATTAATTCAAATTTATTTAATGTTTATTAAAGTTTAATTTACGCTAATCATTAGGCTAAATTGGGCGCGTTTAGTAAATAGATTTCAGTCGCGCATCATGCTAAACGGTTTTTACGAAAGCCTAACAAAAGTGATCCGGATAGTTGAAGTTCAAGCAAAACCATAGCTTTGCAACAATAAGACTGAGGTTCGTATCTCAAATTGTCAAGTTCTAATCAGATCGGGTGAAATGTATTTTTTAATACTCCTGGGTGAACATAAAACCAAACTAAAACGTAATCTACTTTTTGATGCACACAAGATAAGCGCTACGCATATAAAGATTTGAAATTTGACACATCCCTTTCGAATGTGTATAATTTTCTTTCAAGTTCTATTTAATGATATTGATAACCTTCGTAGATTTGTCAGACTAAATTTTCATCTACAACATTCTAAAATCAATTATAGACCTACCACAAATTTCATGTTAATATTCACATATTTTTATCTCATAAATCTAGCTATAGCTATACCCTTTAAACGAAATTTCATTTTTAAAGACATGTCTTCATACAGGGATTCGGTCGATGTGATTTGGAGCTCATATTGGAATAGCCTGATACCGGCATTATCAGCACATTCATCATGTGCAGGCTCTGCGTTCAGCTCAGCCGTACTTTGGGATTTCGCAGTAAGTTCCAATCCGGTCGTCAATGCTGGAGATTGGTATAAGATCAATGAGTTAATGACAAATCTATATCAATACCAAACCTCTGATGGATGGTTTTCAGCATCGCCTGGCTTGGACAATGTTTACACAGATGACAACGCTCAAGTTCTTTGGGTGTACCTTGATGCGTATCGTTTGACCAGAAAATCGCAATATTTAAGCACTGCAGAAACAATTATGGCAAATATCAAAAGTCAGTGGTCGCCTAGAGGAGGGGTTTTTTGGCAAGTAAATCACACATATATTGCGTCCATATCAACCACAGAAGCAGCATTAGGAGCAGTTAAACTTTATCAATACAATCAAGATCAAAGCTTGTTGCAATTTGCATCGGACTGTTTGACGTGGTTAGACCAAAACTTAAAGGACCCAAATGATGGATTTTATTACGATGGTGTTGATGTTGCAAACAACAGTACACCAAATAAAGGTAAACTCACTTATACAGTTGGCACTGCAATGTCGACTTACGTGTATTTGTCAAAGTACAATAACGATGCCGATGCTTTGAACTCGGCTATAACTTTGGCGAACAACACATTGACATCGGATGTGTTTTTAACAAACGGGAACTGGAATAATGTGGTACAATACGCTCAATTATTATTTGCAGGCTTTGCTGATTTGGCCACTATAGGAGGACACACACAATTCAACTCCCAAGTGCTCAAACAAGGTCAATATTATCAAAATGCCAATCCCGTAAGCTGCGGATCATCTGGAACATTGCTATCTGATGGCTCCATGTCTCAGATATTTTATCAATTAAGTAGAATAAATTATGGTTTTGCGCCTTTCTAATATATAACAACAACCAGGTTATACATGCCTACCAAATTATTGAATAACTTTACGTAAAATGTCGTTCTATTTTCAATAATAGCAAATTTTGTGAGTTTTCATGTACATTGGACTATTTTACGTAGCTTAAGTTTTTTGAATTGTCTCGTTTTAGTTTAATTATCATTTCAGCTTAGCTAATTACTGCAAAATAATGTTGCAAAAAAAAGTCTATACACAAGAATAGTCTGATTGCACGAAAAGTCTAGCCGACGCGATCTTTCAAAAATAAAATTGTACTCTAGTGAAATTCTTTCGACACACAAAATTTGTGTAATAGAAAATATAATCAATAATAATTTGTCCTGATTCTATAAAATTTTGGTCTGATTCATCGGAGATATTATATATGTAACCAAATCCTATGCGTGTTATCATGCGTATCTGTTCTCGCTCATATAAGCTCAGTAGGACACTTTGTCCAAAGGAGAATATAAGACAAAACCGGAATTTTAACCGTTTTAAGTAGTAAATTGCGAAATTTATTATTGCAGAAAAGGTTTTTCAGGAATCGGTCGTATTGTTGTCCTGAGCTGAAAAAGTTAAATCGACTTTGTGTTTACTTCTCATTCGAACTAATTTCATCATATTGTGATATCGATAAAAATAATGGGTAGGGAAACAAAATTGATTTGATTCATTAGCTAACTTATGTTTAGGATTACAAAATGATTCATGAACTTATACGCATACTTAATCCGTTGGTGGAACTTCCACATGAAATATCTTTTGAAATATTAAAACACATAGAACCAAACTATCTAAACTATTATAGTTTTATCTGTCAAAACCGAAAAGTGCATTCCTTGATTACTGCTTACCAGTTTGAGCGGGTTCATGCATCTTCTTTTCAGCCTTCAAAGATTGAGAATACATGCAATCTCCTGCTAGGAGATCTTGTAACAATAGTTGAAAAGTTGAACGTATATCCTGAAACCTTGTGTTTAAATGGAATGTATGATTTCAATCACTTGTATAATAACCATTATCACGTTCTCAGAGATTCAAAGCAAATAGAATTGTGCTTCATCAAGGAGGAAGAAGAAACCATATGTGAATTCAATACAATTACTGAGAACGATCCAAATCTCAACATTGTCAATATTCATTCGAAATTGAACAAGCATCAATTCAATGTTCCAAAAAGCACTCAGATTTTGGAATTTGATCAGAGTTATATCCCATGGAATATTTACGAAACGACGGACAGTAATGCAAATCACTTATACTTTTGTCAATGTCGTTCCTCAACAAGGCTAACTAAGCTTATAACTCATGACTTATTTCGGAGTGATCATTTTGAATGCTTACCAGAAAGTTTGACTGATTTGGGTCTTTTCAATGTTTATTTTGAAAATAAACTTTCAAAGTTGCCACCATATTTAAGAAAATTAGATATTTGCATTGAAGACGAGGAAGATTATTACTGTTCTGATATTACTTTACCATGCTTGGAGTATTTGAAGATTTTGAATGGTAGTGCCAGCAATTTCAATTCATTTATCAAACTTGGGTTGATATGTACACATCTCAGAAAGGTGACTCTATCAACTACCAAACCTAGGCAAGACTGTTCTATATTGAAAACATGTACGAGCTTGGAAGAACTATGCTTAGCAACTTTCGATTTTCCAAATAATTTGTTTGACTCAAAATTATTATTCCCTTCACTAAAACAGTTTCATTTTTCGATTCATACGGAGGTGGCAGAGGCGGTGGCGCACCAGGGAGTACCAAATCACGAGGATGTCGTTTTTCCGTCAAACCTCAAAAAAATATCGATAAGTGGAGAAACGTTACCAGTCAACCTTCATAAAATTAAATTCCCGTTTGGCTTGGAGTCACTTGAACTTGATGGAGAATCAATCTCTGATTTTGAAAATTTTCATGTACCAGACACTGTGACTCATTTGAAAATGAAAGTGATGGCAGAAAGGATCGACGGTTTTCAATTTCCAAGGAGTGCAGAGGTTATTGATTTATCGAGCAATTGTATAGAAATATTCGAGAACACCAATATATCGCAACTCACCAAGTTGAAATTACTAGATTTGAGATGGAACAACCTTAAAGCCGACCTTGACACAAAATTATTTCCAAGGAACGCGGATGTGTTATCTGATGGACAATTGAGATTTTACGGCTACAATTTTTACGTTTAAACTTTGAAAGCATAAGTTGGAAGCATGTCATGAAAATACGAAGTACAACTGAATATGTCCGAAAGTGCATCCAAAAAGTATTTTCATGAATGATTTACGCCTTAAATTGTAAACAAAATTCAAGCTTTCAACCCGTGCTTAGAGATTAGTAAGAGACGAGTCAACCTCGAGTACCAGTCTTTAAATTTGATTTTAAACAAAAAGTACAAGGTAAAAGTTGTTTCAAGTATAAATTGACTTCAAATAGTTGAAGTTCATAATTTGGTTAATGAAAATATAGAGTGATAGTAAAACTCGGGAAGAAGATTTGACACAATATTATAATTAAAAAAGAATAAGTATTCTACTATTTGCAACCACAACTTTTCATAATTCGTTAACATATATTATTTACGTAAGTATTCGTCATTATATAACTTATTTAAAGTCTGTTGATGAAATATTTGCTTTATCGCACATTGACCTAAAAATTCCATCTTCTCTGTACAATTTGCTTGGTTCACCTTTCTCCACTATTTCACCGTTATCCATGACAAAGATTCTGTCATAATTGACTATAGTCTTTAATCTATGTGCTATGCATAATATGGAACAATTTTTGAACTGTTCATTGATTGTGTTTTGTATTTTCAAATCAGTTATGAAATCGACAGATGAAGTTGCTTCGTCTAATATTAGAATTTTAGATTGTCTGACTAAAGCTCTTGATAACGCAAGTAATTGCTTTTCACCCAATGAATAATTCACTCCTTCATCGTCAACAAGTTGGTCAAGGTGAAATTTGTGAGCTGCATTGTTTAAGTATTCATCTGGAGATTCATGGACCAAACCAGAGTTAACCAATACTTGGGCCAATTCTGAATCATTTTTCTCTTCGAATGGATCCAAGTTAGTTCTTATCGTTCCTTGAAACAAAATTGGTTCTTGAGGAATGATCGATAATTTTGATCTTAAATCATATAAACCCATGTTCGCAATGTTCAAACCATCAATTTCAATCCTACCTGAAAATTCATTTATTCTGTATAGAGCATTTGTGATTGTTGATTTTCCAGCACCAGTTCTACCGACAATACCAATTTTCTCACCAGGATAAATACTCGTGTTTAAATTTTTTAAAACTAATGGTAAGTTTTCTCTGTATTTCAAACTCACGTCATTGAATGTAATGTAACCTGCCTGAGGCCAATTCTCTGGGGGCGACATATCTTTAATTTCATAAGGTGCTTCTTGTGGTAATTCAAAAGCATATTCATACAATCTCTCTACTGAATTCATCTCATTTTCAACTGCAGTCATTGATCTAATTGTCAAAGATAATAATCCTACTAATTGAATAACGTAATTAAGTAATAATCCAGTCGAAGAAGGACTGATGTTGAATTGTCCGGTAATACACAACATGGAGATGATCAATGCAAAACATGAAGTGATCATATCCAAATGAACACATAACCATCTTTGAGTCGCAATCGATAAAAAGTAAGCTTCATTCATTCTGTTCAAATAATAATCCAATTTGTAAATGAAACTTGATTCATTACCAAAAGATTTGATGGTCTGCATACCGGTCAAAGTTTCATTAAAATTTTGATACACCAAGGATCTGTTGATCGACTCCAATCTTTTAATTTCCCTACTTGAACCTTGATAAAAATTAGCCAAAAATATAAAAGCACCACCCAAGAATGGTATTGCAATTGCAAAGTATGGTAAGTAACAGGTACACAATATAATGATACCAATTATCAACGCTAAAGGAAATATAAATAATCTCATTTGTTCTCCAATTTCGTTATCAAGTGAGTCGGTATCTTTAGTGAATCTATTGAGGACTCTACCGATTGGGGTTGTATCCATATATGATATTGGAGCATGCAAAACTTTGTTCACAGCTTTGACATTCAAAATCTCAGCCGAGCGATTTTGCATGTATGCCAACATTGAAAACTCAATTCCCGTAAAAATAACTGTCAAGAATGCAAACATGACATAGATTGGAACATAAAAGTAATCTGATTTGCCTGCAAATTTTTTTTCAACCCAAAAAGATAACCAGGTGTTTGTGAATACTTGACAAAATGTTGCTATAACTATCAAAATTAACAATATTGGCATTGAAAATTTTCCAAAGATTCCTGATCCTAATTCAATATATTTTTTGTAAATATTCCATGATATTGCATTTGTTGATCTCTGTTCATCAACAATTAATTTACCAGTATCCAAGCATGTTGCAACCCTGTCTAAATCCTTGTCTTTTTCAGAATCTTGTTGATTTTCCGATTTTTGATTTTGGTCATCGTTATGCTCAATCAAGTATTTAAATTCAGAATTTTTAATCAATTGTGGAATCTTACCAACATCAACTGAACCATTTTTATTGATAAATATGATTTGATCAGCATAGTCAAGTATACCTAATTGATGAGTTGCCAATACAATAGTTTTGTCTTTAAGAAGACCTCGAAATAAATTTGTAACAATATGTTTACCAACTTTTGAATCAACAGCGCTTATGACGTCATCAAACAAAAATATGTCTGAGCTGGCATACACCGCTCTCGCTAAGTTGATTCTTGCTTTTTGACCTCCACTTAATGTTATACCTCTTTCACCAATTTCGGTTTCATCACCAGCCAAGAAGTTTTTCAAATCGTCTTGCAAAGCACACGAGTATATGACTCTGTCGTATTTTTCCTGGTCGAATTGTAAGCCAAACAAAATATTCTGTCTAATGGTAGCATTCTGTATCCAGGGTGAACCACAATATAATAAATCTTTAAAAACCTTAATCGAACCTGAAGATTTCATGTGTCCAGCTAAAGCAGAAAGAAGCGACGATTTTCCAGACCCAATCAATCCTGTAATGATGACAAATTCACCATTTTTTATAGACATGTTTACATTCTTAAGTCCTGGGAACTTTGTATCTTCTTCGTCCCAATGAAAATTTCCGTCTCGTATTTTTAAGGCCATATTATCATGATAATTGACATAAAACTTGTCTTCGTAACTTCTCAAACTCTCAGCCAACTCATCGGTAAAATTATCAGCCGAGAGAAATTCTTTGCATCTAGTGAATCCAATTAAAGCATCGGCTCCAGTTGCTAAAGCGATAGGCAAAAGCATAATTGCTTGAGCTAAAATTGCGTATAAACTCAATGAGGAAAAAACGTTTCCAGCACTTTTCATTGAGTCTGTTTTCCACATGGTGATGAATGATATCATTGAAGTTAAGACTGGTAACGTTACAGCATAAGCGGTAATGAAATTACGAAGCACTTTGATTGTAAACAAATGTTTCATTTCTTTTTCTCTGATGTTTGTAATCTTTAGCTTATAAGCCAATTCCCATGAGTAAAATTTTATGATTTTTAAGTTTTGCAAAACTTCCCTCATTAATGAAACTCTCGAATCGGTATATTTGACAAGTGACTCTCTTGTTGAGAATAAAATTTTGGTAAATAAAACACAAATTATCAATGAAATTATAAATAATCCAATTCCTGTCAATGACGCAACTCCTATGTTACATATTAAAATCACTATTGCTATAATAACAGGTATAGGAAAACAAAAAATTAAAGGCTGGAATCCGATAGCTAAATCAATTCTGGTCAAATCAGTTGACATCAATGATGTTACTTTACCTATTGTAAATTTTTGTTTTGTCTTGTTATCAACGTTGAAACTTTTTAAAAACAATGCTTTTGTAAGAATTGATTTCGATTTTGCTCCACAAATCATAGAATTGTGAAAAAAGTGATTCAATAATAAACCGTTGATAAATATTAGCAAAACTGATCCAATAACATAACCTACACCTTTATTGTAAGATGTTTCAATACCCAAGTATTTGTATTCGACAAAATCAATAATTTTTCTGGTCAATAAAGGTGATACACTGGTGACCACAAACGCCAAGCTTAGACAAACCGTTGCAAAGACGTATTGATATTGAAAGGTTTTGAACAATGCAAGCGGTATAAAATAATCCGACCATTCAAAATCATCAAGAGTTCCAAATTTCTTGATATGTTTGTTTTTGCTTTTTTCGAGTATGGCTTGTAAATGGGTTTCCCATTTATGGTATAAAGTTTCTATAGTCAATTCATCTGTTAGTTTGAACAAATCGTCTTGATGTAATGTTCGTTTGTATCCCTTTTTTAAAATCGGCCATAACCACCAAAAGCCCAATCTATTTAGAAAATTGGTCTTTTGCCAGCGGTATTCTACTCTTTCTTCATCTGATGGTATGGGGTCTATTTTTCTAGAAAACAACCATGAAAATAGTCTCTTTTCGTTTCTCAAATCATTTTGAGATTCCAAACTTCCAAGATCAAATTCTGTTGATGCATAATGATATTTACTATCAGGTGAATGATTAATGTTTGGACCACCTAAAAAGTTTCTCTGCTGTGGGGTCAATATGTTTTTGTTATATGTTTGGGATATCGGTTTTGTATGTGGGAAGTAATTTTGACTATGATGTGTGGTGGAGCTGTCAAAGCTTTCATCACTCCATGACGTCTCTTTTTCGTAACTCATGGTATCAACGACTAACAATAACAAATCAAAAACTAATCAGAGAGTCTAATTGATATATATATAAAATGTGTATTTTTTAATTATTTCAATATTAATTAAAGTGCTTATTTGGGGTATAATTATTCACCGAAGAGGCTTGTGAGCTCATTAGAATTTGCAATGGTACTGACGATTTCATTCTAATCGGCGGCTAAAAATTTGCAGTAACTTTTGTTTTGTGTCTAGATGTAAATAATAGTTGGTAGTGTTCATAACCAATACGTAAGAAACAATTGCCTATTAAAGTAATCAGTCATTAGATTGTACAAGAATTGGACATATAAAAAATCAGGCACCTCAAATGCAACAACTTCAATCACCGTCACCCTTAATCAAATCGACCCTGGAAGTTTGCAACAATAATAATAGATCATAACCTGTTGCAGCACTATGAACATTATAATATGTCACTTCTCCACTCTAGAAAGTTGCTACAATAAAATTAAAACTCAACGGCTTTATCGTTTCGTGAAAGCGAGATTAAGTACCCCGAATTCACTTTCGGAAATTTCAAAACTGCAATTTTGTCATGGCTTACAGGAAAAACTGAAATTCGATTAAAAAATAATTAACAAAAAATCAGTCTTCTCCTTCTGTATATGCTCTTAATTTTAAAAGCCAAATCAAGTAAATTTTTTAAAAATTATCGCATATTCATTCACCACCATATAAAATATAGTTTTTGATGAGAAGCCACAGGTGAACAAATGCCGAAAGTTTATCGAAACTTTTGTAGACTGGTGGTTGTAAAATCAAACGAATCGTATCGCTAGATCGCTAACCGGTGATTCATTTGTACTCGTGATAGTAAAGGATGTCTTCATGAACTTGATGTAAAGAATTAGCATTAATACATAGTCATCTAGATGTTTTTTTTTTTTTTTTGTCCTCCGTCCGGCCAATGAAACATTTTCGTTTGCTGCCAAGACAATGTTGTGGACTTATCTACCGTCTTGTTGCCCGCGCTGCCTAATTGTAACGGAATTATCTTTATTGTCTTGTCACTTATCGACGAAATTAATAAATTACGAACAAAAGACCAACAATGCATTAACATTTCAAATGACCAAACAATAGAGGACATAACAAAAGAACATTAGAATTTCAGGTACGAAAAACGGTGATTAGCTACAAATAATGTCGATACGTTGATCATAGTTTGGGTGACGTATTTAACATTTAGATGGATATTTAAAACTGGATATTAAAATCCCTAAATTGAGAGACTATGCAACGAGCTTTTATTAGATTATTTATTTAATGAGTTTGTTTAAATTTTGTTCGAACTTTTAACTTCAATGGAATTTCGGCTCTCTGTTAGGTAGAAACTTTACATTTCTTTGTTCTTCAAGGTAGGTGATTATTCAATTGCAAGATTGTGATTTATGTTGAATAATTTTATTGTAGAAAAATTTCAATCACCAATTACGCACAGCGGATATCTGTAAAATCCAACTAATTTATACACAATGCCAAATATTGATCCATGTAATCTAGATCAATGGAAAATCTTCAGTTCTTTTGACATGAAAATGATAAGAAACGTTAGTAAGTTTGAACCGTTTACTTTATTTCTTGAGGTCATATGACCTCTGATCGATGTAAATTTTTCACCGTTACCACATCATACTGTTAACAATAAAACTGTTACCATAAATTTGATTAGAAATATGTCTGGGCCTCCACGTTACAATCATCAAAACAGCCATTGCAGTCCGTCCTGTAAAATTTACATAGAAACAATTTATTAAAATGTCACATTATAACTTGTTTTGGTTTCTAGATCTATAGGGAAACCTCCTTAATTTAAATATTAAATCCTCCTCCTCCAAAACTCCCTCCACTATTGTTGCCAAATCCACCGGGTCCAAAGCCTCCTGGGCCAAAGTTATTAAAAGGCGGTTGCTGATTTTGATTGGGGTTTCTGGAATTACTCCGCAAGTTTGACGGTAACCCTTGACCCAAAGTATCTAGATTTTCTTCTCCGCTATATGGATCATCAAATCTGGCACCTGGAGGCACTCCTAGTCTCGAAGTTGTGGACTGAGGTGGGTGTCCAAATATAGGATGGTCGTGGCTTGGGTACATTCCTGAACCTCCCTGGTTCAGCAAAGGATCAATATATGGTTTCATAGATGGATACTTGGGTAAACCCGGTGGATTTAAATCGCTAGAGCCAATGGATGATATACTAGCTTCTCCACTCAAAAGATTCTGTTTTTTAATTTCATATTCATCTTCAAAATCTGGCATATCGGATGGCTTGGGTCTACAGTCTTGTTGAGAGGCCAAGAGAGGGTCGAATCTTCCTTTTTCAGGCCTGATCTCTGCTCTTGAAGCTTTCGGGATATATGGTAATTCAGGTGTCGGAGATTTTGTTTTAGCATTCAATTCTGTTTCTTCTTCAATAACTGGAGTGTCTTCCTCAGCAACTTCAGCATCCTTCGTATTGAATATAGATGAATTCTTTTCATCATCAATTATTAACCTGAATTTTTTATTGAACTTCTCAATTAGGTTCTTAGATAGATCTGTGCTCGATAAAGGAAATTCAATCTCAATTTGTTCGTCAATAGTAAACCATTCCCAATTAATTAGCGCACTGTCTAATCTGCCATATAAATTCAAAAGATTTACAAGTGATTGGTTGTCACTAATTTTGGTAAAACTAAAAGTTAAAATCGATTCGTTGTTGTCTTTTTTCATCAATTCCAGTTGTTTTAATTTGGGCTCGTCTGTTGTCACTGACAACTTGAATTGTGCAGCTGGAAATATTTGGTTAACATATTCAGTTACAAGGTAAAATGTCAACTCAAAGTAGCTATTAATTTGTGTGTCTGGCATGATTAATGTGGTAAAAAATGCTTTTGTTGTCTAACAAAATGCATCAAACAATTGCCCCTGATTGAAATAATCTGTGACTGCTCACGTGTGTGCATGTCGTGCAGGCCTTTACTAAACAAAGTTGAGAATTGTACAATTTCATCAATACAAGCATTGTAAAAACTCAAAGTAGTGTTATGCAAGCTGCTGCAGGTTGGGGTCATCCATCAATCCACTGCCAGCATATCTCTTCATGGAACCAATGGAATAACTTAGTAGTCGTGATTCCATTTATTTTTTTCGTGCGTGATTGATGATAATGCCACGGAACGTAAGTATTTATATTTACTTCCAAAGACCCAACTAAATGCTGGGGCAAAGTATGCCCAAATAGGTTTTAATCAAGGATAAATACTATTAACTCTTATTTAGAGTTTTGTGTAAATCTTAGGTCAATTAATTGCGTGACGGACCAATAAATAAATTCATCGTTTGTATAAACACCACTCAACTTGCAACAGATGCACCTTTAATAACACCTCGTTGTGGAATGCTTTTTTCGTCTCCTACCAACACTAATTATTCTACAAAATACTTCTTTGCAACGATTAATTTATGTATAATTGTATGTATAATTCAACTATATGTATAATTGGAAGCTAAAAACTTTCTCTGTTCAATTGGTACCGATAAGATGCATCGAAATCCAATTCTTGTATATATATTAACAATTTGTATAGTTTGTTGCACCTAAAGATCAATCTCAACAAAGCAAAAAAAAATTTGATCAACAAGCAAAATTCTAAAAATTGTTACTCACATCCTTTATAAATAGTTGTTTTTTGATCAACTTTTAACATTACATAAAATCATCATAATTCAAACCATTCAGTAACGTTTTATTTAAATTTAATATTCACTTGATTCTGTTGTTTTACACCACCATCACTTGATTCCAACCCTTATCTTTTTATTGTTGTATTTTTAATTCAATTATTATTAGTTTGTCATGACTACAACAGTTCCATTAATTTATTCATTCCCAGAATTTTTAGGTGTTGCCGACGCTGTTGCTGACCACGTAATATCAGCTCAAAACCAAACCTTATACAATACGACTGATTTAACTCAAATTGACTTGATTAAAAAAGGTGCCATAGGTAGACCACAAATTTTGAAAACAAACAGTAGTTTATCCGTGGTAAATAACACATTACAACCTCAATCACAGCATACAACTCCAAATCACTCACCTTCTCATTCCATTAGTCAAATAGGCAATCTCAGATCATCAACAAACCTAAATAACGCCAACAATCTTAATTCTAAACCGAAAAAAGAGAAAAAGATCAATAAAAAGCAAGAAATTAGATTCAAAATTGCCATTTCCGGTGGTTCTTTAATTAAAATTTTACACCAAGGATTATTACCAAGACAAGAATTTATTGAATGGGACAAGTGGGATGTTTATTTTGCTGATGAAAGATTGGTACCGTTTGACAGCATAGATTCAAATTACGGTCAAGCAAAGAGAGAAATTTTTGATCATATAAAAGGTGACAAAAAGCCAAATATTTATCATATAGATGAATCTTTAATTGAAGATCCTCAAGAATGCGCTTACGAATATGAAAAACAATTGGTCACAAGTTTTGCAAAGAAAGATTCTGTAAAATTGCCCATGTTTGATTTGTTGTTATTGGGGTGTGCCCCTGATGGTCACATTGCAAGTTTGTTTCCAAATTTCGGCGAACAGTTGAGAGAAAAATTTGCGTGGTGTTTAGGTGTTTCTAACGCCCCAAGTGGTCCGAAAGATAGAATATCTTTAAGTATACCTGTTATTTGTCATGCTGCAAGAGTAACGTTTGTTGTCGAAGGTTTAACAAAAGCACCAATTATAAGAACCATAATGGAAAGGCCAGAAAAAGGTTTGCCAAGTTCTATTGTCAATGAAGGCGCCGCTGGGAAAGTTACTTGGTTTGTAGATGATGACGCATTAAATGATTTGTATGATATCACGAAGAAGAAGTATAAATTTTTGTCCATTACTGAGTGAATTAAATATTAATATATATTAAACATCTGTTGCATAATTATTTGTTACAGCAACTTCGAGACTATAAATCATTAAGCCATGATAATAATCTGAATTCAAGTAAGTTTATTATTAATTACAAGGTAAAATCGTAACAAATTATTAATAGAAAATGAAGTTTAAATTTCAAACAAAAAAACCGTACCGGAAAAGTATTTGTATATTCACTAAATGAACTCATGGATAATCTTTTATTATAAAATTTTTTGGAGCTCTTGAAGCCCATTCGGTCCAACTTCCATCGTAAACTCTAATTTCAGCATCCGGTTTAATTTTCTCAATTGCAAGCTTTAAAATGACCGCAGTGACTCCTGTACCACACATTACAATTATTTTCTTGTTTAAATCTATACCTTCAAATTCTTTTGCAATCAAATCAGCAGATTTGAATTCTTTCGCCTCAGTCAATAAGTTCGTAAATGGTACATTTTTAGCATTAGGTACATGACCAGAAGATAACCCCTCCCTTGGTTCTGGTGCCTTACCAGTAAATCTGTCGTTCGATCTTGCATCTATAATTGTAAGATCTTGTTCGCTCCTGGTAATTTCAATTAACTCCTCATACTCAACAACTTGTTCTTTATAATTTTTCTTAAACTCATCTTCAGCGATTGCCTCGTAGTCTGAGTTTTCAGTCTGGATTTGATCAATTTTAGTCTCGTCTATTGAAAATTGACCTTTTAAATAAGTCAAATAATTGTCTAATAAATAAACTTTAGAATGACCGTACAACAAAAATTGAAAAGCGGCACGAGGACTTGAAAAAATCCCAGAACGATCATATACTACCAAAGTATCGTCTTTCTTTATGCCTAAATCAGAAAATGCTTTATTCATTACATTTTGCTTTGGTAGCATATGCGGATATTTACTCTCGCCAATGTATTTATCTAAATTGAAATATTTCGAATCTGGGATTCTGCTTGTGGTGAATTCCTCGATCGCGTTTCTTGGCGAGTTAGGCATAAACCATGTCGCATCAATTAATACGACGTTTGGGTCTTTGGCCTTTAACGACGCCAAAGATAAGGGATTGATAATCTGAATACGTGATTTCATTTACTCGAAGAAAATAATGTGGAGAGATTTTGTGTGTATTTACACGTCTATTGGTGGTTGACAGAATATCTTGATGTATCAATCTTCATAAACTCTCGAAGACACATAGTAGCATAAGAGCTAACAGCCAATTGCAATTTAAGCACAACCGCTAATTTTGTACCTTGAGATTGCTCAATAATTCTTTCAGTCTCATTACTTTGTAAAATCTCCAAATCTGTTCTTACAATAGGTTTTAATTCCTCGTCATTATACTTGACTAGCTTGTAATCCACATTATCCGGCTTTGTAATCAACTTTCTATATGTTCCAGTTAAAGCAAACGTTTTGTTCTTTCTAACCATTTTAAATGGGTCTAAATCATCCTTTGACATCACATCTACATAAATTTGTCTCAATTTTGGATTAGTCGGATATTGAACTCTGAATCCAGCACTAGGTAACACGACATCAAAAATTGTGTATGACCCCGTCTCAATATCTTCTTTGGTTAGTTCTCGAACTTTAATTGGCTCGTCTGCTACATCTTCTTCAAAGTCAGATTCAACCTCGTTTATCAGTTCATCCAAAACCAAATCACCTTCTTGAATTTTCAAACCATACAACTCAATTCTTTTAGAGGCAACCAAGTTCCATATATACGATTGGTACGCGTGTGCGTACATCATTCTCAAGTTTTTTGGAATTGACATAATTGCCTTGTAGTAACTATTTACATGATATTCCCCACTATCATCTAACTTTTCGTGTGATAATGTTTTTAAGATACAATGTTCAGCCACGAATTGTCTAGGCATTTTTTCAAGCGCTTTCTTGGGATCTTTAGTGCTTCTCCATGTTTGTCTTGCCTCGATAGTCTTAGGATGACAAATCTCTTGTTCTGATAACAAGAGTTCACATAGTAACTTCCAATCTTCTTTTAAAACACATTTACCTAGTTCATGGGAACTGACGGAAAACGATCCAAATCTTTGCATTCCAAAGTAATTAATAAATCCGTTGTTTTTCAAATTTGAAAAACACTCTTCTATGGTTTCTTCTATATTGCTGGATTCACTTTGGATGTCTCTTAGTGTAATAATGAACTCATTTCCTTTTAAGTCCCCTAACTTCAATGGTTGATCTTCATACTTAAAGCCACCTAATTTGAACGACGTATTTTCTAGTTTATTTAAAGCGTTGACTCTTAGCAACTTAGCCTTAGCGATACTGAATCTTTGGCATGTGACACCTCTACGATCTTTGGTTCCTGCGTAATTGACAAACTTATGACTTACTTTCAATAACTTTGAAATATTGTTGGCAACCTCCATTGTATCTCTATTTTGTTTAAATAACGTAAAATGTAAAAATGGCTTATAGGGACCAATACCGAAATTGACTACGCCGTTCTCGTCAACGTGATTGGGATCTTCTTTTGGTTTACGAGAATTTCTTTTTGACATTTGTATTTTGAACGTGTTTTCGGAAGTGGTGGTGGAATCTAGCTTACCGTTGAAAGCTTTTCTAAGCAACTGATGCAATTTTGTTCTAGTTTCTTTGTCTTCGATTGTCGTGCTGGTTTCGCAATTTGAACCATTCTTCACTACGTCTTGGATTTTTATAATTTCTTCTTCTGTAATGTAATTGAGCAATTCAGTTTTGTCTTCTATTGACAATTCTTGTTGACGTTGTAAAATTTGATCCTTTTCTTCTTCTGATTTATTTTTCAATTCCAGTCTTTCCTTTGCTCGCTTCTCTTTATTGCTTTCTACTTCAAACCCTTGATCAAGTAAATGTACTACTTTTCCACTCGGATCAATTTCATTGACTTGAAAATCAGAATGTAAAGTTTTTAATTGTCCTTGGAAACCAATTTTGTTATTTATGAACTGAGTTATACCAACATCTGTCTCTTGTATTCCTTGCGGTTTCAATTTTTTGTTTGTAGCCAAATTTTCTTTTGATAAGGTTCTCTTTAAAGTTTCTACCATTTTTCTCAATATGTTCTGGCGTAAGTACTTTAACATGAGATTACAAAAAAACAGTTTTTTTGTGATGAGATACCAAATGGTTCCAATTGTGACTGCAAAAAAAAATAACAATGCTGCATGTTGAAATCTATATTGCATTCAGACTCTTATCTAATTGACACTCCCAATTCCAACATAACTACGAGCTCCAAAAACCAATCTTTAAGATTACCATCATTTAAAAATGAAAACAGATACACAACTTTACTAGGAACTTCTAATTCCAAGCGTTCAAACTTTTTAAAAGTCTGTTCTTGGCCCTTTTCAAAGATTGAAAGTTTGAATGAGTTAAAGCAAGAAAAATCACCTAGTGAACAATCTTTTACAATCTCGAAAAAAATGTCACCTTTAAAAAGTAACCCATCGTTTGAGAATATCGATAAAAAGATACAAACAAAGGTTCATAGGAACAGAAATTCTGGAAATATAATAAACAGAAGTGTCTTGCTAACCAATTTGAATGCTTCAATGGGAGTAAACTCAATAATACAACAAGTTTGTGGCGGGCCTCTAGAAAAGGTTGTCAAAAACGACAATTCATTGGAAGTACATTTTTTATTCGCAGAACATGCAAAAAAATTCTACGTTTATGGCAAAGCAACGGGGCTACTCATGTGTAATGGGACAAAATTAAAAGTTGACTGGTTGGATAATGAAAATGAGCAAACCATCCCAAAGTATTTGCTAAATGACATTTTGAACAATGGGTGTAGAAGGTGTCTAATAATTTCTAAGGTCATACCAAACAAAAGAATCAGAACCGGGGACAAAATGTTTTATCCTGAACCTGATATTCACTATTCGGAGCTAGATGTCCAAGATATAAGAAAAGACTTTGTCAAGTTTGGAGAAATCATGGATATTGGTTCCGTAATCAGTAGAAAATTGTGTTTCAGCATTTTCTATTACGACATTCGCTTTGCAATTAAAGCTAAAAATGAATTCGAATTGACCGGCTCCGATTTGAACAAGAAATATAAAGACTGGTCAATTTGGTATGGCAAAGATCTCACTGATAGGGCTTGTTTTGTATTATAGTTGATATGGGTAGCGCTTTTTCTTTTTTCCTTTCTTATCTCTTTATAGTGAAAATGTAAACAACATTTAATTTTGTTTGAATCTAATACCAAATGTCTACACCGTCAAGAACAAGATCCCGTTCGTCACTAGGCACAATGTCCACTCCTTCGAGAAACGGTTTTAGACCACCATCTAGACCCACTATGTTATCATCTTCTTCACCTGCGAGATCGAGACCTGGATCTTCTATGAGTCTAAGTCGGCCCACAACCCCATACAAAGAACCTTATACCGGAACAATCACAGTTTCAATTCGTCCAAATCCTCAAGATAATGATAGAGCTTGGTTTATAAATAATGATGTTATACAGAACTCACTAGACAATACCCAATTTCAATTTGATAATGTATTCAACGTAGGACTATCGAATTTTCAGGTTTATCAAAAGTCATGTTCCCCAATAATTACTAAATTTTTGAATGAAGGATTCAATGGAACAGTTTTTGCGTACGGTATGACTGGCTCAGGGAAAACTTATTCCATGAAGGGTCACGAAAGAGATCCTGGTTTCATTGATTTGACAATAAACGACATTTTTAATAAAATTGAAACCCTGAACAACAAATACATTCTTAAATTGTCATATTTGGAAATCTATAACGAAAAAATAGTGGATTTGTTGAACATATCCAACAATGACTTGAAAATCAGGGATGATGCAAATGGCGGTATAAAAGTAATTGGTTTAACTTCAAGTTTAATTCAATCAAAGCAACAATGCTTGCAATTAATAAAGAAAGGTGAAATAAATAGAAAAACTAGTGCGACTGATTTTAATGCAAGATCTTCAAGAAGTCATTCGATATTGCAAATTAAACTAAATCAACTCGATTTAGCCACCAATTCTGAATGTGAGTCTATTTTATCGTTGTGTGATTTAGCTGGTTCAGAAAGAGCTTCGACGAGTTTAGAAAGAAGAAAAGAAGGTGCGTATATCAATAAATCTTTATTGGCTTTATCAAATGTTATAAATAAATTGTCTTCCAGTTCAGTTGAGCATATACCATATAGAGATTCCAAATTGACGAGGTTGTTACAATCAGCTTTAAGTGGATCATCTTTAATCTCAATATTATGTACAATACATATGGGCGATCAATTTGTTTCAGAAACCTACAAAACCCTTCGGTTTGCGGCACGGGCTAAAGATATCGTGATGAATGTCGAAAAAAACAATTCTAATCAATTAAATGACAATGTCATACAAGAAATGAGTAATATAATAGAGCAACAAAAACGAGAAATTGAACAATTAAAACAACAACAAAATCAACCAGTTGGTACAAACGAATCTGAAAATATAGTGTTGTACGAGAAATTAGACCATCTTACTAGATTGACAGATTTGCAGAAAACGGAAACAATTTTGATTAAAAACGATGTTTTAAATGACATTCTAGGCTCAGGCGTAGAAAACTCCCAACTATTGATGCATAATTTGGAAGACTTTTATAAAAGGAATCAATACGAACAAGAAGAATACAAAGCTTATATCGGGATATTAGAAAATAAGCTAAGGAGCAAAGAGGACGATTTCTCAATTAGCGTTTTAAAAGAACAAGAAGAAGAAATTTTACAGCTCAAGGAACAATTAAGAGACAAAGATCAAATAATAAAGAGTTTGAGCAAAACTTCAAAACTTAGAAGATTAGTAGACAATAACAACCAATCTAATATTGAAAGCGATTATAAACGGCCGACCGTCAAGCTCGATAAAGAAAATTCAACTTTAAAAGAGTTCAAAATAAGTCCCAAAAAACCAAAGTCTAATTTTAATCTAATGGACTCATTTTAATGGTGCAACTGTTTTGGCACGAATGGAGCTCAATTTCCCTGTTGGGGAAGCAGTACCAGTAAAGCTCGTGTGCAACTCGTAGCATTTCGAAAGTCGGTTCGCTATTTAGGAAAATGAGACAAATTTATGTCTGATTCGGTAGCGATTTATTCGCATGCTAATGCGGCTACAACAACATCACGACACAGTTTTCCAATGCGTAAATTCTAGGTACGCAAATGTAAAAAAGTCACTATAGTTTTAATGAATGCTCATTAGTTTGAAAAACATTGGAAGTCTTTTACTCTTCCGTGAATACTATCCTCCTATGCCATAGTTTCTAATATAATTGTATGCAGGATTTATTAGGTCTTTGCATTGTCAGATTTTTTTCTATGATAAGATAAGACACCCAAATCATCCCTCAACCCATTAAGTCGATTTTATGTTCAAGAAGTATCGATCCAATTCGACTAGTACTAAAGATTCAAATGACAAAGATGTAGCATCTGATCGTGTTAGAAGACACAGTCAGCCCAATTTTGTACAAACTGAAATATTACATACAAGTCATTCCAGCGAATCTTCAGCTATAAACAGTGATGATGAAAACTTGTCTCCTTTGACATCGAATGATCACGATGTTAAATCTTTAATATCTGAGGCTAATACGTTATTTATCAGTAAAGAGCAAAGGTTAGAGTTGCAGGAAACTTACATAGATAATTTTACAATGTACTTTCCTTTTTTACTAAGGCAATATAGATTAAATGAAAGAAGAATATCGCAAAGTAACAGTCTGCCTGAGAATTTTGATGATGTGTCAACTATTATCGATCCTTCTTATCATTTGGAACCTGATAACAGTACCAAAATCTTAGATACGGCTATATCAGACTACAATTACAAGAGAAATTTTATCCTAGTTGGAGGCATGTTGAAACACAACATTTACATATTTCCAAGTGAAGAAAGTTTTGCATTATTCAAACAGTTGAGAAACACCGTGAAGAAAGAACGAAAATCATCAGTGATTTTGTTTGATGCACAGGGCAATATTCGTAGAGTTTCAAATGTAGATAAAAACAAATTCGAAACGAATGATGGAATAATTGATAGTAGGTCACACATTGTACCTATTGATTACAAGTTGAAAGGTTTAGGCTTGCCCGTTTTAAAAATGGAAATGCCTTATATGTCGCTATTCAGAAAATCCCCATTATTTGTTTTCAAAAAATACAAAGAAATACCTGCTGCTCCAAACACAGATGAAAAGGAAGACACCGAGTTTGAATCGAAAACTATATGTTCAGTTCATTCGAAGTATTTGCAAAAGTATAGAAGATTCCTTTTCGATTTCAATTTTGAAGACAAACGATTCAAGATCATTATGTTCCAAAGCAATTTTAAACCTTTTGCAGATTTCAATTATAACAATACTAGATTTAGAGTTATTGGACCAACGATTGCAAGTGGAATAATATGTAAATTTAATCCTCATATGAGAATACTAGTTCTTGATGATGATCAGCCTTCTTTATGCGATGACATCATCAACAAAAAACCCACCTCATTATTAAAACGAAACGAGACTGAATATGTTAATTTTGACGTCAACGATTATTCGACTTATATCAATCCCATACCTAATTCAAAATTTGCAAACGATGAAAACAATTATATATCGAATCAGTCAAATTACATACCTAACAATTTGCCGCCTTTTGGATGTTTCAAAGACTCTATGTTGTACAGTAAAAATCAAAGTTTGATACCAAAGAAATATAATGAATTGGGCCGAGTGGAAGTTTATCAGAAAAAACCACAAGCCGATGTTAGTTCTACGTTGTCAGTAAATGTTGACTCAATTGTTTTGTGTTGTATAATGGCATGTTTGCGAGAAGTTTCGTTGAGAAATTCAGGTAAATCAGCAAACTCGGCCGGATTCAACAATGCGTTTGTTGGAAGACTAGCCAATCAACCGGGACCGTTCCAAATATGACAGCATTGAATTATGATCGAATGAAAAATGAAACATGTACGTTTTTCTTTTGTTGTGAGCGTTTAAAATAGAATTACATTACAAACCCAAACTATACTCTATACAATAACAGTGAAACTTTTTTTTTTGTTATATACATCGGTTGAACTGATCCGTTTAAAATCCAGGAGATCTCGATCTTTCTCTTGGTCTTTCCCTAGATGGAGATCTACTATACCTGCCACGGTCGTCGCTGCGGCTGTCTCTGTAACTTCTGTCGTCATAACTAGACCTCGAGGTTCTATAGTCGCTATAACCACCACGGCCTCTACCTCTTGGAGCAAATGAGCCGCGACTAGAGTAAGCTCCTCTAGGTCTACTGTCGTAGCCATAGCCACCTCTAGGTCTGCTGTCATAACCGTAACCTCCTCTTGAACCACCTCTACCATAGCTACCGCCTCTGCCGTAACTTGGACCATATCCGTAACCACCACGACCTCTAAAGTTACCACGAGACCTGGATACAAATGGATCGGAACGGGCAACTTGAACGGTTAACCCACCTTCTCCATCTAAGCTCAATGCACGTTCACATGACTCTGCATCTTTATACTCTACAAAAGCATACTTTCCTCCATCGTCAGTACGTGGTGGAGGAATATCTAATCTTACTAACTCCCCAAATCTGTTTTTATCATGTTAGTATATTTGTCATTAAAAATAATTACATTTTAAAACAACAATGCAAAAGTACTTGTTGAAAGAAACAAACTACCAGTGTAAAGTGTATACATGCTTTTCAAATTGTGGAGCTAGCTCACTAGCTGATGTTTCACTTGAAAAGCCGGTGACGTATAAAGTGTTCTTTGGCATATTTCAATGTTATTTCAATTGGTGACAATAATCAACAGAAAATTTTAACTGTCACCAAATCACGTCGTGTAAAAAAATCAAATATCTCGACAGTTGGATCAGCATAGGAAACGTCAAACGCTAGCGCCGTGTTGTTCAAAATTTGTAACATGTTTTAATCTACGAGTTTGAAGGAACAAATTTGTTGTATTATGTGCGTACATGAATTTGGTTGTTTTTCTAGAATCCCAAAGCTGGCATCAGATTATCTTTGCTTAATAGGTTTGTTCATATCTAGCAAAATAGTTAGGAGAATATTCAGAAGTCAGCATCTCGTTGTACTTGTTGTGGCAACAATAAGCCCTAATTGAATCCGTTAAACACATTAAATTGACATTAACCATAAATGATATGAAGCAATGATGCTACAATTCTATAACTATAACGGAGGAGCAAATCAGGTGTGATTAGTTATTAAATTCTGAACCAGTAAGCATGTATACCGAACCGTAGTTGCAATTACGTGTACACACTTTCAAGCGAAACAAATATCAGTGATATGAGGAAACCGTAACATAATTAAGTTACGAATTTAAGAACCCAGAGGGGAAGTAAGTATACAAACTGTCAGTTTGGAATACCCAATTATCTAGGTACAGTAAAAGGTTCCCCTATGTATGACGAATACTCTCACACTATCCAAGTTTGTTTGTTGACTTGATTTGAGAGACTAAGATTACTTTAACGCAATTTTGGGTCCGGCTTGCATATTTGATTGCTGCAATTTAAAAGTCTTGACAATCACAGTTGTTGATAGAATAAGAACAGACATAAAAGAAAGTAGGCTGTTTTAGATAATTTTAAGAACTCGCCCTGATTTGCAAATTTACCGAAGAATTATCTACTTTGTGAAAAATTGCTACCTAAATTGTAATTATAAAATTTCCTGATTTGCAAATTAAACTAATCACGTGCCGTGTCAGGTGCTGCTGGTACTTAATGTATCGTTTCTTTTTCTACATGCAAGTATACGGTTGTAGTTCCCCAACAATTTTTTGTTGAGATTCTTATTCCTGTATATATCAGATTTAAGCTTTCAGGTTTAAGCAGTGACCCATATTTATAAGTTTTGCAATCATTCATTTTGGTGTAATCTACATCGACTTTATGATGGATGTTTTCGTGTCAGTATCTGAAACAGTTAAATCTAATGACAAAAGTAAAAACTTATTGATTTTTCCATGATAAATTGTTCTTGATTACATGTTGATGTCTTACAAAGTAATGGAGTGAGGACAACAACCATTGTGAAGTTGAATTATAAATGTTTAGAAAACAATGACCGTGGAGTGTGATTCGGCCTACAATTAAAGTACAATACACTTCAATTTTTTACGCTAAATCTACCCCCTATTTGCATAGGCGGTATACACTGGCCCAATCTGATTTTAACACGCTTCAAGAATCTTACGTGTTCTCTCAAGTGCGAAGTAGATTGAAGCTTCCGTTTTTCTGATAGTAATTTCTCATAGATCAATTTCAAATTCGATACCACTAGAATTAACTTTCTTCCTAAGCACTTTTTTTCGTTTCTTTAATATTATATATATCATACAAAAAAAATAAAAATAACAAGTAATAAAAAATTTTACTTATTAACAACTATATCACTACATCATGTCTTCATTGATTGATGACAATAATATCATGCTAGATACTCATGATTTACAAGACACAGGCATCAATGATGGTGACCTCGACATGGAGAATCATGATATTTTAGACGAATTTTTGGATCAAAGAGTTTACGATTCATTGGGCACAAACACTCCCAATATTCAAATTAAGTCCGAGACCAACCAAGAGTCTTTGTTGAATTCCTTATACGCCTTAACAAATGATGTAGATAAACAGCATCAACACAGTTTTGCCAACCAAGTATCTCCTAACGATACAGATTATTTATATTTAGATGTGAACCAAGCCCCTATCCAGCAGCAGCAGCAACAACAACAACATACTGACGCATCTTTTACTCCTAATTCAATTGCTTCGCCTAATCAGAAATTATTCACTAATTACGATTTTGTAAGGGAAGAGTTGAGCAGATTAAAGTTTGGTACTCACAACGTCAAAGCAGTTCCCACGACTATTGATGTTCCTGATCCTTCCTATTTGGATTTTTCGTCGAAAGCAATGGAAGCCTTGCCTTATAAATTGTCTTTGTCAAGTTTGCCATCGTCGTCGAGAGTTGAAACTCAAATTAAATGTAATTTAGTTTTGAGTCCTGCACCAAGCGAGCTACTATTATACATTCCTCAAGACTTGATATCCAAAAACAAATTTTGCTTGAGTAACTCTATAGATTCTTTGAGTCCAAAATTGAAAGAGAATATACTATATTTAGATGCTTTTGTTTTAACGTCAGATTTGAAGAAGTCGTGCAATATTTGCTCAAGATGTATTAAAAGGGAACAGAAACGGGCATCAAGAGGTAAAATCGCTGATGGTGAAGAGTATGTAAATAAACCAAACGGTATTGTGAAGAATAATCCGAATAGCTGGGCGGATGAAAATATGATGAAAAAAGCAGTAATTTTCAATTGCAAAGAAATTGTGTCTTTTCCACCACCAACAGGTTTGAACACTGAATCAAGCAAATCATTAGAACTTTCTGCTAGGTTGATTTGTTATTGTAGACATCACAAGGAATCAGATGGATTTAAATTGTTATTGGTTGTAAAGAATTTCAAAGGTGAAGTTGTTGCAAAACAGATTTCTTCGCCTATTATGATTATGGACCGAAAGAAAAACTTATCAAAAGAACCATCAACTACCAATTTATCAATAATGAATAAGAAAAAAGTGTTATCAGATTCAGAGAGATCCCCACAAGATTTGCAACAATTGTCACCTAGCTCTATAGACGAGTCAGCATCGCAAACCAATACCGACGTGGAATTGAATAGTAATAGAGGCTTAAAGAGGAAGAAATTATCGACAGACGAATCGTTTAATAATCCAATGAATGGGTATTCACCAATAAGTAATAGTGACACAAACATTTCTATTCACAATAACAACACAAAACCAATCCAATTCCAGCAACCTCCACAGCAAAACTTGCCCTCGATACAAAGAATCATACCCGCCCAAGGTCCAATAAGGGGTGGTATAGAGGTTACATTATTAGGTTTTAATTTCCGTCCAGGTTTGCTGGTCAAATTTGGAGCTAATCAAGCCTTGGCCACTCATTGTTGGTCCGACACAACTATCGTCACTTATTTGCCACCAGGTACACATGCAGGTCAGGTTTTGGTTAGTTTCGAAAACCACGAATCTTTGGTATTAGGAGGACAACAACAAGTATTCACTTACACCGATGATACTGAAAGGCAGTTGATTGAGTTAGCATTACAAATTGTTGGATTGAAAATGAATGGTAAATTAGAGGACGCAAAGAATATAGCCAAAAGAATAGTTGGTTCTGATAAAAACTCAACTTCTTCTAATACACCAGTGAACTCGGCCAATGAGTGGTTTGACAGTGCTCATAGATCTTTGAAACAGTTGACTACTTCAAATTTATCCACGCAAGAGATTTTGATCAATTTGTTGTCTTTAGTTGATTTACCAAATTGCCCAATCGTGATACCCAATTGGCAGTTGTCGAACAAACAAGGGCAAACTTTGTTGCACTTGGCTACATTGAAAAATTACACTCAATTGATACGCTTTTTGATTACTCATGGCTGTAAAATAGATTTAAAGGATAACCAAGGTTTAACTCCGTTGTTTTTAGCTTCTATGTGTGGATATCGTGATTTGATCAATACTTTCATTGAATGCAAGTCAAATTGGAATTTGAAATTATCAAATAACAAATACCTCAAAGATTATTGTGATTTGAATGTTTTAGACATGTTTGACAAACTTGAGGCTGTAGAAGACGAGGAGCATCAATCCAGTGATGAAGAATCAATTGAAGTCAAAAAATCATTGTCATTGGATTCATTGAATTCGATGTTCGATATCAACCATGCTCGTCACGTTTCGAAAATGGTACAAGAAAGCCAAGACCATTTCAGCTCAAGCTCTGATGATGAGCATTCTTCTGACCTTGCTGATTCTGAATTTGAATCGGAAGATGATTATGAAGAGGAAGATGCTGATTACAATGAAGCCGAAGTGATTGCGCAAGAAGACGAACCTGTTCGACCAAGCTCGCCAGGGCTATGGCAGAAAGTGAAGAACGTTTTTAACAATGAAGAAGACAGTGACGTGTTACCCACTTATGACGATTTGTTTCCATTTGGTCCGTCCTCAGGAAAACCAAAGTCGCAAATAGAGCAAAGATTGAACAATGAACAAGAAGATTTACAATCAGATTCGTCGGAAGATATGGTGGTTACATACATCAATCATCCAAGAAAAACAGTTGAAAACGACAAAATGTTGTTTTTTTTCTGGTTACCTTCATTGCTAGTTATATTAGGATTGGTTTTTATGATTTATGTCTTGGGCTTCCAGTTTACGCAAATCGATAAAATTAAGAATGTTATAAGAGGAACCATTGGAAATTTCATGGTTGGTGACGAAAGGGTAATGAAAGTTTTTAACAACACTTGAGCATGAAACAACAAGTGCAAATAATTTAATGAACGGGCAACTCACTACATGAGAAGGGATTTTATTTCAAACTAATTAGATTTTTTATATCAAAATACATATGTTAATAATGCAAAAATAGTAGTAATTGTAGTAATTAGTAATGTATTTTGTTGGTAAGTTCGAGAAGATACTGTTAGATCTGACACAAAACCATCTCATCAAAAAAAAATTTATAAAAGGCTAATGAATTCAGACGACTCTCATATCGATAAGAAACCTAGACACATGAGCGAACAAGAGCTATTTTCAAGCGTGGGTGACCAAGCTCAGAATTTGAACAACGAAGTCAGACAAACTGGTGCCGAGGATGCAGAGGGCCATCCTGTGCAAGAAGTTGAATCTTTGTGTATGAACTGTCACGAGAACGGTGTGACTAGAATGTTGTTAACAAAGATTCCTTATTTCAGAGAAATCATTATAATGTCATTTGAGTGTCCTCATTGTGGATTTAAAAACAGTGAAATTCAAGCAGCTGCTCAAATTGCTGAGAAAGGTGCTAGATACGTACTCAAAGTTGAAAACAAAAACGATTTTAATAGACAAGTAGTCAAGAGTGAAACTGCAACGGTGAAGTTCAATGAGTTAGATATAGAGATACCTCCAAAACGAGGCCAATTAATCAATGTAGAAGGAATTTTGCAAGAAATGATAACTGATTTGAAATCAGACCAAGAACAAAGAAAACAGATCCAACCGGAAATTTACGAAAAAATAGAGCAAGTGATAAACAACATTGAATCTTACTTGAGTGGAGACAAATTGCCCTTGACAGTTTCTGTTGACGACCCAGCCGGTAATTCGTGGATAGAGTATACACCTGGAGAACCAAGTCATAAATGGGCCATGTATGAATACAACAGAACTGCTGAGCAAAATGTCTATTTAGGTTTGATCTCAGCCGATGATGTAGCGAAACATAAGCAAGAAGAAACTGCCAACAAGAAGCAAGCCACCGATGCTAATATATCAAACACAAATCCGAAATCTTCTGGCTTCATATCGGATGAGACTGAGATTGAAAACTTGAACAATGAAGTTCAGACATTTTCCGCCACTTGTTCGTCATGCTTTGAAGCGTGTGAAACACACATGAAAACCGTCAATATTCCACATTTCAAGGACGTGATAATAATGTCCACGGTCTGTGACCATTGTGGCTACAAATCAAATGAGGTCAAAACCGGTGGCGCTATTCCTGAAAAAGGTAGAAAAATACAGCTCAAAGTCACTGACCCGGAAGATTTGGCTAGAGATATTTTGAAAAGTGAAACTTGTGGATTGAATATCCCAGAATTGAACTTGGACTTGACTCCAGGTACTTTAGGAGGTAGATTCACTACCATTGAAGGATTGTTAACTCAAGTCTCGGAGGAATTACATTCAAGAGTGTTTACTCAAACCTCTGATTCCATGGACGACGAAACGAAAACAAGATGGACTGCTTTTTTTGCGAAATTACAAGATGCAATTGATGGCAAAATCGGCTTCACCATAGTCATGGAGGACCCATTGTCGTCCTCGTACATCCAAAATGTTTATGCTCCAGATAATGATCCAAATATGGCTATAGAGGATTACGACCGAACTTTTGAACAGAATGAAAACTTAGGTTTAAACGATATGAAAACTGAATAATTGTAATACATGCAAAATGAATCTATATTAAATCACTACTTCTCTTTCTTATTGATACTTCTGAAAGCTTCATTCCATGATGAGTTGTCTATAAATTCTTCTATGACGTCTATGTTTATATCCTCGTCATCTTCTTCGGCAGATTTTTGAGCTGATAGGTTCGGTCTCGTCTTGTATTTCTCGTTCATTTGCAATATTGGTGAGTTCGGATAGTACACCCCACTTGTCATTCCATGGTCAATAAATGAATTCCGATGCACTTCGCTCTGATCGTCTGATTCTTTACCTTCATCTGCAAAAAAGGCAGATTCCGATTGGTTAATCAACAATTTCTCGTTAGCTAAATAACTATTTCGTTTCAACTCCTTATCGAATGCGATGTTTGTGTCCTTGATACCTAGGCGCTTATCCTTTTTATATTTCCATCTGCATGCATATGCCGCAATAGTCTCATAGACTCTCTTTGTGTTCATGCGCTTAGACACTTTTTGTAACAACAATCTTCTCTCCAAGTAATCGATTAAGTTGAAACATTTCCCAGTATCAAACGTTGTGTATAATGGTAACTGTAATATCATTCGTGTGAAAGATATTCCTGGGTCATTGTTCAACTCCATGGTCAATAATGCCTCTTCTATAAACATCTCATATGCTTTTCTACGCTCTCTGATCTTCGGAATATCCATTTTGCTCAAAATGTTTTCAAGTTCTTCGTAGTCAATACTCAAATCGTATGGATTGTTAGGATTGTTTCGTGTGATCCAGCGCTTGCATAGTTCGCGAATTTCCAAAGAACCAGTATAGAAATGAAACGATAAAGCCCCATCCAACGAATGCAACAATTTAGGTAGTTCCATGGGTTTTACATATCCGGTGCCTTGGGGATCGAATTTTTGCCAAGTTCTTTTGAATTTTCTAATTTCTTCTCTTTGAATTAATTTAGAATAGCTTGACCTATGATTGATGTAATCGAAACTGTCCAAAATCAATGAAATAAACATATTCAAGAAGATGTACATGGATATGATATTCCACGCTATAAATAAGATGTATGCGTATTGTTTGTTCCCACAATCGTTCTGGTCTAGATTTTCACCAGCTGTGCAAAATGGTTGAGATAATGTGTAGTCTTCCATAATGTAATTCCAACCTTCGCCAAAACTGCATCTAAACAACAAAATCAAAGTCTTTGGAACCGATCTTAAATTCAAGTTATTTGTACCATTGGGACCAATTTTCGTCAAACCAAAAAATTGATTCATTGCAATTGCAAACACTAAAAACACCACGATCCATGTAAATGACAAAGCCATCAACGAAGGCAATGAAGCAGAAGCAAACCTCAAGAGCTGGCTCAACCTGTCACTTCTTGGGATTATGAATAACAATATTGCTACCAAAAACAATTTGTTCACGTTGAAAAATGGAGAATTATCCTCGACTTTGAATGAAATTTGTGTAGTTAAAAAAGCACTCCATGAAATTACAAAATTGAACACATTCCATTTATAATGGAAAAAAGTCTTGAACCCTTGACCTACCAATAACATGAATGAATTCATAAAAATAGTAATAGACGCAATTTCATAAACTGTGATTAGGAAAGTGTGCAAACCAGGTGGTGAAGGATAGCATTCAAGTAACAAAGCCAACACGTGAAAGAACAAAACTACATTTAATATTCTGCCCCAAACTGGATTTTTCTCCACAGTCATTTGATAACAAAACTTTCTAAACTTCGACAAATGTTCATGTTTCTTTCTTTTTGAAGGCTTGACTTGAACTAATATCTTCTTAACTTGATACCACGATATTTGGTCTTTTGTCATGTAAGCTCTCCCTGTAGTTTTTGAATAATTACTGATAATGACCGAGATAAACAAGGTCAAAATGAAGACAATACTTATAAAGTTAAACAAAACGATGAAGAACCCATTGAATGGTGTAGCATTAGTTTCTGGAACTGTACCAACGCCAGTGCTTTTCATTAAATTTTGCAATAAATCTGCCCAACCTTCTAATGAAACAATCTCAAATAATGTAGCAAATGATGAACCAAATCTATTAAACTGTAATTGAGGATCGGTGTAGACATTCGGACTTACCACATTCCAATTAAAAACTTTATTTTGGTACTCGTTATAACATTCTGCTAGTGTTGATTCGCCGTCAAGACAGTATCCAAGTCTACCATTGAAAATATTCAAACCCCATATTGAGAATGGAAACAATAAGCAAAGGGATATAATAGCAGCATTGATTATTTTCCCAAACCCTGCAATCATGGTGTTGTGAAAATTGGACTGAGCAGTTTCACTGACTGTCAATAATCTCAAAGCTCTCAAAGCCTTCAATCCACGAACAATTCTCGTCAAATTACCATCATTTTTCAAATATGCGATAGCTTCAATCCACAATGAAATCAATACAATCAAATCAATGATATTCCAAGATGAACGTATATACGCATTTGGAGTAAGGATCAAACCATCGGCAATAACCTTTATAAGAAATTCAACCGTAAAAACCATGGCAAACGAATACTCGCTCCAAAAAGTCCAGCTGCTTCCACTATAATTTAGTCTAAAGATTGGCGTCATGTAACAAGTCAACACTACTAGCGCAATGGTGGCCATGAACATCAAAAGCACCACTGCTTCTGAGATTGGTTTATAGGGCTCGACCCCGTCGATTCTTTCTCCATGACTTGGTTTGACTAATCTTTGACACAACCTTCTTAATGGATGTTGTGGAGCAATTATATAAAATACGTAATTATACCTGGGATTAGCTTTAAGAAATTGAATTTGTTTGTTTAAAATGCTCTTTCTCTCTTTCATTATATTCTGTGCAAAATTGGCTGGATCAAAGTTCTCAAGTGTGATTTTATGATTTTTGATTTTATCATAAAACGGGTTTTTAAAAACTTGTAAAGTTCTCCAATAATTTACATGGAACCATCTTTTCCAACTAGAAGACGGTAATTGCTTGATGGATTCGTCGTCGCTCAAAACCAATTGTTCTTTTTCAAATTCTAAAAAATCATTTACTGCCGTCCCACTGAGTAACAAATTAATGACAGCTTTTTCCAATTCGTCTCTAACTTCTTTCTTTTTAAAAAGTTTGCGCTTGATTTTGGAAAGCAAACTGGATTCAGACGCAATGTTTTGCAACTTATTCGACATGATGTCTATAAATTGGAACAATTGTTGTCTTCTTTTGCCTTCTTCAGAAACTTCTAATGTTTTAGCAATTACAGCAATGAAAATATTTAAAATGATGAAATTTGATAACATAAACCATGCAATTAAAAAGATTGAGCCGAAAGATCTCGATGAAGTTGTAGAAGCATACTGCTGCAAACTGTATAAACAATCTGTCCAATTTTCAGTTGAAGTAATGACATACAACGATATGAATGATGAAGGTAGGTTATTCATTGGGAAATCAACATCATCCAATGCATCGTCTGGAATCACACCTTCAAAATATCTTGATAGAATAATGCTGACTAAATACAATAAAATGAAGTAAAACAACGTCAAATCAAATATAGCTTTGATATTACTTATAAGCTTCAACCAAAGATTTCTTGTGATTGAAGTAGCTAATACAACCCTGTAAAATCTCATCAATTGAAAAACCGTCAACCAATAATAAGCATGACCCAATTTAGATTTTACTGGTTCTATAATAATGATCAAAGTAATTATGGCCAAAAATAAATCAAAGCAATTTCTTTTTGATTTAAAAAACATTCTCCAATCTGGAAAATGTAGAGCGAGTCGAAGTATAATTTCGCAAAAAAACACCGCTGTGAGGGCTAATTCAAAACGATACAATGTGTGTCTTCTTGCGTCGGACATCCTATAACTTCGAAAACATTGAACAAACAAACTAACAATTATTGCCGTGATGAATAAAAATTCAAACTTGTAATACATCTTCAAGTAGACATTTTTGCTTTTCAAGTACGCGAGCCTTTCTTCATGTAGTTCTACTTCTTCATTTGCAAACCCAAACAATTTAAAAATTCGTTTACCTTGTTTCTTCCTTTTCTGTTCCTCGGCCACTTCTAATCTTGTGATATTAAATGATGCAACAATAACCGCTATGAAAACATTCAACAACCAAACAGTCATGACAAAGATACAACCTATGAAAAATAAACAGGCAGCCATATTATCTGTGTTCATGGTATAGTACATAATATCCGTAAACGTGTTTGCACTCATCACCACAAAAACCAATTCTAAACTCTGTAAAATATTGTCAAAATTAACTGTTCCATTGTAAGGATTATCTCCTGATACACATTTTGAATATTTGGGACACCTGTACCCTTTAATAACTCCAGTATGGTCACCGTTTCTATCGAGGTACGACATTTTTTGACCTTGTAATCCAGTGAATGATCCGCAATAAGAGTCTTCGTTTACATATGTCTCGTTTGCATCGTCGGGATTTGTCCAAACACAATGCCTTGTCAATGAAGATTTGAACGACTGAACACCAATGATACCAAAAAACAACCAAAAACAACCAATGAATATAGACACATCGATTAATTGGGGAATTGCAATTTTCAACGCCGTCAAAATAGTGGTGGTACCAGTGGTCAAATTACACAACCTCAAAATACGTAAGCAACTCAAAGAACGAAACAACATTATGTGATGCTTTGCGTCGTAATGATTGATGGATAGTAGCAACGAGATCCAAAAACAAATCATCGAAAGGAAATCTATTCGATGCCAACTATTTCTCATGAAAGCTCGTTTCAAGTTCAAAGAATCTGAAACTTTGTGCATGGGGGATTTGAAAAAAGTGTTGCTCTTTTCCAAAGGCGGTACGGTTGCATGTTGATGTACTTGAGCGTACTCATTGGGTCTCGTGCCATATTTTTTACCTAGCAAATTATCCATACTTTCGTCAAAAGTGGTTTCTTTATAATCAACTTCATCTCCGGAAGATTGTTCGGAATCGAACTTGGTTTTGCTTTTCATTAGTTTACTAATCCCTAAAAAATTGAAAAATTTTAAAAGATACGACAGGTTGAAATACAATTTCCTAATCTCATTTTCTGGATATTCTAAACCTCTTTCTTCAAAAACAATCCGATCGTCATATAATCCATATGCTATTATTTTGGCAAAAATCTCTATTGTGTAAATGACATTGATTATGACTAGAACATAATCAGCCCAATTATAACCAGTATAAAAGTAACCTTCTAGCTTGCTTGGATTCCATTGTCTATAGCTTAGTAAAATGACTTGAAATACTAATATTATTAGAAACACCGAATTTGTCGAATTATTCTCCAACAATCTATAACATAATTGCCTGATTTTCGACTCTGGCGTGAAAATGCCTAAAGTTTTTCCATATAAATCTTTATGTTTCTTGTAAGATTCTTGAGGAAGTAACAGTGGGGACCTCAGACCTTCATCTAGCGGCTGACTTAAACCTAAACCAGAATTATTTTCATCATTAATTAAAAGTTCCGGAACTGAATGATTCATACTTTTATTTTGTGTTTTGTAACTGCTTAAGTCAAAATAAGAGCCATTTTCATTCAGAGGAGTCCTATAATTGTTTGACTCCATCACACTTAACCCATCATCTTGGTTTTTTCTTCCGGTACCAGCGATACGTTCCGATATTCGACTAATTTTATCCTTGAATTTTTTAGGCGACGCATTACCTTCGCTGTGCAAAATTCCTGCTTCTAAATAATTAGGATTCTGTTTTCCAGTTGAAACCGAATGTAATACATTACCAAAACTTGAAACTTGTGATCTCAGGTCACTGTGACTATCATCGAATGGGGTATTTTGAGTGAAACTAGGTTGCTTACTAAGTATAGGTGTCCGTAGCTCTTGTAGTGGTATGTCGTTTGTACAATCTATGTCATTCGCTTGTTCATCTTTTGATTTTACTTTAGTAACCGGAAACCAATTACCCATGTTATCATTTGTGCCCAAAGCGAAATCTAATCCTTCTTTTAGCTCTTTTATATCTTCGTCGGTAATTGCTTCTATTTTTGCTGAAGACAAAGTTCTTGGAGACGTTGGAGAGCTAGGTCCATTTATAACACTTAAAATATTTCTATTTTGACTTGAGTTTCCATCGGAGTTGAACAGATGTCTTTTAGGTCGCACATCATTGATTTTATGTAAGCTGGGTAGTTTGTCTACTTCCCGATCATCCCTATTGTTCCAAATTGAGCTTTGTTTCTGCCAATAGGTAGAAGTTGACGTGTAAGTTTTATTTGGATCATATTCTTCATCGTAAATCTCATTAGTGTCATCAAAAGGCGAGCTCTGGGGTAGATTTTGAATTGATGGCGATCGTATTATAATTTCAGGGTTCTTTTTGTTATTATTGTGGTCCATAATGACCAGATCTGTGTGTTAAGATTGATAACACAAATAATCAGGTCTCAAAATATTTTTGATGATTTGCAACGATAGAGGCGTAGTCTGAAAATGAATGATATCGAAACTCACACTTCCAAAACACTCCAAGTGTATATTTATCTCTATAATCAGTAATCAATTACCAATTACTCTAGCCTTAAAATCTGCAAGTAGTTTTATGTAACAAGTATAGGTCAGTGTGAAAACTCAATCACGTGCCGTCCTTGTTTAAATTCAAAGTGAATTGATTTTCAAAAAATTTTTGTCTGTCAAATGTCACAAATATTGAAAAGTTTCCCTACTAAGGAACGATTGAATGGTGTTAGAAAGGCCTATTGTGAGATATTTGATCAATACTGGAATCCCAATGCGAAGAGAAATCCCAACAAAATATTGAGTAAGCCTTTGAAAGGTCCCGAGTTATTGAAATGGTATGGAGATAATAATGCAGCTCCAACTTTCCAAGACTTTAAAAAATGGTTTCCAGAATTAAAATTGGTTGATCCAAGAGAATCTCATAGACAGTTTATGGTTCAAGACAGGAAGAGACGAAATAAAGGTGCTCCGAAGAAAAAGAAATCATAAGAAACTTGTATAAAGATAATGTATTATTTAATTTTCAATTTTTTCCCTACAAATGTATCGGTGACCTCATCAGTTATAAGGTGTTTTTTGTTGATCATTGATAATACTTTCCAGTTATCGTTGAAAACAACTAACAACTTTTCGTGCTGAAAATTAATGTCATGTATTGTTTCGAGGAAGTTGTAAAGAAGTTCCAAATCTTTGTCCAAAGTGAAAATTTGAGTGTCTGTAACTACGTATAATATTCTGTTGTAACGCAAGTGTGATATGTGTGGGTAGAATGATCTATCAAAAAAAATATCACCATTAATGTTGTAACCAACTATATGCGAATTGTCTAGCACAAAGTAAACTTTGCCGTCATACACCTCGACTCGAGTAATTTCAACAACATCGGATTTTTCAGTAGGCAAGCTCATCTTGGTTACAATTCTTAGCAATTTCATCGAAATTATCTGTATGTCAATGTAGCCTTCGTTGATTGTAGAAATTAATAGCGAGTCATCATTCATCCAGTTTATTTTGTAGTCCATGCTTTTCTCCAGCTCATTATTGATACTCAATATTGGCTGAATTGTTCCGTTGTGCCGAGTGCCCAAAAAATCGTATATAAGCAATTGATACCCGAATAATGAATCATTATTAGTGAAAATATAATACCAGTCACCAGAGGATGACCACTCAACTGTAGGTTGGGTCAATAAATTCAAATTTATCTGATAGCTTTCAGCTAACCTACTCAATGGCCCATCATTATAAAAATGATAAATTTTTGGTAAAACATTGAACTCAAAATTATTTGCAATTATAGACCAAGTGTTTTTATTTGGCCGTATAATTACTCGACTGATGGGCTTAAATATCTTCAATACAACTTTTTTACAATCCAATGAGTATAATTTAGCGATTAAGCGATCCTTTGTGTATAGAACCAATTGCACGCTATTATCGTACGCGCCCACTTCTTTCTTTCCTGTGGGAGGAATCCAATCAAAATCTTCCAAACCTTCGAAATCAGATTGCCGTATTATTATAGGCGGTGTATCAATCTCTCTTACGTCAAAAATCGCTAGTATTGAATCCACCACTAGTCCAAGTTTGGTTGATGCGGTATTGGGGGTTATTTTCTCCCATCTCATTCGAAACACATTCAACTCACTGGTAAAACTTGATAGCAACTTTTCCAAATCATAACTTCTGTGTATCTTTGAGTCCGTCGTTCGGATAAACAATTGGTTTGCTTTCAATTCACTAAGATAATTTTGGCATGGTGATATCGCAATACTCATAATGCGGTCCAAAATCAAAACAAAACAAAAAACATCAAAACACTACCATGTCACGTATTGAAAAATCACAAAAATATTCAGAGACAGCCAAGGACCGAATACTATCGAGCAGTAGTGATGAGGATGACCGAGTAATACAGTCCAAAAGTATATCAAATAGAGACAATAAGTTGTCCAGTTTATATAACAGTAATAAGTCAAGAAATCGATATTCATTTGAAGAAGATGGAGGGTTTGTTTATAAACGAAGTCAATCTCCAGGACGAATCAACAAAAAACGAAAAATTAATACACCTGTGACCCAATTACATGAAAAGGCTTTTGGTTTAAATGGATCTGAAGAGTTAAAACACTTGCAATTTTCAAATACAAGGCTAAAATCACCTTTTGGCGAGTCTGAAGAATATGTTTCAGATTCGAAACAAATATCTCCAGATTACATACAATATCAGCAATATCAGCAATACCAACACCAAAAAGCTTCATTAGAGAAGAGACTTTCCAGCGATCATCGTAGCCAAAACATCGAACAAATGAGACAACTACTAATATGGAATATGAAGAAGCAATTGGAAGCCGAGTCGCCAAAAAGCCGTAGTCAGGAAGAAAAAACTGCAATAAACATAGCAAAACTAATAAAAGAAGAAATGATTAAGGATTTGATCCAAAAGAAGATATCCACAAATTGGTATAAGAAAAATACTATAATATTAGATCCTATAACGTTACCAAACCCAGAAAACGAGTCGAATGTTAAAAATATTGAGATTTACAAACAGAGGTTAAAAGACATACAGGCACAGAAGCTGGAATGGATACAGACATTTAAACAATCAACATCTCCACTTGAAAGCTTTTCAATCAAAAATAAATCCTCAACCGCCCAAGATAACTCTTTAATAAACCAAATCCAAGAACATCTAGAACAAGTAAATTCAAAATTGAAAATTGCATTATCTATTGACAAACTATATCATAAATCATACCAACTTGAAAAATCCACTGAGGTAATCAAAGATATCGAAGAAAACTCCATAAAGATCCAAGTTGACAAACTACTACAAAACTATGTTGACTCCAAAAGTACAACTTCGCCTAAAGAATTAATTCAAGCAATTTGTCAGTTGGAATCATAGACGTTCCACTGTTGTATGTTGCATTAGTCTATCGTTAATCATAATCTATCTATTCTTTCTTTTTAAACAATGGTTCCCCAATGTTTTTACCTCTCAACTTGACACCTAAAGCTCTTTCCAATTTACCTAAAACTTGTTGGTTTGGTATTGCTCTGCCTGCTTCGTAGTCATTTATAACGTTTGGTTTTTCATTGACTTTAGTAGCCAAGTCCTTTTGAGTAAACTTCTTTTCTTGTCTAGCTTTTGAAATAGCTTTTCCAACTGATTGATCAACTTTTTTCACGGCCACAACATCATCTGTTGCATCTAATTTAGTTAATCTTTGACCCTCAGGGTTTGACTTTGTATTAGCTGAACCATATTTCTTTTCAGTACCAACAACTGCACCACTTCTTCTGGCGGCGTTTAATTGTGAAGATGTCTTGGCAACGGTTTCTCGTGGACCACCACCTCCGACTCTTGCTTTCTGACCGATAATCGTAACTGAATCCCAATCTGACATTATAATAATAAATGAATGATTCAACTTTTTTTTTCAGTGTTGCCACTTTTTTATTTTTCCACCACTTGAGGTTTCACACGACTGAGCGTAAACAGCAAACATCATGGATATTGAAGTCAAGTCACGTTCAAAGTCAATCAAACCATACTCATCGAACGAATTGACCAATGACTCATTGGTTGAGGAATTGATACATGAATTGAGTTTTGATAACAAAATCTCACAACACAGGTTGAGATTGACCAGATTGGTGGATGGTAAGCAGGTTCCATTGGAATCACACAAATCTTTCGCTGAAAACGGTATTCCTAAAGATAGCGAAAGGATTGAATTGTTTGTTAAAGATTTGGGTCCTCAAATATCATGGAGAACTGTATTTTTAGTCGAATACTTTGGCCCATTTATTTTCCATCCCTTGTTTTACTACGTTCAATCGTTGTACAAGATCCCACCATTTCCACATACTGAGACCCAGCAATTGGCATTCACCATTGTTCTATTGCATTTTTTGAAAAGAGAGTATGAGACTTTATACGTTCATAAGTTTTCAAACGCAACAATGCCAGCTTTTAATATCTTCAAAAATTCAACTCATTATTGGATTTTATCAGGGTTTAATTTAGCTTTCTTCATTTATGCACCAAATTTCGACAGTGGCTTACTCTCCTACGTTTTCCATACCAATAATTTTTCATCAACTATAAATTATATTTTGTTCGGAGTTTGGATATTTGCAGAATCTTCTAATTTCATCACTCACAAGATTTTAAGTAACTTGAGAGATAAAGACACAAAGAAATATGTTATTCCATTTGGCTACGGATTCAATTTAGTTTCATGTCCAAATTATTTCTTTGAATCGTTATCGTGGTTTGCTTATGCTTTGTTGGTTGGAAATTGGTCTGCCTGGGTCTTTTTGTTTGTCAGCTCAGGGCAAATGTGGTTGTGGGCAATCAAAAAGCATAAAAGATATTTAAAAACTTTTGGTGATGATTATAAGAAGTTGAAAAGAAAGATTTTTATTCCATTTGTTATTTAGCAAACTTGATGGATATACTATTTACACAATGTCTTTCGTTTGTTGGATTTGAATATCCTTCATTACGAAATATGTGACCTAAATGACTGACTAGTTAGTATAAGTTTTAAAAACTTGATGCAAAATGTACTTACCCATCGCATTGAGAACATCTCATTTCTTCTCTAATCATTCCATGAGAATCATCTCTATATATTTTAACAGCATTGGGTAAGGCCTCGTAGAATGCAGGCCAACCACAGTGTGCTTTAAATTTTGTGTCTGCTTTATACAATGGCTGATTACAACCGGCGCAATTATAAAATCCTTCACTTGCTGGAGTGTTGGTATATTCGCCCACATACGGAGCTTCTGTTCCTCCTTGTCTCAATACTCTGAATTGTGCAGGCGATAATACGGCTCTCCATTCATCTTCTGATTTCGACATTTTCCTAGTGATGTTTTTAAAGTACAAAGGTTTCAAATGGGTGGGTTTGAAATTTATAGGTCTAGAAAAAGATCTTATCATTGATATTTTTTTCTACACATTTTATCTCAAGAAATAGTTATACAGACCACTCTTTTGTCTATCTTCAGCCTGTAAGTCCCACGATATAACAATGTCGATTTCTCTAGGGTTGATTTTGCTGGGTGTCCCGCTGATTCTTCCCTTCACAGTATCTCCTTTTTTCAAATCAAGAACTTGATCCATGTAGAACACTGTTTGTTTCCAGTGAGTGTATTGATTCATTGGTCCTGTTGGTAATGTCACTCTTTCTTTTCCAGGAAATACAGCATCCCAATAGACTATGTACGCGTGACATAGGTCTGTATCAAGGGCCTTCAATTCAAACGGTCTGTCAAAAGCCAAGTCATCTTTTTTAACTGTGTTGATGTCAAACTCAAAGAATTTATACCCATTGGTAATTAAAGACTGATTATTCACTGTGTCGACTAAAGGTTCTTCCATGGCGGTTTTGATAAATGGAGAGTAATCAAAACCATACACATCTTCCCAATAATGAATTTTCTCTTCTTTGTATTGACCATCTTCAATACCAGCTATATACATTTGACACTTGTCTGGGAAAATTAAACCACCTTCAACTAAATATTTATCTCTGGCGTATAAAACTGTGTCCAACATTGACTCATACAACAAAAAGTATCCCATCCATTCACTGATTATTATGTCGACTTTATCAACTGGCAAGTCAATATCTTCTAATTTGCCTTGCAATAATGTTATTTTGTCAGAAAACCCATTGAGCTCGACAATTTCTTTGGCTTTGTTGATTATAGATGACATGTCGACTGAGTACACGTGTTTTGCTCCAGCCTTGACTGCAAACATTGATAAAATACCAGTACCACATCCAACATCCAATACAATCTTGCCTTTGAATAAATCTTTGTTTCTGTACATCGCATTACGGTAGCTCAATGTTCTCGAAGTGTCTTTCAACATTTCTTCATGGATCCCGAAATGGTCATACGATGAGAAATAATGCTGTTCGAATTTGGATAAAGCAGACTTGTCGGTAGCTGATTCTGACATGTTTTGTTGATAAGCTTTCGTAAAGTGAAAATAAAATTTTTTTTCATACATCTCATAATAAGGCGATTTTGTGTAATGTACGTTTTTGCAGTTACTGATATCATCTCGTTTCTTGAGAATAGTATGACCTGTAGTAACAGAAATAGATCGTAAAATTAAAGACAAGAGAGGACCTTATAGTCAAGGTATTGATTGGAGTATTTTTGAAAATTAAAAATTTCGCCAAATTTTTACATTTTAAGGTAGCTTCATCAATTTTTAAAAACTACTTTTACATGGCTTCATCCAACAATGATACCCCTTTCAGACTACAATTTGAAGTAGTGGTAGTTAAAAGACCAGCCTTAGTATTAAACAATTAAAAATCATTCAATAATTACAGCATGTTGAAATCTAACGTACTATACCTAGGCTATACCTAGACGTAAAAAAAAACTTCCTGTAGTTAAAACAAAAAAAATTAAGTGGAAAATGTAAGAGTCGAACTCACGGCCTCTTCCATACAAGTGTTCTTGCTAAGGAAGCGCTCTACCAACTGAGCTAAATTCCCTTTCTTGTTATGCGTTAACTTGCATATAAAATCTGATACTTTAGAATTTCCACAAAATTAAGGGGTTATTGGGGGCTATTATTAAGTGATTAGGGGGTAATTGTTTAGTTATTAAGGGGCTGCTAATACAAAAAACAACTCTGAAAACTACCAAAAACAATAGTTTTTGACTTTTTAATATCAGCAGCATTTTTACTCATATTAACAGAGTTTCCGCATGTCATTTTTAAGTTTAACAAATTATATAAAGTCTAAGCAAAGAATGTTAAACTAATGCGATTCTATTGTGTAAAAAATGGTCAAAATTTAACCATACTGTTGTGATCGTATAACGACCACATACTTCAGTGAGAAAGGTCACATGAGAAATTGGAAGACTTGCAGCAGCCTGGAAAAAATGGTATATAAAGACTGGCAAATCGCCGCATATATTTTGTACAGGGGGGATTTTTTAGTATAGATTTCACAATATAAGTATCTCTTTGGCTTAAATAATAAGGCTAGCTCCTTGCAACCGCGCGAGGACTATATGGTGGAACAACAGGGAACCCATTCTCTGAAATAAAAAACTTATTCATTTGTAAAAAATTTTTCGACTGGTCATCGACAACTCAGACTATTGCAACTCACAACACTGGAAATGCCATAAGTATTCTGGCCACACAACAAATGATTGATCAGAAGCTTGTAGAATACACAAATTTAATAGGCGTTTCTAGCGCTAAAGCAGATGCTTGAAAATTTAGAACGAAAATCCCCCCGATAACATAAAAAAAAGAAATGAATGACGAAAAGAATGTCAGGAGGAAGTTTATGAAAGGGCCCCTTCTAACAAAAGATAGAAGGACAAGAATCGACATGCTGGTGACTGAAAATTCCGAAAAAATAAGGAAAAACTGATGCTGTATACCCAAAAAGAGGTGAAGTAAATCGTCAACAGTAGGATCATAAATGTCTTTTCAATACCAAAGGTTACTCATGACAAAACAATAGTCACTGAATGTCAAGACAGGGATTGTTATGCAAGACTGGTCGTCTATAAACCCTATAAAAACAAAGTCATAACAATCATTTTGAAAATCCGAAAGCCAATGCCGTATACCCAAAAAGAGGTGAAGTAAATCGTCAACAGTAGGATCATAAATGTCTTTTCAATACCAAAGGTTATTCATGACAAAACAATAGTCACTGAATGTCAAGACCGGGATTGTTATGCAAGACTGGTTGTCTATAAACCCTATAAAAACAAAGCCATAACAATCATCTCGAAAATCCGAATCATCAGTTGTCGAGAAACAGAAAAGGAATCATTAGCACTAAATTGGAACAAGAATGTCAAAGTCACATATTATAATTTTGCTTAAATGACTTTCGCTGTTAGCCCAACGAGAATCATAATTCCGTACGAACTTAAGATTGTTATCATCTCATACTTCACCCATTAATATAAGTCACAAGACAAGACAAGGGAATCAGTATTGAGAAGTGAAACTGTAACTGAAATGCCATGGCAGAAATAGAAGCAGTCAAGACCTATTTAATGAATATCACGAATGATAGGCAACATTCGGTGGTTTACTCCCAAAAAATAAGAAGGACGTATTCTGCCAACAAACCTTATTTATCTGAGGACATAAATCAATCTGAAGATAAATGATGAACAAGTAGATGATGAGTATTCTAATTAAATGGATTAATCGAAGCTGAGAATTTAGAAAGTGATGGATCAGATATTCAACATTCAAATATTAATCGAAGCTAAGAATTCAGAAAGTGATGGATCAGATATTCAACATTCAAATAAGAAAAGTAAGTTGGAGAAGCTGAAACTGAAGCGTTAAAAGTTTGGATCGAATTGGATCAGATATTCAACATTCAAATATTAATCGAAGCTAAGAATTCAGAAAGTGATGGATCAGATATTCAACATTCAAATAAGAAAAGTAAGTTGGAGAAGCTGAAACTGAAGCGTTAAAAGTTTGGATCGAATTGGATCAGATATTCAACATTCAAATATTAATCGAAGCTAAGAATTCAGAAAGTGATGGATCAGATATTCAACATTCAAATAAGAAAAGTAAGTTGGAGAAGCTGAAACTGAAGCGTTAAAAGTTTGGATCGAATGGTCCAATAAACCTGAGGACATACAGAGATCTGAATATTGGGAAACCAAATGATGGAATTGACATCAGCAAAGAACAAATCTGATGAAGCGAAGAAACAATCGACAGAAGAAATGGAGGTAGTATCTAGAACAAAAAGAGAAACTTCACCAACTGAAAAGAAACAGCTGGATCACGCGAAAGTTCAGACTTTAATAGAAGTCGAAATCCTAAAAGAGAAAGTCAAACAAAGAGAGAAAAGATTGACGGACATGAATGCCATACGACACTGAAAGAAAGATACAAAGCATCAGACGTTTGAACATTCTTACGCCCCAAAAATACGAGAGAGTATTATTCAATACGATATGCTGACATTGTCTTTCACATCCAAAAACAAATTGATGGCCATAATTCAGACATGTCTGGTGCTCCGCGAGTAAATTAATTATATAAAATAATCAAATTGAAAATTGGAAGCATGTTGTGATCGTATAACGACCACATACTTCAGTGAGAAAGGTCACATGAGAAATTGGAAGACTTGCAGCAGCCTGGAAAAAATGGTATATAAAGACTGGCAAATCGCCGCATATATTTTGTACAGGGGGGATTTTTTAGTATAGATTTCACAATATAAGTATCTCTTTGGCTTAAATAATAAGGCTAGCTCCTTGCAACCGCGCGAGGACTATACATACAAACATCTATAAAATTTCAAACTATCATTACAATGTTGCATATGTGAAATTAAAATCCCACAAATCTTCATCCAAGATTTAGTTGTTGACTGCCCTCGGTTTGTTTTCAAAATCAATGCAATTTTAAAATATCGTATACAATATGAAGCGTTAACTACTTATTCAAATATACTGAGGACAATCTGTTATGGTTTGCAACATCGGTATGAATCATGTATAAGAGCAAGCTTTGAGCCTACAAAAAACTGTTTTTGAGACGTAGCTTTTAATTGTCATTCCGTCTTTCAAAGTGTCCGGACTAATATTTCTCAACAGCGCTATACAAAGTTAGTCAATCAATACTAAATTCCATTACTTCTTCTTGAACATTGAATTTTTTCAATAGGATTTTGCAAGCATTCACTTTGTTCTTAAATTTCACATTTAAATTGATTCAACAAAATACTATTTGAGGCTCGATTAGAATTTGATTTTTCGGCTCTTCATTACGCAAACGCGAAACAACTGGTAAAATCATTCTACGATGGAGACAAATGAAGAGAAGAGAAAAACTTTAAGACAACAAATAGCGGAAGGGAAAGGTATGTTTCTTATTCCTTAACGAATTGGTAGTTACTAACTTGATTAGCTTTGAAGTTACAAGAGTACCAACTACAGCTAGAGTCTAAAAATTCAACATATAAACTTGATGAAAAAACCGTGAAGTTTTACAATGACTTGAAACGAGAAGAGTTGATAAACGATAGAGACAGAAAACAGTTGGAGAATCAGGAACTTCGAAAATTCAATCAATTGAAGCAATCGAAAAGAAAGCAAGATGTTGAGAAGCCCAACAAAGTTATAAAAATTAGAAAAACAAAAGAGACTGTAGTGAATACAAAGGATTCAACTAATAAACCCATTTCAAAAAAAGCAGCAATTGTAGGGGACTACACATCGAGTGACGAAGAGAGTTAGTACTAGAAGATTATATTGTCGTTTTCTGAACATCAACAATTGCCATAAGATGACCCAAATGTTACTTAATTGTGACCTGGAATTCCGAGTGAGATTTTGAGTGATTTATAGACTTATAAGGATTATTACATCCATCAGGTCAATCAAGAAGCGTGGCTTTATTTGTGTCGTGCGAAATTCTCAGATATCGATCAATTTTTTTCAACTCAATCATCATGTTCAATTTCATCAATAAATGGGCCGTGAGGCAGTCACCTATATCAAACCTAATTCTCCAAACTAGAAACAAGATGAAAACGTCGAAAACTATAAGCAATCGAGTATTTGTTTCAGCAGCAGGGGTGAAACGAAAAAGAGCTGGAACCAATCACGGTAACGGACGATTTAGCGCTCCATCTTTGAAACATTTGAGAGGACTCATCACAATTCCAAAAACTCACGGGTTGTTGAAGAGGTACAGACAATATATTAAATAGAAATAATGCATGTATATATTAATTTTTATTGTATTCTATTTCAGACCATTTCCCATTTATTTTTTTCATTTCAACCGTTGGAAAATAATGATAATCTGTTTTCAAAGAGATTGCCATGGGGATGTTGTCAAATGAGACTGTTCTTAGTTTGACGTAAGTTTTATCCGGTATTTCTCTGACAATTTTTATAAATGCGTCTAGAGTTTTGGTTTCTTGATCGTTGACATGAGTTATAAAACTGATAGGTATGATGTCGTATTGTTGCGCTGGAGATCCTGGTGATTTTTCAGTGACGTATACTTCTGATGGAATGCTCTTCATTAGTTGACGTACGCAGTAATGAGGAGTCTGCAATAATGCACCTGACCAGAACACAATTTGGGAAGTATCTTTTGTATTTACAGTGGGGACTTTTAATACCATTTCTTGTTTCTGTCTGACTATCCTAAATTCAAGACTATCTTTGGTATACATGTCTTCAAAATCTCTCAAGTTTCTGACAAGTTTATCGTCAACTGTCAATACTATATCACCGGTTTTCAAAGGATTTGGTGAATCATTCAAAGTGGGTGCAGAGACCCTATCAACAGCAATCAATTTGATTTGATCTTCCGCTTGTGATTCAAATCTATCGATCCAATTTTGAGAAACACCTCTAGTTCTTCCTTGAAAGACTGTTACCGATGCAAATTCTGCATCCAAAGTTTTTAAATCTTTTGGTATTACATTTTGTTGTAAGCCTTTAATTACTTTTAAAACATCTTTCACATCCAAACCCATTTTATAGAATGCTTCATTAGTTTCTCCTAAGTATGCCAACCAAAATGCTCGAACAGTACCGTCGTTATCCACTAAGATACCTGTGCCACATTCCTGAGTAATTTTGCTATCCAACAAAATACATTCCAAATTTGTACCTCTATACCGAGGAGCTATTGAGGAAGGAGTCACATTTAGTGAGGAAACACTGCTAACAGTCACATCATCGGTTACTAAACGAAGGTTGTAATTGTATCCTATGAAAAATGAATTATCTCCTCTTTTCAACGGACTATCGCTAAATTTGGGAGTTTGAACATCTGCTAGAATTAGACTTGGATCATATTTAACAATTGCATAGTTCAAATGCGGATGTAAAAATATAACTGTTGCGGGTACATCGATTGATTCAGCAAAGATCACAAAAATATCACACATGTCATGAGGCACGTATCTTCTTGAAACTAATACATATCCATTTTTAGAATCAATGACCACACCATAACAAATGTCTTTTTTGAATGGATGAGAATCAATGCTGTTTGGACAAAGTGTTCGTACTTGGACAAATGATTTGACCAAACTCGAACATGCTTTCTTAGAAGGATCATTAAACGGAATATCAATGTATTTTGCATTTTTCGGCGTTTGTTTCTCCAATTCCAACGGTTTTTCTTGTAATGTCGTGAAGTCCCATAAACCAGTTACATCATTACGCACAGCTAACTTGAAAGACGTGTCCCAATGCCTGTCTATATATATTGTTTGAATGAATTCTGTGTGCATGTCCGATACATGGTGGTAAACCACTGAAACTCTGGAACCATCAGGTATGTCTTTCATAACCAAAATAAACTCATCTAGATCTTTAACTGGCTTGTCATCCACGCTAACAAGCAACCAGCCTAGAGTATCTTGTGTTGAAAATTCAAATGATCCCGCTCCGTGGTTGACAAATACACCTTTTATTGGTAAACAGAAACTTCTAGCTATTTGGTATGACAAATCGTTAAATGAAGCTCCAGCTATAGTTACAAATTTGTTTGGAGTGATATCATGTAGATCTCCAACTTTTATGACTTGTTTTATATATTTCCCACCTCTTTGAATGACAAATTCTAATTCCTTGTTTACATTTTCATCCAAAATTTCGTCAACCCTAATAAAAGTAGAGACATGCTCTCCGTTAATTGATATCAAAGTATCTCCTTCTTGGATTATGTTATCAGCGGGACCCTCAGGCAAGATCAATTCAGCAACCAACAACCCTATTTTATCAGGAAACTTTTCTCTTGCTTCCGTTTCAGCTTCCACCGTCAATCCTAACCTTCTGCATTCATTAAAAGGTTTTAACTCCCATTCTACTTGTATATCACCTCTAGTTATTGGCTTATTCGCTTGAATACATTTTAATGCTCTTAAAGGTCTATAAACAGGTAGAAAAAAATCTGTAGAAGCTTCTGTACTACCACCAGCTTGAAGCGCTACACATTTTCCATTTTCATCAACGACTGGAGACCCTGAACTACCTCCAGAAGCCGAAGCTGCAGCTTGAATATACTCTGTGTTAAAATCGTTATAAGTTAAACTACCATATTCCGGAGCATTTCTGTCCAACCTTGAAATAATACCCGCTAATATAGACAATTTTTCACCGGCATCATTTCCAACAACTCTAATTTCTGTTCCCACTTTTGCTAGATCTGGTGCCAATTCCAATTGTGTTAATTTCAAATACTTCACATCATCAACATTGAATTGCAAAAACCCGAAATCGTGTATGGGATCTCTGTAGATTGGTTTCACATCGACGGATTCGTGGTTGTCAAACACTACATATCCAGTGAAGGGACATGGGCCAACAACATGTCTGTTTGTCAATATCAAACCTCTTTCTGCGTCCACCACGAATCCAGTCGCTTCAGAGACAAGCGATGTCTCGGTGTCAAATGATACGACGTGTGAAAAATGTATAGAGACAACAGCATTCACTACTTTGGTAATAGTCTCTTGCCAATGGTTATTGCTGTCAGACATGAGTCCAACTGGGATATCGGGTATAAATTCATCAGACAAATAGCCGTCCATATATTCAGCTTCCTCTACCGCAACCTCTTTCGCTCTTTTTGAGTGACCATTTATTGGAAGGTCGGCTTTTCTTTTCATCATTGATGTATTAGTTTATGGTTTGCAAAAAAAGAAAAAAAAAAAAAAAAAAAGTTATGTAATGAGATCGTATAATTTGATCTTCTCTATAAGCTGTCTAAAACAGTTTGCAGCCAAGTGTTGTAGTATTCCTTCTGACTATTCGACTCAAACAAAACTTCACCATGTAGCATTCCACCAAAAGTTTCTACCAACTCCCATCCATCGCCGATTCTTGCCTTTCTTTCATTGATGATTTTCAATTCTTCAACGGTCTCGTGACCATACATGTAATTTTTTTCCAATTCTAACACCCAAGATTCGTCTTTGATCCATTCGCCGACTAAGGAACACCATGACTGGATTGACCATTTGGACAAGCCTCCCTTCTGGTATTGTAGCAACCAGTTCAAAAAGTCGTTTTTAGCGCCAACTTGTTCCGATAATAGCTTGTGGTTGATTCTCGTGTAAGCTGCATAAACCATTCCGCAAGCTAAAGACCAATCAGATTTTTTAGTAAATTTATGCTGATGGACCAAAAATGTTGGCACCATTTTGGCTGTTATTTTACCAGGAATATAAAAAGTGTTGCAAAATGAAATAAAATCGGGTATCAGTATATGCTTACGATCGTACTTGTAAATCTTGCCCGTTGCTTTATTTACGGTGATTCTGACTGACCTTTTCGTGTTGAATGGTGATTCCGAGTCGTTTAGAGCTTCTTGTTTTAGTTTCTTCAATGGTGAACTTGATTGAACTTTGGTTGGGGTGGCAATAGTTTTGATTTTTTTGGGACTCGACTTTGGTGTATTAGCAGCAGAAACTTCGTTTATAAATTCCCTAAACTCTTCTAGCAAGTTATAAGCTAACTTAGGTTGGATTGGTATTTTATTTATGTCTGGTTTTGGTAATTGAAAACTTTGCTGGTATTTTTCAACTATAACATAGGCACACAAATGATGTCTTGCAATTTCAGTCTTGTTAGATAGCTTCAACTTCTCTTTCCTCAAACTTAACAGGTATAGCGAGCTTATGTAATTTAGTAGCTTTTGGGTGTGTTCACCATCATAATTGGAAGTTATATCATTCAAGGACAACTTCACTTGTGGTGTAGCCATTGAATCACGTGTAACATTTTTTTTTTTTTCCTTTAACCAACCAGATTAATAGAAAATTAAATTACAACTCAAAAACATCATTTAATAATGTTATCAAGATCCATAACAAGATCATTACCTCGTCACTTCACAACTACATCTATATTAAAACAATCAGCATTAAGTGAGCCTGTTGATTCAAGTGGTAAAGAAATAGTTTCTGGAGCACCAAAAGAATTAGTAACAAATAGAGTTGTAAGAATTTATCAAGAAGCTAAACCCGCTACACAATCCGGACACCATAATGGGGATCATTGGAAGTTAGACTGGGATGTTTTAGGGAAAGGAAACAGGTGGGAAAATGATTTGATCGGATACCAAAGTTCAGCTGACTATATGCAAGGAACAATAATGAAATTCGATACTAGAGAAGCAGCAATCAAGTTTGCAGAAAATCAAGGATGGGATCATTACGTCCAAGAACCAAAAAAGAAACATTTCAGAAAGAAAGAATACGCCGCAAATTTCTTCCATAGCGCAGGACCATTGAAACATATCAGAACCAAATAAACCACTCAAATGTATAATTCAATAAATGTAGAAGATGTTGTGGATCGTTTGTCTCTATGTCATATTTGTCAATGTCGAAGTTCAAATTTATTCCTGGAGGTAGCGCATTTTTTTTTTTGTTTCTGTTTGTTAAGTACAAAATACAAACTGATATTTTACTTTATCTTGTGCATAACTTGTTAGTGTTATGTCATACAGGGGGTCTTATTATAAGAGATATCCGAGACATGACCACGTTGAATCTCACAACAAACACGATAATTACAAATCAAGAAAATTTGATTCCAATGACAATGTAAAAAATTTATCAGGTTTAAATACTCCAAGTTATACGCCCACCACATCGATACCAGGGACCGATATTAAAAGCGGAGTTAACGAAAAAGATAATGAGTTTCTGAAACTTTCTCATCATTCAGATTTTACAAATTTATTACCTCGAACGCATGCAATAGATCAAGTTAAAAACTACAAAGTCACATATGACCCAGACTTGGATAAATCTCTTAATAAGATGGAGAGAAAAAAAAAGACGAGGAAATTGAGGTATAATGGTGACGGAATATTGCAGGTTTCTGATCCCAGAAAGTTGGATATAAAAGAATATTTCAAGCCAAATCGAAAATCTAAAAAATTTCCTTACAAACAATTACCTAGACCTAAATTTTTATTCGACAAGGACTCAATAGGGCCACCACCGCTATCGACAGTAGTAATTTGGGGGTTATCTCCAAGTACAACAGAGCAATATTTAAAAAATTTTCTCAACAGTTTTGGAAATGATATTGAGGAATTTCAATTTATAAATGACCTAGATACAGGTGTATCCTTGGGCATAGCAACATTTAAATTCAAAGGAAGTTTTGAACAAGCAAGAAGATTAGCTAAGCGATTTATTAAACAAGTTAAAGATGAAAGTATAAATATCGATGGGGTTTCTTTAAAACTTGGAATCAATGATGCTCAAGACGAATTATTGAACAAAAGAATCGAATCAGCGAAAAGAGATTTATATTTACAGCAGTTGAAAATCAAAGAAGAAGAGGAAAAAAAGCGAAAACAAATAGACGAACAAAAAAGACTAGAATTGAAACAACAAGAAGTAGCCAAAGAGGAAGAGAAGAATGCTGAATTGAAACGGAAGGAAGAAGTTATCAAAGATGAAAAATACAAACCAAACACAACCATACTTTCAAACAGACGTCATCATAAAGTTATAGACGGTATATTTCTACCCAACGAATTGAGTAAATATGTAAAAAACAGGCCATATATATTGATCCATGACAATTATGTATCAGTCAAAAAATGCTCGTCACAAGACCTAAAACGAATGTTGAAGAAATATGACTGGACGAGAATTTTATCTGATAAAACAGGATTTTACATTGTGTTCAATTCGTTAAAAGAATGTGAAAGATGTTTTTTGAAAGAAGATGGTAAAAATTTTTATGAATACAAGTTAATTATGGAGATGGCAATACCGCAAGGTTTTACTGCGGTTACAGAGCAGGATAAAGGAGATTCTGTTGATGAAGCTACTAATATATTGATTAAAGAATTCCAATCATTTTTGTCTAAAGACATTAGAGAAAGAATCATTGCTCCAAACATTCTTGATCTACTAAATCATGATCGGTATCCGGAATTGGTCAAAGATTTGAAAGTCAAAGAAGAAAAACCGAAACTGGTGACATCAAATGTATTATTGAAACAAAATGCAATGTCTGTATTAAGGCTGCAAAAATTACCAACTTTTAAAAAGTATATTAAAGAAAAGAAAAAGTTCCACATCCCAATGCAGCATGCGCTTAATTCCGACTCAGATGAAGAGGAGGAAATTAGCAGCACTTCAGCTTCCCCGTCTAATAAGAGAGATCGAAGCGAGACGGTTACTACAGACGATGAACACATTCACAAGAAATCAAAGAAAAATTTCATGTATGAATCATCATCTGATGAAGAAATGGAGGATGAATTCAAGCTGGAACCAGAAATCGAACACGCAGAAGACGAACAAATTCAAGAAGATGAACAACAAGTTGACCTTGAGGAAGATAACGAAGGAGAAGAAGAAGACACTATTTCTCGCCAATACAAACCTACGGATGACAAACCAAGAACAGTGTATCCCGAATATGCAATTAATTCATTTAATTTCAAAGCGCTACAAACCTTACTTAAAGATGAAGAAGATTTGAATTTGGCTAAACAAATTCTTCAAGATACTGTCCCATCGGCTTTGACAAACATAGACTATTGGGCTTGGAAACAAAAAGACACTATTGGAGAAATCATTGAAGACGAGCTTGTTGAAGATTTACCTACAATGTTAGATTCGATAGATTCATTCAAGACAGATGGTTACAGAAAAATACCTGATTCGCACAAAGTGGAATATTTACCTCATCGAAAGAAAGCAAATATCTCGAAACCTGTTAAAACTATTCAGTATGAAGATGACGAACTCACAAATGAACCTTCCAGTAATAACAACCAGAGTTCACGTGTGAATAGAGCTAACAATCGAAGATTTGCAGCTGACGTGGCACAAATAGGCACTGAATCAGATGTCTTGAGTTTGAATGCTTTGACTAAACGTAAAAAACCAGTCACTTTTGCAAGGTCGACAATTCACAATTGGGGCTTGTATGCAATGGAGCCTATAGCGGCCAAAGAAATGATTATTGAGTATGTTGGTGAAAGAATCAGACAGCAAGTTGCTGAACATCGAGAGAAAAGTTACCTTAAAACAGGTATAGGATCATCTTACTTGTTTAGAATTGATGAAAATACAGTTATAGATGCAACCAAAAAAGGAGGGATTGCAAGATTTATTAATCATTGTTGTAGTCCGAGCTGCACAGCTAAAATTATAAAGGTTGAAGGTGTAAAAAGAATAGTCATATATGCTTTGAGAGATATAGATGCTAATGAAGAATTGACCTATGATTACAAATTTGAAAGAGAAACCAATGATGAAGAAAGAATTAGATGTTTGTGTGGAGCGCCTGGTTGTAAAGGATATTTAAATTGAAGAAATTTGCTTATATAGCGAAACAATGCATAGAATGTTACCAGTCCGCTTATTTTAGTCTATTTCACTTCTGGTTTTGGTAATATAAATAACAGCAAATTACGAGTGCTAAAATGCTATACATGGTGTATAATAATGAATCTCTCACGTGACCATCACTTAATTGGCATACAAATTGAGTTATTTACAAAACAAACAAAATTGAAAAAAAATCAAATTAGGTAAAAGGAAAACAAACAAAAAATTACATAGCATTTAACGATGTTTTATTACTACTAATTCTTTAATTACCAGATCAATTTTCAAATTTTATAAAATCATTACCAATTCTTCATTTTTTGAATTTCATTTTAACTGATTCTTGTCTTTTTTTTTTACAATTTCGTTTCCAACTCAATAGATTTATACAGCCGTTGGTTTAAACTCAAGCGCCATTTGCATTTAGTACTAATAATTAATTTACAATGTCTTCACTTCGTACACAACCATTACAGCCATTGAACAATGGCCAATTGAATGCAAGATCAAACAATATAACTCCAGTCAAATCAGTTAGACGGAACAAAGAAAATATCCAGCCAATAGATCCGAGACAACAACAGCATCAACAGAGGAAGAAAAAAGAAAAACTATCAGCATTATGTAAGACTCCCCCATCAATTGTTCGAACCAGAAACGGTAGGGATTACCGTCGAGGTAATTTTTTAGGAGAAGGTGGGTTTGCTCGTTGCTTTCAAATGAAAGATTCTTCAGGTCAAATTTACGCTGCTAAAACTGTTGCAAAGGCATCAATAAAGAACGAAAAAACTAAAACCAAACTATTATCAGAGATTAAAATACACAAATCTTTGAAACACACCAACATAGTCAACTTTATAGATTGTTTTGAAGATGATGTAAACGTCTACATATTGTTGGAAATTTGCCCCAATCAATCATTAATGGAGTTGTTGAAAACTAGAAAGAGGGTTTCTGAGCCAGAGGTGAGATTATTTATGGTCCAAATTGTCGGTGCTATCAAATACTTGCATTCTAGAAGAGTAATTCACAGAGATTTAAAATTGGGAAATATTTTCTTTGATCCAGACATGAATCTAAAAATTGGTGATTTTGGTTTGGCTTCTGTGTTACCATCCACCGATTCAAAAAAATACACCATATGTGGTACTCCAAATTACATTGCACCCGAAGTTTTAGGAGGTAAAAATACTGGCCATAGCTTTGAGGTGGACATTTGGGCGATCGGAATCATGTTGTATGCTTTATTAGTCGGTAAACCACCTTTTCAAGCTAAAGATGTGAATGTCATATACGAAAGAATCAAAAAGACTGAATACACTTTTCCAGATGAAAAACCAATTAGTCCTCTGGCCAAGCTTTTAATAAAAGATTTGTTGAGTTTGAATCCATTGCATCGTCCAAACATCAATGAGATCTTAAGTTACGATTGGTTTAAAGGACCATTCCCTACCAGAATAAACGAATCGAGTTTAACCGATACCCCGAGCGAATTCAACTTGATTTCAAGAGCTCAATCGGCAATCAATTTCAAAAATGCTAAAAACATGGCGGGCATCTATACTCCAAAAAACAAAAATCCTGTTGAAATATTGAAAACAGATTTAAATTCTGAAAACAAAAAATTATTACCACAATCTTTATCCCCTAATGACACAAGGTTGAAATACCAAGAAGTCGATCCAAAACACATTGGTAAGAAAATATTTTCCACCAATTTCCAAGTCAAACATATGAATTTAAACATACTACAAATATATAAAGGTGTTAGAGATTTGGAAAGCCAAAATGATGAGTCAATAATGTTACCAACATTTGACACACCAATATTGATCAGTAAATGGGTTGATTACTCAAACAAATATGGTTTTAGTTACCAACTCAATAACAATCACATTGGTGTTTTATTCAATGATGAAAACACCATTTTGAAAACAGATGAAAAAATTATAGAATTGATTTTTAATGAAGATAGCTGGACTACTATTGAGAATTCTTTAAACCAACCACCAACACAAATCCACAGACAACTCCAGATTGTTGATTTTTTTTCAAAATACATGAATTCAAACCTTAGTAAAATTGGAAGCGAAATTCATGAAAGAAAAGAAATTGTGTTCTTGAGAAGATACACAAGAAACTCATTATACATAATGTTTGAGATGTCAAATGGGAATTTTCAATTCAATTTCCTGGATCATCACAAATTAGTTGTATTCAAATCCGAATTTGGTATTGCTATATCTCATATATCACCATCGAGAAAAATCACCACCATACCGTATCAATTAGTTTATAACACTGATTATCATAACATTCCAGATCACGAGATTAAAATAGAAAACATAAAATCTGCTATTAAAGAATTAATTTAAGAATATTTAATGTATAATTAATAAACTTAGAACAGAAATCATAAGATAAACAAACTAATTAGCACCCATCTCTTTTTGAACATTGAATTACAACAAATTCAATTAAAGTTGCACATATTAATTGTATCTAAATAACCTGTATTAATACTTATGGTACATGAACTAAATATATATACATTTAATAATCGTCTTCGTTCGCCAATAATGCTTTTAATGCCCATTCATCGTTAAACTTACTTTTTATACCGTTCAATTCTGATATCAATGATGTACAAGCATTTTGCAATGCTTCTTTCGGAGAATAATTATCTTCTGTTTGAATTCTCAACACGAAATTAGCAAACAATGGGTGCTCCACTTTGTAAGCTGCAAATAAAACTCTGTCGTCTTTCAATAATTGTGCTCTTAATAAATTGGCCAATGTGTGGTCTTCTCTTTCAATTTTAACGATTGCAGCATTTGGAACTTTGGAATCCGGAGTAATTTTGATTCTATACAGTTAGTACAACCACTACTTCCCAATCTATCTTTACTTACTTATCCACACCATCTGGTAAAATGAACAACTCAAATCTATCTGGAGCATTCATTTAGTGTGTGACGTTTCGAAGTGCAACTTGATTTAACAGAAGACAAAAAAAAAAAAAAATAGAAAGTATGGTTTACAAATTACATAATCTATTAGGTAATTAAAAGCACACACACACTACTTCATACTTTGCGAGAAAACATGTGGTAATGGGTGCACGACTTGATTACTCTGGATGGAAATCTGTTTTGTCTCCAAAATCAATTCAAAGATGGTATAAAAAACAAAAGTCTCAACCGATTAATTGTATCAGATATTTCACCAATGTTCAACCCTCAAGATAATCGGAACAACCAGCCTCGTCAACTACCAAACCTACCACCTCCGCCAAATCTACAAGGAAATTTACAATGTATGTAGTGTTTTTTTTTTCAACGTATTGAGTTCTGGTTACTAACGTTTTAGCGACTTTATATCCTTTGCCCACTTTGCCAAGTTTGGGTAATGGCGGTGGTACAGTAGGTTTCACCATACCTTCAATAAATCAAGTATGTATATCATGTTCAATGACCATAATGATAAGCTACTAACAAAGACAGAACACGTTAGCACCTCCACCTACATCCAGTCATCAAATAATACAGCAACATCAATCTCCAAATGTATCTACTCCTTCCGCCACTCAGACTGCAGTTGAACAGGTGGCAAGTCTCGGCGGCATACCTAATAGATCGACCACTGGCAATGCCTATAGACCATTGAATGTCAAGGACGCATTGTCGTATTTGGATCAGGTGAAAATTCAATTTTATAATCAAGCAGATGTTTACAATAAGTTTCTTGACATCATGAAGGAATTTAAATCAAATTCAATAGACACTCCTGGAGTAATTGAAAGAGTTCTGACACTTTTCAAAGGACACGTGAATCTTATTCAAGGATTTAATACGTTTTTACCATCTGGTTATAAAATAAGTTGCGATTCAAATGAAATTAGAGTTACAACACCAAGTGGAAGTAGTAATTTGTACAATCAAAGAACAGAAGAGCAAGAGCAATCATCACTTCAAGAGCCAGTCACCATCCAACAACCAGGAGGCGGGCAAATTGAGTTCAATCATGCCATTTCCTATGTCAACAAGATAAAAACAAGATTTGCTAATCAACCAGATATTTACAAACAATTTCTCGAGATTTTACAAACTTATCAAAGGGAACAAAAACCTATTGCTGAAGTCTATGAACAGGTTACTCAATTGTTTGCCAATTCACCTGACTTGTTAGATGATTTCAAACAATTTTTACCGGATAGTAATCAACAACAACAACAGCAGCAGCAACAACAACAGCAACAACAATTGTCGCAACAAACATCGCATGAAATGTATCAAAATGGAACTCAATTGCCACCCGTTGGTAATTTTCAACCCACAGGAGCAAGTCCTACACAACCTTCATACCAGTTTTATCAAACGACTCCTTCTTCGGAGCAACACGCATACCCTGAACATAACCAGCATTTACAACATCAACATCTGAATCAACAAGTTGTTCAACGGCACCAACAACAAACACCTCCGCACTTGTCTCCTCCCCAACAACATCAACAAGGTCAGGCACAGCATCAGTTGTCCCAGCTACCCCCAATGCCTATTCATCAACAACAGGATCAACAACTAGCTCAGCATCCGAAATCTAAGCAAAACCAGGTCACGCCCCCAGTCAATTTAACGTTGGTTCCAGGAATTCCAGAGCCAATTCCTCCATCTGGAGCAGCAAAGACTTCTTCACTTTCAGAAGAAATTTCATTTTTTGATAAAGTAAAAAAAGCGATTGGCAACAAACAAACTTATAACGATTTTTTGAAGTTGTTGAATTTATTCACTCAAGACATCATTGACAAAGATACTTTAGTTGAAAGAGCGGAAGGATTTCTTGGAGGTGCGAATTATGAATTGTTTAATTGGTTTAAAATGTTTGTTGGATATGAAGATAAACCGCAAACAATTGAAAATGTCACTTTCAAAAAGCATCAATTAGAATTGTCATATTGCAAAGCTTACGGTCCATCATATAGACAATTGCCAAAGTCTGAAACATATATGCCATGCTCTGGAAGAGATGAAATGTGCTGGGAAGTTTTGAATGACGAATGGGTTGGCCATCCTACTTGGGCTTCAGAAGATTCTGGTTTTATCGCTCATCGTAAGAATCAATATGAAGAAATGTTGTTCAAGATTGAAGAGGAGAGATTAGAATTTGATTATTACATGGAATCTAATTTAAGAACGATTCAAATCTTGGAAACTATAGCAAACAGAATTGCAAACATGACACCGGAACAAAAAGCTAATTTCAAATTGCCACCAGGTTTAGGTCATAATTCACAAACAATTTATAAAAAAGTCATTAGGAAAATTTACGATAAGGATCGTGGATTTGAAGTCATAGATGCGTTACACGAGAATCCGGCAATTGCAGTACCAATAGTTTTGAAGAGATTGAAACAAAAGGATGAAGAATGGAAACGTGCACAAAGAGAGTGGAACAAAGTTTGGAGAGAAATGGAACAGAAAGTCTTTTATAAATCTTTAGATCATCTTGGGTTAACATTCAAACAAGCTGATAAGAAGTTGTTGACTGCCAAACAATTGGTCAGTGAAATCAGTACTGTCAAAGTCGAACAACAAAACAAAAGATTGCATCCTTTGACGCCAAAACCACAAGAACAGTTGAATTACCAATTTGGAGATAATGAGATTTTGTTTGATATTTTGAAATTGTCAGATGTGTTTATAAATCGTTCTTCGACATATTCGACTCATGACCGAGAAAAATTATCACAGTTTTTCCAATATTTCATTTCAATTTTCTTTGGTATACCTAGTGACGAGATTGAGAAAAATATCGACGCCAGGGGTAAAGTTGAAATTGCCGAGGATGAATCCAAGAAGAGATCTCGCGATACTGATTTGTTGAAAAATGTATTGAAAAAACAATCGAAAAAATTCGAAAGACCCGAGTCTCAACCTGAAATCAACGATGAATTGGAAAAAGCTAAAGACTTGTGGATTCGTTCATCAAATACTAAATTTTCTTTACCTGAAAACGATACCAGACGTGACAAGTATAATTTGTTTTGTAACACAACAATTTATGTATTTTTCCGTCATTTGACCACTTTATATGAAAGATTGAGAGAAATAAAATTGATGAATGATAGAGTTGGTGCTGAAATCAAAAGCCGTAAATTCCCACAATTTGCAAAAGACTTGAACTTGTTGTCCCATCAATTGGAAGATTTAGGAGTTGCAATAACTGGAGATAATTGTTATCAACAAGTTTTAGAGTTGTCTGAAAAATTGATTGAAGGTGAAGTTGACCATCAAGTGTTTGAAGAAAGTTTGCGTCAAGGTTATAGAAACAAGGCATATAAAATTTATACAATTGATAAAGTGGTACAGGCATTGGTGAAACACATGCATAGTATAATCACCGATACCAAAACTTCGGAAATGATTGTTTTGTACGAAAACGATAGGAGTGAACCAATATCCAACGCAAAGGACCAGATATTGTACCGTATTTCTGTAAGAGCTTTAATGTCAGCCGACGAAAACATGTTTAAAATTGTGATAAATGAAAAGCAACAGAAGGTCAATATTCAATTTATAAGTCTTGATGATTTGACGGTTGATGATTTCAAAAACGCAGAGGAGAATTACAACTATTATTTGACGAGTTACGTTATGTCTCATCCAACGGAGGGTGTGCCGGCATCCAAATTGAACATGCCATTTTTGAGATCATTTATTGACCAAGTGGATGAGGATTCAGTTGAAGGTACTTCGTCATCAGGGCTAAAGGTGTCGATTTGTGAGAACTCTTTTAAATTGTTTTTCGAACCAAACACTCACAGCGAATACATTTCAAACTCGTATTTCGAGCAGGAGGAAGAAAAGAAAGAAGACAAGACTGAAGTGTTGTTGAACTTACTCAATGGCGATTACGGATGGAAATCACTGTTGCAAGAAGATGAAGACGTAGAGCATTATCAAAAACGAATTCAAGTGTTGTACGAACAAGGTGGTGAGAAATTTGTGCAGTATTTGGAAACCTACAAAACAGAGCAGAATAAAAAAACTGAGAATGGAACAGAAAAAGAAGCAGACACCGAAATAGAAGAAAAGCAAGATGTTGACGACAAGGAGGAAATAAAACAAGATGAGACTCCAATACAGGGAGACGAAGAAATCAAAAAGACCGAAGTGGACGGAAATGTAACAAATGACACCATACTTCCCGACGTGAACGACACAACAGAGGATAATCAAGAGTAACCGATACAAAAGTAACACATATATTTACGTATTATTGGTACTACATGTATATATATATATATATATATATGTGATTGTAATATAGTTATACACAGAACGTTTAAAATTTTCTTTCTGCTGCTGCTCTTGCCATTCTCTCCGTCGCCATACTATAAGCCAACTTCATTCTTTGGTTCAATCTCTGACACACAAAATCCTTACGGTTCCGCGATATCAAGATCCGCAAAATGATGTCTTCCTTGAAATTCTTGCTCTTTATTGGATCGTGTTTAGCTTCTTTTATTTCTAGCTGAGCTTGTTTTCTAGATTTGGCAGTTGCGTTGGCGTTGATGGTGTTGCTTCTTAGAATCGACGGATTTCTAACTTGTTTCTGGTTGACGTTCTTGTTGTTCAACATCTGTATATATGCCGGAGACAACTTCTCGACTTCTTCAATTAAAAAATCGTCGTCTTGGTCATATAACGCAGGAACTAGAAGTAGTGCTTGGTATTGCTCGACTTTCAAATCTTCCATTGGTGGGCCGTTGCCTTCGTTGTGGAAAAACGATGTGAGCAAATTGAGCCAGCTAAGAATCGTCTCGATCTCAATGCCGTTCAAGCTGCTTTCGAACCCCAACACATTGGCGAATTTCGTAGATAATTGCCATGAAGAATCGCTGATTTTCGCTTTGGAAAGTTTGGGTAACATCAAATCGTCAGCTGAGGATACGACAATTTTCCAAGTTTCCACCATGACTTTCATGAAATTGTCATCGGTTAAATACTCCTTTAATACTGACAAATTCATGTTGAGATAATCACATAGGTTCTCTATCGATTCCTCAAACTCATCTCGTGATGGAGGGCCCTTGGCACACACTTTTTTAAGATTCATCTTGGAAAAGCATTGTTGGATGAATCCGGAAAATTTTTCAACAATTAGTTTGATGGACCTTTCTTGAGACCTGTGTAATGATCTATAAGCTCGGCCCATGACAAACATGGCATCCAAAGTCTCACTTTCAACTGCTACTTCGACAATCAACTTGCCTTGTAAATCTAGATCGAGAATGATTTCCTCTGGGATACCGTTATGCTTAAATCGTTTCGGGTTTAATTCAAAAAAAGTTTTACCGCAGACTTGATGTTGACCGAATCTCTCATCCCAAACAATAAATGATAAATCTAAATTTGTATTTGGGGCAATTTTGATCTCGAACTCTTCGTCAAACTCGGGATCGGGTGATTGTAAAATGGTTCTGGTTTTTCCAATCAACTTTTTACGATCATTTAATGTGATGTAAGGGTTTATTTTCCCAAAAGTGGAATCTTTTGAGGCTCTTAGATTCTCTCCTCTTATTATTCGAATAGTGAAGACGTGACTTAGATATCTATTCCTAGAATTGGGGTCGTAAGTCGATATGGAATTCGAAATAGACTCAGGGTCCAACCACTCCTCAAGTTTTGTTAAATTGTTCATCATTGCTGATAAATTATTCAATGCAACACACGTTTGCGGCTGAAAATTGTACACAACTTCAGGTTCTGACCGTTTAGTGACTACGTTTTTCACCTCATCTAGCCAATTTTTCTTAACCTCATTTTCTATTTCAGGTTCTAGTTCATGGATTATTTTATTTGTGATTTGATCCGAATAAAACAATGCTCCGTTAGAAATTGATTTGAGCAAAGTAGTGTAAACTGTAGCCAACTGATATTCATCTTGCCAATTTTGATTTTTTAGTGTAGTTAAATATTGTTTAATTATAGAAAAGATGTCAAGAATCGCTTGACTACTTTTCTCTTCATTGGTTAATTCATAGTCATCCTTTTTGAAAGCCTCTTGGACTATGCTTTTAATTTTCTCGTCACTTTCTTCAACCCAGTTTTTCAAATACAGATAAAAAAATTTCTCCAAATCAAATTGAAATTTCGATCCCGGTGATACTTGTTCATATATATCTCTAATTTCATTCAACGACTTGTAGACTTCCAAACCATCCGAATAAGGAATTCTGATCTCTTTTCGTTTGTAAGACCCTTGTATGTGTATTAAAATGTTCTTACAGTCACTAGCAAACATTCCGGTGGTAATGGACGCAACAGTTCTTGAAACGTTTAAAAACCCTAGCAATGGATGCTTGTATCTCTTTTGCAACATTTTTATATCATCGACTAATTCATCACAAATATTCAAGACATGTAGGATATTTAAAGTATCGTCTCTAGGTAGGTTTTTCAAATACGAGCTATACCGTTCTCCTGCCGTCCTGATGACAGCTTTCTTGAGACGGTTTTCCCATTTCTTGGTCAATTCTGTTTGTCCAATTTCTTCAAATAAAGAATCTGACTCAACATGCGTTCCCAAAAACTGTAGATACGGCTTGAATTTGGCTTTTTCAAATAGATGCCCAATTTGATCTTTAATTCCAAAAAACGTTTGATTATAAGTTTGAGTTAGATTTTCGATAAATATTTCCTGATCCTGTACCGACCACAATTTCTTTTCATCCCAACTCATATGTTCTTGCACTATTTTCCTACACGCTGTAAACAATTTTTCGCATACCGATACCTTAATTATTTTATCGTCGTTTAATAGATTACAATCAAGACCTGCTGAGTATAATGCAACGGCTCTAGTGGGATAATCAATATGCCAGACCTTACCAACCAGTGATAAAAAGTCATTAGAAATTTTATTTAGCCAAGGTTTTGATTCGTCATTGTAATCCGTTTCCAATCCAGTTATTAAATTAACTAATTCCAAAAAATATTCCCTTGATTCAGAAGGTATAACATAAAAATCTTCTTGTTTAGTAGGTAGTGGAAGTAGTTGTACTTCAGGTGGTACCTTATACTTGTTGATACACTGTTGGGACATCACAGATTGTCTTTCCATCCAGAATTCGAAAGCTGTCGACGATAAAAAATTCAGTTTTTGCATGGACCACTTACTTTCCAATTCTTTAATATCGTTATGTAGAGGCTTAGCTAGTGATTCGTCTTTATATTTAAAAACGTCTGCTTGCAATTTCACATCATCAACTTGGAACAATTTTTTCATCAACAGAATTAAATTTTGATCCATATCCGTAACTCGATAACTCTTTTGCGGGTATTTGAAATTTCCCACTTTATCTTGCTTTAAGTTAGATTGGAAGTTCATTTTACGTTTATTGATTTTAGTGACTAGGCTTGGATCGTGGTCTTTTTTAGAAGTAACTATACCAATCAAAATATCGATAAATGCTTTAGTCTGTTCGAAAACATTTTGTTTAATTTCTTCATCAGATGCTGCTCCTAGTTTTTTCAACTCTTGGTTGGCAAAAGACGCAAACTTCGTGATTATAAAGTCGATATTCTTGAAATCGGATGCTTTGGGGTCTAGCAACTCCCCGTATAATCTCAACAAAGTTCTTCGAAGTTTATCATCGATATTCTTGATCTGATAAGTCATAATAGCTTGTAGTTTAATTTTCAATTCTTTTAAAACATAGTTCGGCAAGTTGGAGTCTAAAAGCATGCTTGTTTTTGGTTGTGGAGCATTGTTGTTTTCTATTATTGGAGTTCTAAATCTAGCTTCGTTGCTGTATTCTAGAAGCACAAACTTCAAAAGATATTTATACAACTCTGATTTATCAACATTATGACGTCTTTTACTGGCGTTCAACAAGATGTTTGTCGAAGTAGTGCTCGTAGTTCTTTTGTGCTCGTATCTGATGTCACCATGATTTGACAGCATTTAATAACCATACGCAGCAGATCCGATTAGATCAAACAAGAGAAAAATTGAACGTTTGACATAAGCGCTACCATTCGTCGATTTATGGAAGCTGTAAACTTAAAATTACATACAAAAGTTTGGAATCTAATCCTCTTCGAAGCTCTGACCTTCCAGCTCCTGTTCGTTTTCTTGCTTGATTAAACTATCTTCCTCGATATCCTTGGGCATTGGGGCGGGATTGTTGCCGACCTCCTCTGGTTTGAAAATGTGTTTTGTCAACAATTTATTCATACCAAACGAATCAACCATTTTCTTCTTGAACAACAGCTGCAATTTCTCATCACAGAAAATCTGTCTTTTGTCGTTTGGATTCTGTAAATCATGTTCTTTGATGTAGTTCCACAACTTTTTGACAACTTGGGGCCTACTTAATTTTTCAGCTCCTACCACCGTCTGCAAATCTATCGACAAAGTCATTTCCCTGGTGAATGGATTATTTGGGTTGACTGCTCGTTTCGGCTTCTCTATTTTATTTTTGACACTATCGGCTCTTTTATTCGGCCTGTGCGACCTTCTACCGTTCATCTCTTCTCTAGACAATCTTGCGGCCAATAAAGCATCCTGTCTTTCCATTTCCTGTTTTGACACAACCTCCTGTGGTTCTTCCTGTTTGTTCACCAAATCATAATACCTATTAAGAATTACTTCGTTTATCTCTTTCTACCTACAGTTAGTACTACCATTGAATGTTGTACATCCTGTGCATACATACTTTGTTGGGAGTTAAATCTACCCCAAATAATTCTTGTAGAGCGTTTCTGATCTTCTTGACTGTTATTTCTTCTAGATTGGCCACGCTAAGAATTGCCTACGTAGTTAGTATTTATACTCCATCAGGAACTTTTCGACATACATCAATCGTAGGTAAATATTTTTGCGGGTCGTAATTTGTTGAACTCATCAAGGGTCTTGGTATTCAGTTTAATTCCACCCAAGTGAAATGTCGGCAGAAAAAAATTCAATAATTGTGCGGCTCGATGATAAAAGCGCGTTTAATCAATAATTTACGTTGTTTGACCCCCATGATTTGCATGATATCTGCTTAGAAAAGCTTGTGTAATGACGAGAGGTGCGATAGAACTGAATTTCGAAACAAGTGGTCAAGTTGTAATATTTATTTTTTTTCTGTCAGACCTAACATTGTATCGGTCGCTATTAAAAAAATGCAACGTAGTAACCAAATACGTAGGCATGGTGTTGAAACTGACTATACCATCAAAAATTGATCATTCCTTTAAACATTAAGTTATACATTCAATTATTTGAGCAGATTCTATTTAGATATTGATGCATTTTTTAGATTTCGTTTGTGTTGTAACTCATTCTTCTTTATCAATTTCTTCCTTTCGGCTCTTTTCAAAGTTCTTGGATCCACCAACTCATCCTCTGTATTTTTAACCTTGTCTTCAACTTCAACTAACCATTGTTGATCTATATCCTTATTCTTACCTTTATAGCCCCATTTAGGTACCCATTCGCCAGTTTCTTCATTATACACCATTTTTCCTGACTTCTCTTTAGCTTTGATACCTTTTCTTTTAGCAAATTCTTGCCATTTCGTCAAAGGTTTGTCTTTTGGTATAGCTTTTTCTCTAGGTAATTGAGTTGTTGGTTCCGGTAATCTCAACAATGTTATTGAAGATGATTGCCCAGTCGATGTAGAGTCTAAATTATCGGTGGTTGTTTTTACAGGTAATGATAATAATTGATTTATCAATAATTGTACGTTATCTCTTGTTACTGATGTTAAATACGATTCCTTTTCATTGATATTTTTGCTGTGGAGTTTTGAATTGTCTAATGGATTAGTATCAAAGGTTGCCAAGTTACCCAAGTCATAAGTGTTAGGTATAGCCTTGTCAACTGTTACTGGTTTATATTCTGGTTTACTGTCTGACATTGAAAAAGATGAGATGGATTTGAAAAAATAAAAAGTACAAAAAAAAAAAAAAAATAGGTTAATCTTTTTTCATCTTCTCATACTATTCAACATCCAAACCGAAACTAGTGCCATGACACCAATTGCACCACCAGCCATCACTATATGTTTTAGATTTTCTTGATCCGAATTTTGTTCAATTTTCAACCCTGGCGTTGAGGATTGAGGGTTTTTGGCAGCGTCAACTAATTGAATAAATAATTCATGTAGGGAACTTGTCCAAGAACTGGAAATGTGTAAAGGAGAATTCAAAAATAAATCTCTAGTGTAAATTTCAGGTTGGATGTCTGATCTTTGTTGTTGTTTGTCTAGATCCGCTTTGGACGCTATAAAAATAGATGGGATTTCATCTAGATTAGTCAGGTATTTTTTACGTAAATCTACCAAGTATTGGAAACTTTCAGGGTCAGATGAATCGTAAATATAACATATGACATCGCATTGATCTAATCTTGTTTTATTTTCCAAAATCGCCGGTTCCAATTCTCCTAATTCCTCAAATATCAAATAGCATTGTTTTCCTCCTCTTAATTCAATATCTTTTATGACTAATCTCGGCTGAATAGTTGGTGAATACATGTCACTGTAAATACCTTCGTGTAAAAACAGCTCCAATAAAGAGCTTTTGCCTGATTTGGGTGCTCCTAATATAAAACAGTTGAAAATATTTCGATCAGTTACAGCAGTACGGTAATCTTTACCATTCTTTTGTCTTGTTTTTCTCGATTTTGTAATTTTTAAGGCTTTACTAGATGAGCCTTCATCGAAACCTAGATAAGCTAGGTATTCCAAAGTGGTTTTATGATCTAGGAAAGTTGTCAAATTCCATTGCGCTAGCCAACCTTGCAAAGAAACATAACCTTCGTCATTACACACGATTGACCTAGGAAATGAAGTCTCCACCCATAGTTTCGGTATTCCCGGGGTGGGACGAAATAAACTTTCTAACTCTTTTTCATTCAAACCACCATCATTGTCTTTATCAAATTTTATAAATAAATCCACAAAAAATTTATAACCTATTGGTGATAACTCGATACTGGAATTCTCATTGACTTGTATGTTAGGGTATAAGAATTTGTCGCTTAACGATAATGAGTTTGTGTAATGGTACGCTCTTAGTATGCACCAACAAGTCTCATGTCTGCCCATTTCACAATACATTTTATTCAACAAAACAAATCCATCTTCTGAAAGGCCATGAATTAAATTCTGGTCCAACAATTTTTCATTAATCTTTTCTAGAATATTGTCATAATCAATTTTGTCAAAGCTTTTTTTAAACACCTTGTCATGTAATTTGTTAAACTCGTCGAAATTTAAGCAACCATCTTGGTCAGTATCAGAAAGAAAGAAAATTCTTTTCAATGCTTTAATGGCACCTGGTTTTAAGTTGCCTTCTTTTGTGTCATATATGGGAGATATAGGATGTGTGACAGCTCTTTGACAAAGGTAGAACGCTTCGACTACATTGTAATTCATTTTTGCACTTGCTCTTACCCCAGCTTCAATTTCTTTAAACTCGTTGATCAAAGGTATGAATTCGTCAGAGTTTTTTAGTTTCAAGTTTTTCTTGGTTTCCGATAATATGTCTGACTTATTACCGGTTAATATGATTGGTAAATTAATACCCATTGACCTGAAAAATGGAACCCAATGTAACGAGATTCTTTCATACGTGTAATGATCGGAATAGATTAGCCAAATCACATCACCATTTTTCAATTCTTTTTGTAAATTCGTTAAATCTGAAGATGATGTGTCAACAATTGTGGTTATTATGGGTATGTACTGAGATATCTCGCTGTCATTTAATGTAAGATAGTTTTTGTTCTTTCGGGTTGACGAATCTTTTGAGATCAAATTTTCTTGTAAACTCTGATTATAATCATTTTTTGAAATGGTGATTGGCGGTAGCACATTATTAGACTGAGATTCTATGATATTTTCTTTAATTAATGCAGTGATTAAAGATGACTTGCCAACAGATTCGTCTCCGCAGACAACGATTCTTATAGCATCGTTGGCAGACATTTAGTTGGCGCGAGAAAGACACAGAAAAATCATTATTAACATACTACAAATTTATGCATTGCAAAATACCAATGGAAGTCATTGGTAGAACTTGTCAAAAGTAGAATTGAAATCTTCAAAAGGATGCTGTAAGTCAGGAATGAATTGGTGTTGTGGTACCAAAGCTGACAATTGTTGGGGGCGAGACTGTATTGGTGGCTGCGAAACGCCGTTACGATGTTTCAAAGTTTTTTCAACTTCTTCCTCTTCTTCATCTTCTTCTTCCTCGTCATCGAGTTCCTCTCCATCTTCTTCATGAACTCCATCGACATATTCACTTAAATTATCGTTTTTGCAAATTTCTTCAAATGTGCTTTGCTCTTTTTTCGATATACCGTTTTTAATGTCGTACAATTCAAACAAAGAAAACTGACCCAATGTTGAATCTAAAATTTTATTAAGCTCTTGAAACCATAGAATCTTCTTCTCCCACTCATTCAAATTTCTAAAGTTTTGAAAACTATTGGTCAATAATGATATCTTACTCTCAAAATCTTTGGTGTTTTGCAATTTGAGTAACAACAAATTTAAACTATTTTCATTGGGTAGCTGATTAAGGTTTATGTTTGGCCAAGAATTTATGGGTAAATACAAGGTCAAGTAATATAAAAAAATAGAAGGAGAATTTTGAGGTTGTTGTGGTTCAATCAACTGTCTTTTTGAAAATTGTTGTATGAACCATTCATTGGTGTAGATCTTGGCTTTAATTCTGCGATCTCTCAATTTTCTGCGTAATTTACTTTTCTCTCGTTGCCCACCTCCACTGGTAGATTTGCTGGACATTTGACTTGTTGCCATCGACTTCTTAAGAATACGCCTTTTTTTAGTTGAATCATTGTTTTTCTGATTGTCGTTACTCGTTAGCACTGTCGATGATAAAGGAGACATGGTTACATCAACACTTTTTCTTCGTCTAGAAGAATTACGAATTAAGTCAATTTCGTTGGCAGGATGCAACGAATCGCCTTTCTTGTTATCCAAGTGTCTGCTTAACAGACCCCTGTGACTGAAATGTTTGTCACAAAACTGGCAATGTTTCCCGTTATTATTTAGCGTAGTTAGAAATTCACTCCCGCTCCTCGATCGCCTCATTGGCAAAGCTTCTAAGTTTTGTTGTAAATGATGAGTTAGCACTGACTGATTAAGCGATTTTGAAGATGGGCCGGATGACGAATTTAAAACAGGAATTTGAGGGGTAGCACTGGTAATAATATTTGTGGTAGCACCAGTTATCCCTGTTCCACCGCCGGTATTATTATTCAAAGTGGTGGTATTATTATAACTCCCTCTAGTATATATCGGATGCAATAAATGATCATGCTGTTGGTGCTGATGCATGTTCAAATTGTTGGTGTTTGTTGGTATACTATTGATATTGACCGCATTAGTTGAGTCTAAATTTTCCATTATTATTGAAATTTATTGAAATCGTGATTTGGAATGATTAGTGATGGTGATTGTATTAGATGTGTAATCAACATTTAAGTTGAATTGTGAAAGTACTAGAGTCGAACACTAAAAGAAATGGAAATTGAAGTAATTTGAAAAACTGGTGTATCTGTAAATAAATATATATATATATGTCATTCCACCATAATTTAGGTAGGATTTATTAATCAAATTGTTCACCTACTTTAAAGCAAATTAGAAAATTTAAGATTTTACCATTAAAACATTAAAAAATTTTCCTTAATTAATCGTCATCATTAATTACTAAATTTGTATTTTTTCACTTTTCAACAATTCTGACTTGGTTATGAAGTAATATACAATTCAACAATTTAGTCTGCCATGCTTCAGATACTTGTTTCATGACAGGAAATACCCAGGGATTGGCGGTAGTGGGTCGTGTTAAGTGTCGTATGCTGTTCGGAGTATATGTGGTTGGCTTTGCTCCACTCGTAACATTTGGAGGTGAATTACCCGATTAGGAATTATGCGTAGATTTAACCACTGGCGCTGCTACCACACTCACGCACAACCACTTCATCTTGCTCTCTGAAAAAAATTTAATGTACGATGAGTTAAAAGCGAACCCTGTGTGCTTATTTTTGTTCTCACAACTATTTACAGAGATGATACTACTCGATGTTGGGTTAATTGCCCAGATACGGTACCTTTGCTATTTTTTTTAGTTTACTTGAACAGTACCTCACTATTTTGTTACATCATTCACAATTAAACTTAAGTGCCGGGGTGAAAATATATCTATTACTCCTTATACACACTCATTTATATATCAAGTTTCTCAACGATATTTTTCAAATTGCTCACATATCTATCTTGTATGGAATTTCCGTTTCCTGAAACCACAGTCAACACCAATTCGTTCAATTCGGCACTACCTAAAATATCTACGTGTTCCGCTGTTTTAGCTCCACCTCTAAGATCAAACCTGTCAGGTTCGTGTTTGATTTCAACAATTTTAACTTCAATACCACTTGGATTGTACCTCGATTCTGATCCTTTTTTCCATTCATGACACATCGTGTGAGTCAATAATGACACGGTTCCATCTCCGTCTCCTAATGCTACTCCATTCTTGGAATCGGGATCAATAACATTTTTTAATTTTGTAGAATTGTAATCTGCTGGAATGTATTGATATGATCTTTCCGTTGGATTTCCAACACCATAAAAGCAATAAACTTTCATGTCAGGTGCTTTTGGTAATGCCACTTCCAAAGGATTTGTCCATTTCTCTTGTAAATGATTATTCTTTTCCAATTCTTTTACCAGTTTAGTAATTCCAAAACTGTAATTTTCTCTGACTCTTTTTGAATACCATTTTGGTGAGTCCTCAAGCAAATGAGCTATACTATCATCAATTGTATGTTCCTCTATTGTACCGTTAGGCTTTTTATATTTAATAAAAGATCCAAATGATCCTTCATTTGGCTTTGATTCAACTGTTTTGTTATCCGTTTCTAAAGTGTTTATTGGATCGTCTGGTGCATGTGTTAAGTTACCCCAAATCAAGTCACCACCTTTTGGAATCATACTGGCTACTCCTCCAAAAGTTCTCAACATATCTACTCTTTCTCTTCTACTAAAAAATTGCTCTAACCCATAAACTGCCAATGCATTCAATTGAACAGTGTCTTTCATTTCACCAGAAATCAAAGCTGGAATAGTTTTAGGAGTTCCCAACGATGATCCTGAAATGTCAATAAACGCTCCAATATACTTGTTGACCCAATTGTTACCCGCATTTCCATAGTGTTCACCATTTGCTTCTACCCACTTAAGGAAATAAAAAATAACCTGTGATCCCATTGAATGGCCAACCAAGACAGATTTTTGATTCGACATTTTATAAGTCAATTCAATTTGGGTTTTCAATTTCGTGAAATACCCATCTCTTTTTTCTAAATCAATGTATGTCAACCTCCAGTCATACGCTGCTGCAATCATGTTATCGGGACTATAACCAATTACCGCCAAGTTTTGTAGAATTTTGTTCCAAATCCAGTAACCAGCCATAAAAAAATCAGCCGCTTCAAACCCTTGAGCTGCTCTGACTTTTACATTGGGGGGGTCTAAGCCTGTTTCCTCGTCTAGCATGATGTGTTTCAACCAACATGCTTTGTCCAAAATCATAGTTCGAATCATGAAAAATGAGCCCCATAATCTTTTCCTAAAGTATCCAATTGACGGACAATTACCCAGGGTTGTGGTTCCCCAACTTTCCAATCCTGTGGATATGACTCCTGGCACCATAACAACATTGTATTGACTTGTGTAATTCTTGGCTGTCTTTAATCTATGCCCTACGCTGAAACTATCTGCTGAGCCATGCAAATTGTCATCTGGATTATCTGCGTCCTGCAAATATGCTTGAATAGTAGTTGGTAAAATGTCTTTCCAATTCTTCCAATCATCAAACAAGTTGTTTAAATTATCCAAATTAACAAGATTGTCTAAATCAGTAGGAAATGCATTCTTTGTAGAAAAAAATATAGTTAGGATCAATCCCAAAACAATTCCCAAAACAAATACGACCCTTCTTGATTCATGTATTTTCTTTTTGTGATGATGTTTGGACTTTTTGCTTTCAGAGTCTCGACGATGACGAGTATGATGGTGAGTTCCATCTTTGGTTTTAGTTTGTTTTTCACTTTCTTCTGACTTATCTTTTGTTGATGATGTATCTGATTTTTTGGTGGAATCGGTGGTTTTGGAAACTTTAGGAGATTGAGTCCCTTCTTTCTTCGATTTACTAGAGCTGTTCGTAGACCTGTTCCTCAATGTTGAAGACATGACAAATTATATGACTTTTGAATGTGTAACAGGGATTTGTAAAGCTGATGAATGCAGAAGTTTCTGTTGCTAAAGCTGGTTTTATTCTTTCGAATTGCGCGCGTTTTTCGGTTCCTAAAAAGTTTATTATGGAGGTATGTATCACTAGTGTACCGAGACAATATTGAGCTCAAATGATATACGTCCGAACCTTTGTTTGAAATTAGAAAAAGACTCTCTTTTAAATTCAGGTGGTTCTGAAAAGATTTTAGGTTTACAATCAGACCATGTCTCAGTTATTTATCATGTAAATAATCAACAAGCATATTGTGTAACAATTGTTTTAAACTTGAGAGCTAAACAACAAATTCAAAGCCTGATATTCTGTCAATCGTACATGTTATTACCCTATATAGCCATTGTGTAATCATATTCAATACCCGGAGTAACACTTGCTATGAACTTGAGAAATATAATCAAATACTGATCTACTCTAATACCTTCTTCTTCTTCTTCTTCTTCTTCTTCTTCAACCTCTTCTTTTTTGTCTCCAATAGACAATTTTTTAGTACTTGCTTCAATACTTGGTGATTTATTTCTTAGCTTGGAATGCTTCATTAGTACCTTCATCACACTAGAATGCTTACAAGGATGTATTGACACGCTTGTTGTATTATGGTTTACTGGTAAGTTCTCTATAGTTGCCGTTTTATTCTTGTAATCACTATTTATGTCCTCAAACATTTGGTTGGGCAACAAAGGTATTCCGTTGGAATCGAAGCCTACCAAGTATAATTTTGGTACACGATATGATGTAGAATATGTTATGTATAAATCGTATTTTCTGACTGTTCCGTTAGTGCCCAAATCGTCAAAATCTTCTTCATCCTGAAACTCTTCGTCTTCCTCAGCATTTGCATCTATCAAATCATCTATGTCATTAGATTCAACCACATCATTTTTGGAAGTATTTGACAAGACTTGCTTGTTGATTTGCTTGGATTTCACCCATCCATCTTCGTCAACCTCGTCTTCTTCGTCATCTAAATCATTTGATATACCTAAATAACTAGATGCTCTTTGATAGCTAGGCACGTGCTTCGTTATCAAAAATTGTTTGTCGTCTGGTAAAAACAGCTTCTGCAAACTTTTTGAGCATGAAGACCACTGCCAAGTAGGAAACTTAGACACTAAATAATCGCCAGCTTTGACAAACTCCTCTGGACTGATTTCTCCGGTTGTTGAAAAATTTGAAGAGTTGTTAATGGGAGTCAAGTATTCTCGTAATGATGATAATTTTGATCTAATACTCATGATGTTTGTATCTCTTCTTATCTTATCTTGATAGCCAAAGCGAGAAGATTTTTGGTGTGATTTAAAATGCATGCGCATCCAAGACTCAATTTTTAGCACGTGATACCCGCCTAAAATCACAGATAAGTGGTATCGACAACTTTATGGAAGTTACTAAACATGGTTTTCAAATAGAATTAAAAAACGTATTACAATACCAGTGGCACATCATTTTTGCAATTTGCAATGATATTTTACTAAAGTGCGAATATAATTTTTAGACAAAGGAACAAAGCATGCAGATACTCTTGTTACTTGTTTGCTCTTCTTTTGATTCTTGTTTGTTAATTGATTTTAAAAGAGTCTTTAAAGGGCATTTTAACGTCTTTGAATAATCAAGAATTTTGATTTTGGTAATGGGCTAAATTGATAAGCTATTTAGTTTATCTAGAACGGTACTCGGAATGCCATGCATCTGTTGAGTTCAAATTTAATCTTCTGACAAAGGATCGTTAATAAAAAATACTTTGTTTAACACCCTTCTTATAATTGCGATCAGTAATATTGCTGATTGTATTCACACAGCGGATATTACACACCAAAGAAAAATAATTTTTGACATATGGCTGCAAATATTTCGAGAAATAGTCATTAACAAAATAAATAAAATCAAAATCCTTCAATCAAATCCCTATAGTGATTATCTATGAGATACGTAAATAAAACAATATTGACTAAGAACAATCGGTTGGATAATAGATTAAAACTTAATAATTTTATAACCATCAGGATATTTTTTTATTTCTAAATTATCGTTGATTAAATTCAAGGCTAAAACTACACAAGAAACTTTTGAAAAAAGCTAACAAAGCTAACCACTAAAAATGACAGATTGGTTTGGGTTTGACTATTCCGTAGATTTAACCTCTATGCTATAGTTACACGAACATTAGACTTGTTGGTTTGCGTGTATACTATGGTACCGTATCAAGTTTTCTCGGTGATGAGAAGTACTTATCCGAGTTTGAGAGCAAAAGCTTTTGCTTTTGACATTGCTACTGACAATTGAAGCTCTAAATTTTATTGTCAGCTTACTGAGTCTCATATTCAAAAACGGACTTGTTTTAATTCTTTTAAAAACCTAATTTTAGCAACAAAATAAATTCCCCTACACCCTGTTTTGGTTGCAATACAGGACACTATAAAAAAAACGTTATCATTTCTCGAAAACTTAGACAAGCGCGTCACAACAATAAAAAAACAATCATCTCGTAAACCAGAACCTAGAGATCCCACACAAAACATAAATAGGTTGAATTGGATTCTATTATTGATTAAATTTAACAATCGTGTCAACGAGCACTCATAACGATCAATAAAAACAATAATGCGAGAATTAATTTAAGAGTTGGACAAGTAAATTAGACTTTCAAATTTTAAAATCTAGTCGCACAGACATCTTGTAAAAAAAAGGTAATGGTTTGGCATTGCTAGACCCTGAATTAATATAAATTGGTACAAATCATCATGACAAACGCCATTTTGGTCATTGATTTATTTGTAGCGAGCAAAATCATAATACAGAGAGGAAGAAATTGGCTGCAAGTTTTAGTAGTGCAGCTTGTAACAAAACGTAAACAAGAAAATAACACAATAAACCACGTAAAAAAACAATCAAATAAATATTACCAATCACAAAACAACCATGTACACGTCGAATCACTTGGTCTCTTGTTATGCCGCAGAGCCAACGAGAGAGGACTTTAAAAAAGATTAATTTTGAAAACGAATAAACACAATGAAATACAAAACTTGGATTCTTCGTAAAACATTTAGCTGCAAAATTTTGTTAATAACGCGACGTTATTTTTGATTTGGGGTTTACTTTGTGCAGCCGTTGAGACAGACACTTTCGTTGTGTAGTGTGAAAACGAACAAGCAGTAGCATACGAAGGCATCCAATCATCTGATATTTCTTATGCCGAAACTTTTCAAACCTTCACCAGTAGTGTGTTTTAGGATCAAACCAAGCGAGTATATATGGAAACACATTTGATTGTTTTTGTTGAGACCGAAACGAGTAGACAAAAATATTGACACAAAATTTTCAGCACCAGTGAACTTTTCAGTTTGGTGCAAAATAAAAACACCAAAAGTTTTGTTAGCGTTTGTCAACTTTTGTCACACTTGCCTATTTATTTATTTACTATTTACTTGTTGTGCGTCTTGTTTACCCTACATACAGTATTGCATTTGCTGGAACACCATCCACTCAAACATTTGTATCTGTATCTGGTTTGTTATTGAGATTTATTTACATCATAGACAAGTCACACTGACAAGAGATTTACACCATTGTTTACTTTTATTTTTCAATTACCTTTTCAAACTTTTAAGTAATCACCTTTTTATTTCTTCCCTTTCAAACCACACCTGGAAACCATTAGTTTGAATCTTTGAGGGATCAGTATCAAAACAACCACACCAATGTCAATTACTGGTAATAGAATTGCATTATCTACAATCAAAGATAGTCATCTTAATTCGAATAATTCCCCAAAGAATTCAACGCCAAAGAAAAAGACTTCGATTCAATTTCTTACGCCTAATAATTTGAAGAAAAGGCAAACGGATTTAATCACCAAATCATTTTCAATCAATAATTCAGCAACAAGTTTGAACCATTTCAAAAAGAATTCACCATTAAGGTCTGTTAGCTTTTCCGACTATAGATCAACGTCATCCACTGGAAATTCTCCAAATAAAACAAACTCAACGTCATCAGCATCTTCACAACCAACATCAATATTATTTAAAAATGATTCAGCAGGTTTTGCAGCTACGAAATTGAAATTAAAACTACAACTAGCATTATACAAAGTTCAACAAGGCAAGAAATTATCAACTCCAACAGTGAAAACGCGTCAAATTCAACCTCGAGCATCTTCAACTTCATTGAAGAAATCTCGTTTAATTACAAGTCCTCCAATATCGGGTAAAAATTCCCCAAATGAATCTCCTATATCATGTACAAAATTCAAATCCGTTGATAGTTTGCCTACACCACCAGAACAACCACCAACAAATAAATTTTTAACAAAATCCATCAACATCAATTTAAAAGGACAATCGTTTAAGCAAACATCTACATCCTTGTCTAAAGTTGCGAAAAGTAAAACCAGACATAAGAAACAAAAATTACAATTATTTCAAATTAAAAAAGAGTCCCCTGCTTATTGCAAAAATTCAACAAAATTACCACTAGTTAAAGAAGATATTAAGAGTAAATCTTTGAAATCAGTTTCTTCGTTAAACATTTTTCAACCCAACGCATCATCAACATCATTCACTACGTCATCGTTTGCAGAGGATGGCAATAAAATTAATAGTAATCACAACTATTTACCGTCAATCATGTTGCCAAATTCAGAAACAGCATCAACTTCAAATTTACGTTCTTACCAATTACCTTCGATTAATAAAATATTAAAGACCCCTATTAAAAGGGCAAATTCACAAAGACAATTATCTTTCAACACACAACAATCGGTCGTTGCTTCTAGATTACCCACCACGATCGATGACACTATCGATGAAGATATCGATTGCACTGTCGTTCAGCATACAATGAATAGTACAATTGACCATAACGCCACCATCATACAAGAAAAGGAGCACGATGAAGATGAAGATGAAGACGATTCCGAAGCAATATTGGAATCTAAAAAAAACATACTCACATCGTCACCAATTAATAATCATTTCGGAACTCCAAATAGTTTCAGCGTCGCCAAATCTTTATTGCAATTGGGTGGTCATCAAATGTAATCGATATCTTCAATTTGAAATAACTGACTAATTATTTTTGTATTATACGTTTATAGCATCTATTTAATTCTACAATATATACAAAATCAAACATTCTCAATTAAAACTTACCTTTGAGTAAATTTCCGATCATGTCTCTGGCTGTGTAGTAAGTGGTCCAGTAGAAAGTTCCGAAATCTAATGTTGAACTAAGAGTATCTAAGAATCCAAAAGGCAACATTGCAGGAATCCAGCCTTGAGCCAACTCCAAAGCAAAAGCCTCACCGGGCATGGAATATTGTTTAACGTGGCCCTTTTTCAAATGATGTTGATCACCAGGTAAATAGATTTCTGGTTTTAAAGCCCCAGGATACGCAGCTCTTTGTTCACCGGTCAATATAGTGAAATAGTCATCGGCGAAATGTACTCCCGTGTGTCCCTCCGTTCCAATAGCTGTGCCGAAGAAGATCAAGTATTCTGAAATCGATGCATGCAAGATAAACATAGTACCCATGGCTCCACCTGCATTATTATAAACCCATTCTTCGAAATTCAAGTCGTTGATAATTCCAGGATACTCCTTTTGCAATTTCGGGGTCAATGCAACCATTATTTCGGTCGAGTTCCCATTTGGGTGCTCTTTAAGAGTCTGTTTGACCAATGTTTGTAACGTTTCATGACTAAATCTATAATTTGTCGGTAACCAGGTATAATACAATTGATTAAGAATCGTAAAAAAGGCAATTGGGATTAATCCTAATAGCAAGAACTTCATAATGAGCGACTAAGGTTGAAACAGCGATGAAAAATATAGATCGTTTATATATATTTTGTGGTTAGAAAAAAAAAAATTAAACGAGACGTTTCGCACAATCGTAAACTCGTATAAATGTATACTGTTCTAGTAACGACGGGTGCCACCATCACATTCACATCGCTTATTGATAGAATAACCGATCCGGATTTTATTTTACAGTTGAAGCGTATTGGCGTTTCCAAATTATTCATTCAATACGGTAACGAAATCAAAAATTCAATACATATAAGTCAAAAATACTTCTTTCATCAAGTGGAAAAGCACCAACTAGTGGAAACTTTAAATTTGAGAGCGAAAGGTGATGGTTATATTGGTGACGGAATTGAAATAATTGTGTTTCCGTATTCAAACGATATCGATCGTTATATATCAGAATCGGATTTGATAATCAGTCACGCAGGAACAGGATCCATTATAGACTCATTGAAATTGAGCAAAAAGTTGATCGTGGTAATCAATGACCAATTGATGGATAACCATCAACTGGATATAGCGAATGAGTTTTCAAAGTCAAATTATTGTAAGAGTTATGAAGTCAAAGATTTAAAAGACGATTTTTTCACCGAGGTTAGACAATTGCTAACTGATGAATTCAAACTAACATCATTCCCAAAGTCAAATGGGCATATACTCAAACAGATCATCTTTGATGAAATTTAAGTAACCCATATAATGAAGTCACGTGTTTATGATTTTTGTTTTTCCCTCTTTCCCTTTAAATGTCACTTCAATTGTAACCTAAACTGCAAGCATGGATATCTTAAATATACTAGAAAACGAAACCGTTGATGATATACTGAAAGTTGATCAATTGACAGGTTTGTTTGAGTCCTTGGATAAATCAAGCTTGATTGAACTAGAACCGTCTTCAATCACTATTAATTCAGATTATCAGAAAATATTTACATTGATAAAATTTGAATGCTTATTGATCAATTATCCAGTCGAAGAATCCGAGTTAATTGAGTTGCTAAGTAAGGATGTTATTGCAATTGCATCATTGGCTGAGTCAAGTGCCGATTACCTCAAGTCTTACATCAAAATCAAATCGTCGGATGTGATTACCGATTACCAGTTCATATATAAAAAGCAGTATTCAGACTTTGTGACATTGATAAATAAAAAAATCGTCAACTTGAATCAAGTTGAAGTTAAAAATCTACCCGTTGCCAGATCAATACAATTAAAAATATTACAATTGTTTTTACTATCAAATTACGATTTCAGAAAATTTCAAATATCCGCCTACTTACAAGATAACATTCCATACGAATATCAATCATGTTTTCTTGAATCTGAGCCTTTTGTAAGTCATGAGAAATTTGAAACTTATTTATCCGAGGACTTTGGTTACGGAGTGCTATTCACTCAGTATTTAAACAAGAGAGATTTGGAGATCAATTGGCTAGAAAATAATTTAGTTAGGTTGAACAACTACTACAGAACAATTAAAATATCCACATTAAAGAAGATACTAAATTTTCTGGAAGTTGAAGTTGAGCCCATTGTCTACAAAATGATTATTGATCAAAAACTAAGCAATAACACGAGGATTGATCAAATAAATCAAGTGATTGCATTTGGAGACGAATTTGAAACTGAGCAATACTCGTTGAATGACCATGTCAAGAAAATAGGTGGATTGATTAATGATATATACACAAATATATAAACTCAATCGAATTTAGAGTATTCTTTGGAAAATTGTCTATGAGTTTTTTCTTTTCCTTTAGTTGTTATTTCATCTTCTTCATCAGCTGTTAAATCAAAGTCAAATACATCGAGGTAAGATTTAATTCTCTCTTCATTAGAAGACGTTGTAACCGGTAAAACCCCTTTATGTAATGCCCATCTCAATAAAATTTGGGCTGGTGTTTTGTTATATTTGTCGGACAATTTCTTTAAAGTGTCATCTAACGGACCAGGAGATGCTTTTGTAATTGGTGACAAACCTCCGTAACTTTCAACCAAAATTCCTTGTTCTTGAGAAAATTTGACAATCCCTGGGGTTTGATTTTGCAAATAGGCGCTAAACTCGATTTGATTTACATCGGGTTTGTATTTTGGATTTGACAGTAAAATCTTAGTCAAGTCTTCAATGGTGAAGTTGGAGACACCAATGTTTTTGGTTAACCCTTCGTCTTTTAACTTTTCCAATTGATTCCAAGCTTCGACAACGTCGTAGCCATGAGATTCTTTTGAAATGTATGGAAAGTGCAATAAATACAAATCAACGTATTCGACCCCTAATTGAGTCAAGTCGTTTTTTAAAGCATCGTAAGGATTACCCAATTTAGAAATCTTGGTTTTATCAAAAGTGTGATCCCCCGCTTGAAATTTGTTTGTCAAAAATATGTCCTTTCTGTCAACGCCTGATTTTTTCAAAGCCTGGCCAATTTCATTGTTTGTGTTGTAAATCTCGGCACCGTCGATGTGAGTAAAGCCTGATTTTAGAGCCAACACAACGGTATCGACCAAAGTCGTGTCAATTTCGTCTCTACCCAATTTGAACCATTTGGTACCAGTACCAAACCCAATTGCTGGAATAGTGTTGCCGTTTGCTAATTTAAAGTGTTTTCCGACCAAAGACATGATAGATGAGTTGAGAAAAAAGAGTAGTTTGTGATTTTCTAGTATAATTATATACTTTGTGGAGTAGTAATATTTGCTGCGAAATTAGTAATCTTTCTCGCAACCACAACTATGGTTTGTGGATGGTGCCGGGAATAGTTTGCAATGTGGCATGGGAAGACAAAACATTTGTACGAGTGGCGCTCCATAAGGAAATATCCGTAGATACACCAATTTGGCAATCAGTGACAAACAGTTCCTCGTTGCATTCTGAATTTAATCGCTCAAGTTGGCTTGTTGCTATTGAAATCAAATACACGTCCTTTTTTCGCTCAGTTTGTTTTTATTTTCCTCATGTGCCTCGTGTTATCAACAAGATGATCTTTTGTTTAGGTTGCAATCAGTTTATATTTTTTATTTTATAAACAACGGATTGGACAACTGTCATCACCATCAACTTCATTAGATTTCTGATCAGTACAACTTCTTTTTTTCGACTTGTATTGATAGACTGAGATTTGTTTGCTGTTGATGAGTTCTGAATACACTCCTTTGATCAATAATGACTCTTCAAGAAGATTAAGTCACATATCAGAGATTGACGAAAATGACATTATTTCCTATGTTCAACAACGCAGACAGTCCATCATTTCAAATGGTCAAGATAATATTCCAAAACAATTCAGTTTGAATCAAAAACAATCAAACTCAGCTTTATCTACAATCAACGATGCTACTTCACCAAGATTGCATCCTACGATTTCAAAAGCTTCTACTTCTGCTTTTTCTATCAGTGAGATTATTACTCAACATGAACTGGAGATGATTAAAGAACCAACCACTAATTTGTTGCAAGAAATGAAAGTTTTGTTGAAATACTCAATTCCTTTGATCATCACCTTTGTTTTACAATATTCGCTTACTGTTGCATCGGTCTTTTCTGTTGGTAGATTGGGCTCACTGGAGTTGGCTGCTGTCAGTTTGAGTTCTATGACAGCCAATATAAGTGGGTATGCTATAGTTCAAGGAGTTTCCACTTGTTTAGATACCTTATGCGCACAATCTTTCGGAAGACAAGATTACAACACAGTTGGAGTCCATTTCATTAGATGCAACATCTTGTTGCTAATTTTGTACATTCCAATATTTTGTTTGTGGTTCTTTTGGGCTACTCCAGTTTTGACAGCAATCATTGGGGAAGAAGAAGCCGCAATGTGTGATTTGGCAGGTAGATATCTTCGAGTTTTATCTTTGGGAATTCCTGGTTATATTTTATTTGAAAATGCCAAACATTTTTTACAAAGTCAAGGTGTATTTCACGCTTCAACTTATGTTTTGATTGTATGTGCACCATTGAATGCTTTTTTCAACTACGTATTGGTATGGCACAAAACTTTTGGTATGGGCTTTATTGGAGCTCCGGTATCTGTTGTGATCACTAACTGGATCATGTGTTTTTCACTTTACGGATACATTTTCTTCGTTAAGGGATACGAATGCTGGCCAAAACAACCAATATGGCACGAAGTATTTTGGATCAATTGGAACAAAATGATCAAATTATCAATTCCTGGAGTATTGATGATTGAAGCTGAATGGTTGGCTTTTGAAATTATTACTTTTGAAGCTGCTAGATTTGGTACAAAAACTTTAGCTGCCCAATCTATCATTAGTACCACATGTGTTATGTTGTATCAAATCCCTTTTGCGTTATCCATTGCGTCATCAACTAGAATAGCATGGTACATAGGGGCAGCAAGTAAAAAAGCAGCTAAAATAGCCACGCATTCATCGCTAGTCACTTCTGTGATTTTCGGTACCATTGGTGGAATATTCTTGTTTATATTCAGAACAGGTTTAGCTTCATTGTTCACCAAAGATAAACAAGTGATAAAACTAGCATCTGACGTTTTAGTTATCGGCTCAGTCTATCAAGTCAACGATTTTGTTGTATGTTCTACAGCTGGTATCTTGAGAGGTCAAGGTAAGCAAATGATTGGGGGTATTTTAAATTTGATTGGGTACTACTTGATTGCATTACCAGTGGCTTATGTTTTAGCATTCCCATTTGAGTTGGAGTTGATTGGATTGTGGTTTGGTATGATCTTTGCATTAGTGTTTGTCAGTTTATCGCAAATGTATGTTGTACTCCGCAGTGACTGGGATAAAATCATTGAAGAATGTATTGAGGAAGGAATATTAGAAGATGGAAATTTAAATATTGACGCTCACTCGCTTTTACCAAGTTTAAGTAATTCGGTAATTTTATAAATTAGACCAATAGTTTTGCTTATTTATAGCCTTGCAAACTCTCTACTAAAACACAATCTCGTTTTTGCCGCATGCCAAATACACTCAATCAGTATAAATCAAAAAAAAAAAAATGAACTTGCCCTTTATCATAGATTAAAATAAAAAATATGTATGAACCTGAAAAACAGTCTGTCCAGTGTCCACTTTGTTAGCTTTTACGTTTAAACTGTTAAAAATTTACTGTTTGTGTTACCATGATACTGGTATTTTCGATTTAAATCCGCTATCGAAAAAGCATTTAGCGCTGGAATCATATGCGTTGGGGACCATGTGATTTATGTTTGTGAATTATGTTGGAGTTTAATGATTTTTTTGTGGATCATCAGTAGTCACTTAAGACCTAAATAAGAATAGATATTGAATGCGTCAGTAATGATTTACACATGTACTAGAACCCTGTCTTCGAAACCCTTTGTTTCATTTTATTTTTTCGTCTAAAGCTGGATTTGCGTAGAAAATCGTCGATTGGTACACGCCACACCTGTGTCACTTGCCGTTCGATGCTACTTCCGGCTGTAAAGTTTCCTTTTTCTTTAGTCATTTGCAGATCTCATTCATTGGTTATCATTTAATTCTTACAGCATACTGTCACAAACGTTTAATGTTCGATAATAAATTGTATTTGATTTGGTGAATTTGACTTCTTTTTCGTTTACTATTTCGTTTTACGTTGATATTCCCTCTATGTATTGGTTACTTTTTGAAACTTCCATTTGTATGATCTGGTTGCAGTATCATCTTTGGCATGCATCGTGAAAAACTGAATTTGTATTCTGGTCAGATTCATCTACTGAATCAAACGAAGCTGTTGAATTTCTAATAATTAGAACTTGCTTTAATACCAATGCGCTCTGAATTGATTAGTATTGGGGTGAAATTTAAAACCAGTGCCTAATCACTCACAATATCTAATTTTTGCCACTAGTAAAAGATTGATATGATGACATAAATATCGTCTTCCATTAAGATATATCGAAACACACGAACTATAGAGTCACGGACGGACATTTACATCTAATTTAAACCTAAAGTTAAATTATACGTCAAAAAAACTATCGTCAAATTTTCAACAATGTATAAACTCATGGCTATCTTCTGCATCGTGTGGTGTGATTTAAAAAAATTTCAATTTGGCCAATCAGACCAAACGTTACGTAATCAGCAGTACAATGCTTACATGGTTGTTTGGTAAATAAAAGCTTTAAGATTGAAATTATAACTCGGAATTACATGAGCTTTGTTTTTGCTTGTAATTAAAAGTAATTCAGTTGTTTAAGTTGTACACAAAAAAATTCGTAATTAAACTAGCTTGATCGTACAATGCTTGGTTGTGGAAAGGTTAAACTTTTCAAATAAAATTCAATTTGTATTCGGTTAGACGAGAAGTTTAAGATTTAAAATTAAATTATGCACTTGTTTTGCAAACGAGCGGCAATTTAACCATGCATAATTTTAAATTTTTTTTGTTTGTGTGTATTCCGGCCTGAAACCCTTTTTTTCAAATATTTTTCACGCTTTCATTCGAGATTCGACACCGAAAAAACAAACATTCATTAACAAATTATGAGCTCACAGTTCTGACTACTAGAACAGTTAGCCTTTTACTGTAAAAACAGCAAACAAAAATTCGCTACTTGGTATGTGTTTCATATGAACATTTGCATGTTTTAAAGGCACGCAAGTCATATTTCCCCATGCAAATGCACCAGCTATTAAATTAATTTAAGCAATAGTACACAATTAGGCGGACACCAGATTATCTCGAAAACTTTAGAACGGTTTATTGTCGACATTGAATTAATGTGTCAGGCCCGATTAACAAGTGCTATCAAAGGGTTTTATGTTTGTATAAGGAAAGAGTGTCTGGGAACAGTTGTCCAATAACCTAAACTAGTGTTTGTATTATCATTATTTTTGTGGTAAACAATACACTAGTTGACGACGTGAAGATAAATTAAACAATAAATTAAAAAAAGAAACCACTTTCAATGCAATTCTTTTAGGAGATTGTTTACTATTCACAACACTAAGAGCGTCAATTATTCACTTTAAAGTTTCGCCATAAGACATTTAGGGTTCAAATTGATATCAGGTGTTACTTCTGAATGACTTTGGGGTGAAAAACTCAATTTGGTTCAAAATTTAGCCGAGTGCAAAATGCGTTCAAAATTTTCAACCTTAATAGATACGTTAAAAGTAAACAAATCAACTCAATGAGTGTGGTGACATGATTTAAGCAGAGCATCACAGCCCAAAGATTTAAAATTTTATACCAAGTCAGAAAACCAGTTTCAAGTTTGTGTGTTCCATTTCTTGTGCATCTCTTGTGGGTACCTTGAACTGCATACCGCCATAAAAAAAAACATTGAATATTTTTAGATCTTTTAAATACTTTATTTCGGTACTTTAAAATTCTATTCACATAAAGTGCCGACAATAATTTAACTATTTTGAAATAGAACATGTAGGAATAGATTTGTTGAACTCACCAATTCGAACTAGTTCCGATCAATTAGAGTTTAATCATTATTTGACGAAGGCTGGATCAAAACAAAAAATAATATTCCATTTTGTGTGAACAAGTTTAGGCTCAAACATTTGGTCTTGATATATTAACTTGCGTGAGGTTTACGGCAAAATTACTTAACAAAGATCGGGACTCGATTAAACTCTTAGACGATTTTATGTGTTAAACAATTAAACGATTGTTGAATTTAAATCGCAGTACAACTCACAATACCCTATTTAATAATTGTATTTAATTGTGCATATTTTATCCACAAGCGTAAACGAATCTGAAGAAGTAGTTTTGTTTGCTTTCCTTTTTAAGCTAATCTTGTGTTTGACTACAGTAATATCTCAACTATTGTAGAATTGCTTGTTGTAGCTATATTATTTTTGATTTGTTTTTCTTAACCGCTTAAAAATAAACAAATGATTTTAGTATTCTGATAACTCCAAGATAATAAACGAAAATACCCTTTATTTTGTTTACTAAACTGTCACTTAACAAGTCATCAATGTTGTTCAAAAAATTTCGTCTAATAAATTACCTGACCACTTACGGATATGGCAACAGCTTTAATAAAGCCAGACCAATCTTTTGCAGTAAAACTTTAAGCACAATGTCGTGGAGACGGTGGTGATAATGACGCACAATTTGCATACCTATGCGCTTTGTGTATTGTAAATATTGTACATGCAAACGCATTTTGATGAGAGTAGTGATAGTCCAGCGTTCAATTGTGAAATTCAAATTCCTACGAATTTTACCAACAACCAGAAACTACTCTACCATTACAATGGCGTTGCATGGAAAAATAAATATGAAAATCTGGAAGTGTAAAACTCAAAGTTGTTGAGATTATAACGGTTTTACGATAGTTCAGCTGGATTGGTGATAAAAATAAATCTAAGATGTAACTTAGTAGATTTAAACATCACTTAATTTGTCTTGTCGTGTTAAAAAATGTCTTTAGCTGGGTTTGTGTAATATGCGTAAAATAAATATTCAAATGTATAAAGTTTAAAGTTTTTTTTTTTTTTTTTTAGAGTGCAAAATTTAGATTATAAAGTTTTTGATGCAAACGGGTAATAAAAATCAATAATTTAGATTTGGGTGTAAATATTTTTTATTGTGATTAAAATCACTAAAAACTATTTTTCACATTGAAGAATATAAATTCTCCATATAATCGCCATTGATTGTTGTAGATAGCTTTAGAGCTGCTGTTGTCTTTTTATCAGTTATACAGTTGAATATTCAACTACCATTCGTTCTATTCTTTTTCTATCAATTTTTATTTCATTGCATCATAACGAACCAGTGCTACAACCAACTGTTTCTATTTAAAATTAACAATCCATTCAATTCCTCATTCACTACTTTTAGTTTCATTTCAGCCACTGCTATCAATTTCACCTTGACCATCCTGTTCAATAGTGGTTCCTTTCATTAAATTATAGTTGCAAAAATTTTACAAATAGTCTTTCAATTCTCATTCATTTATTACAAAACTGCATTTTGAATCATGTTAAATATTTCAAGACCGTTGACTCCAAGCTCTATGCATTCGTCTCCATATTCATATCCTTGTCATGTGTATCCCCACCTTCATCGTCATCATCCAGAAATTACTAAAAGTCATCAAGAAAAAGAATTTCAACAAGAGCTATATCCGTTTCAACTTTACGAGTCAGAAATTCTTCAGCATAACGAAAACGTTCTCGAATATAAATATGATATTTATCAAACGATGTTTGAGCACTCATTCAAAAGCAAACCAAATTTACATTTATACAAACAGCAACCTTACCTTACATTTGCAATTCGTTTGAAACTCATTGATTTTTTATTGAAAATGTCAGTACGACTCAAAATATTACCTTTTGTATTTTTTAAGGCGATTAAATTATTCGATAGATATTGCAGTAAAAGAATTGTTTTACTAGACCAATCACAACTCATCATCACAACTTGCTTATGGCTAGCCTCTAAATTGGTTGGCGGTAATAATCATTTCATCAATATGAATAATTTAGACAAAATAGGCGGCATGAAAAACTTTAAAGTATTAAATGACCTTGGTTATGGTAATGGCGGCAAATACATCGGTCCCACTGAAAGATTCAGATTGCCAAAATTACACGAGCTTGTCAAGTTGTGTGGCAATAAATGTAAATACGATGCGGGGATGTTCAAACAAATGGAGTTGCACATATTAAATACTTTAGAATGGTCGGTAAACGAACCTTCCATTGAGGAGTTCTTAGTCAATTCAAAAGAATTTAATATTGTTTACGAAAATAACGAGCTTTTCAAAGTCAAAGAGTTTCTAAGTTATGTTTCGTTGTATTCCTTCGAGTTGGTGGAGGTCAACGTTATCGAATTGAGTCAAGTTGTTATAGATTTGATCAATGAAATATTTGATTTTAACCCAAGACTAAAACTCAATTATTCAATTGGATTTCAAATTGAATTTGAGAGCTACAAATTTATAAAAAAAAACTTGATTAAAGCAATTTTCAATTCTTCAGACTATTTATTATCCTTGTTTGATTCAAAGGGTCCTCAATATTTTTATCACCAAGTTTTACTGCAATACAAAGTCAATGTCCCAATGAGCTCTAATGCAGCAACTTACAACTATCAAAATTTATCCCCAACAAAATCAACTACTTTGCACGTTACTCCTCAAAAAAGAAACAATCAAAGCCATTCGAGTGCAAATAACATTCCACTCACTCATCAAAAAAAATTACATACAGCTCGACAAGAAGATTATGATCATCAATTAATTACTCCTCCTAGCTCGGCAGATTGTTCCAAGAAGCAAAAAGGACAAATGTTTTACACTGGAAATATTTATGCAGCAATACCACCTTTTCAAGCGCCACCAATTAAACCCAATAGTGCAATGAAACAATCACCTCAAAAAATGAGACCATCCATTTTGACGAATGTTAATGATTCGACTTCAACACTTTCGTCCAATCAACTGTTTTTTATGAGTTATGATAGCAACGATTTATCAACTCCCGTCAGTGAAACAGATAGTCCGATGTTCAATAATAAATTTAAAAAAATTGATTAATATCCATTAATATACAGTTTCGAACTTGATGCTTAAAAATTATTTCTCTAGACGCAATGTAGTTTAAAACGCAGGAATTAGATAAAATGTTTATTGATTAGTGACACTGTTACTAATGATTTAAAGTAAAGTAAATGTGACAAATAATCTATGTAATATTTAGAATTAGTATATATATGTCATCAAAGTGCCATGTCTTTTGTTTTGGTTACAATTTGATTTATATGATTCACAACAATAAAGGTTGCATTGGTAGCACAATTTGGCTGCAACTCAGCTTTTACAGCCTCTATTATATTACATAATCAACTCGCGACTTCAAAATTTTAGCAATATCCAAAAAAAAATATACAAAAATAAATTTTATATACATCATTCTCAACTTGGTTCCTTTTACATCATTTACAGCAGACACCAGTACCATTTTTTATATCTTTCATCCGCTCGTTCATCATCATATATAGATAATGTTATTTTCAAGCATTATACTCCTATTATCATGGTTTATAAGTCATGTCAGATCAGATCCTAATATGGAAGAATTGGAAGGAACTTGGTCATCCAAATCAAATACAGTATTCACGGGACCTGGCTTTTATGATCCAATTGATGAATTACTTATTGAACCGGATTTGCCTGGAATTTCTTATTCCTTCACTAAAGACGGACATTATGAAGAAGCACTTTACAGAGTTGAAGGCAATCCCAAGAACCACTCTTGTCCTGTTGCATCTATAACTTATCAACACGGTACTTACGAAATTTTGTCTAATGGTTCCGTTGTTTTAACTCCAATAGCAGTCGATGGTAGACAATTATTAAGTGATCCATGTAATTCGGACGATCCAACAAAATCAACTTATTCTCGTTACGTTCAATCAACATGGTTCAAAACCTATCAAGTTTATGTTGATGGTTACCACGGTCGATACACATTACAAATTTACCAATTTGATGGTAGCAAGATGCAACCATTATATTTAGCTTATAGACCTCCATTGATGTTGCCAACTTACGCCCTTAATCCAACAGATAAAAATTCGGAAACAGATTCGACTTTACACCTGACAAAAAGAAGAATCAAAAGATCATTAGAAAATCAATTTAGAACAAATGCTGTTAAACAAACTAATGAAAGTTTTGATAGATATTGGTGGATTTCGGTCGGCTGTTTAGGGTTGGCTTCAACTTATTTTTTCATCTTCATGAAATGAACAACCACAAACAACTAATGCTGACATTATTAAACTCTGTATTGACATTATTACATAAATAAACGTATTTGTAAACTCATCTACTTTCTAGTACGGAACCTATGCCCAGCCACGGTAATTTCTAATCGCCAGAAAAAAAAAGTGACTATCAGAATCAACGGCAAAATCGTACTTTATTCTTTCCAAAAATCGAAATGTCGTGGTTTGGATCTTCAAGCTCCGCCGTTGAGTTGGACAACAAAATATCGGAAGCAACGTCAGAATCGATACCTAATGGAGAATTGGATTTATCAATTGCGTTAGAAATCACTGATTTGATTCGTTCAAAAAAGTATCCTCCGAAACAATGCATGAAGGCAATAAAGAAACGTATTTCTTTGATTTATTCAAATCCAAACTTGTTAAATTCAACATTGAAATTGACTGATTTGTGTATTAAAAATTCTGGCTATCATTTTTTGACTGAAATCTCAAGTAAAGAATTTATTGATTACTTGGTCGATTTCATTTTCAAGTTGCATTATAATACAAAAAATGATTCCACTTCAAGCTCACATTTGAAAGTTGGAGAGTTCATTTTAAGTTTATTAAAATCTTGGACTTTATTGTTTAAAAATCAGCTACAATTAAATTATGTGGAAAAAAAGTATAATGAATTGATTCAACAAGGTTTCGAGTTTTCAAGTATGAACGATGACATGAACAATTTAAGTTTGGACGTGGACTCCAAATTTATTGATTCAGAGGTGCCACCGGACTGGATCGACAGTGATTCTTGTATGATCTGTTACACACCATTCTCCATGTTGAATAGGAAACATCATTGTAGAGCATGTGGAGGAGTATATTGCCAAACTCATTCAAACAACAATGTTCCTTTGGTAAATTTAGGTATAGTCGAACCAGTTCGAGTCTGTGATAAATGTTTTGCAAAACAGAAAAATGCAAAATACGTCAATCCGGATCATGAGAGTGTAGCTGTTGAAGATGATGAAGATGAACAATTGAAAAGAGCAATAGAATTGAGTTTGAAAGAAACAACGATACCTTCAGTACCCAGACAAGAAGCAGCGCCTACGAGAAAGTCCGAACCAGAGCCACATCCCAAAGAAGACGACGAAGACGAAGAAATGAAAGCTGCGTTGGCTGCAAGTTTAAAAGAATACGAGTCACAGAAGGTCACATTGCAGCCGAAAGAAGAAGAAGAATCTGACGAGTACAACATCAGTTTCCCGCAATTCAATCAAGCGACTCAAAATTATCAATATCAGGCTGCGCCTCAACATCAGCAGCAACCTCAACAACAATATCAAGCGCCATACCAAGTTCCGCTACAAGAACAGAAGCCTCGAAATGAGGATTTGTCTCAAGCCGAAGAAGAGCAGATCAACTTGTTTATCACTCTCATGAATAACGTCAGAAACGATTCCAAAAAGCAATCAAATATAATGTATGATAAAAACTTGAACGAATTGTATTTAAAGATGATCAAGCTAAAGCCAAAATTGAACAAATCCCTCAGAGCGTCTATTGAAAAATATCAAAGCTTTATTCAACTAAATAACAAAATGAATTTAATCAACAATTTATACAATAAATTTTTAGATAACACTATTTTACAACAGCAATACGATTACTCACAACAATCCTACAATCAAGATGGATATAATACTCCACATCAAACTTCAGATCATGTGCAAAATACGTCACCGTACACAGCACACACACAGAATATACCGCATTACAATACGGAGGAATCAGCGTTTATACCTAGATTGCCAACCGGTTATATATCCGGTCAAGGGACGGGATATCCAAAAAACGAATTCAATCAGGATACCTCATACACATCAATTTCACAACAAAGCACAGGAGTTTCACAAGATTACAATTCTGAATATCAACTGTTGTCAAATCAAAATTCTGGTTACGGGTACCAAAGGTCACCACAAAAACAGCCGACCAATGTTTATCCTACAAATCAAGTTCCGTTTAATCACGATTTACAACCATCAGAACCGGCTTTCGACGACGAAAAAGAGGAGTTGGCCAACGAAGCCCCATACTATCAGAATATTGTCAGGAGGGTAAGCTCAACATTACCACCAAATGCAGTTGAAAATGCATCGGCAAAGTTCCCCACATTAAATGATGTCGAGCAAGAATATAATCGACACAACAATGTCGATTTACCACAATTACCGAACAATTTGCAACGCTTCGAAAACCAGCAAGAGGAACCGAAACGAACAGAGCCAAAAAGAGAAGTTGAACCAGAGCCTTTGATTGAATTATAAATTTGTGAATCTGAATGTGACAAGTGAGATTTTCGGATATACGAGTATGCAGTACTGCATACAGGCAGTTTTTGTAACTCATGCCAAAAACATTGACTCCTATAGATGACTCAAATGATTTTGCAATCGATGCAACAGGATTTTATAGTGTTACTATCTAGACATACGCTAAGTTTTTTTTTTGAATATAAATAAAGGTGTTGGATACAAGCTGTTCTTTTTGGATGTGATCGAGTCACAAGACATTTCAATTCTATTGCTAGCCTCTACTTTAGCCACCATTGAAAAATTCGCTCAATTGACCGCAGTTGAAATTCGGATTAATCCCTCATGTTTACATGTTTTTGAATCAGCTTAAATACGTGAAAATCAAGAAACAAATCTCTCACTTCTCGTTGCTACTGAAAATCATTTCTCTATGACATTGTTGCGATGATATAATTTCGAGTAATTTTTTTTTTTTTTTTTTTTTCATTTTTTTTCAAATCTTTCACAACTATTTCAGTTTCTGCTCCATTGGATCACTGGCATTACGATTTGGCTTATTATTTTGGTTTATTTTTGGTAATTCATTAATTTCAGAAATTCCTCCTAAATCCTTCCCCTAATTCATTCTAAAATTGAAGTGTGTTTAAAAATAAACACATACGAGAGCTGCCGATTGAAGTTCATTAATAATTACTCACATATATAAAGTGAGTATTCCCCAAGTTGAATTCTTGAGATTTGTAAGAAAAATATCTACCGTTATCAACATCGTTCCCATCGCAAGTTTAAATGACTCCTTCTATCGATTTCCAAGTCCAGCAAACTAACAAATTTGAAATTGAAGACACACACGAATCAAATGTTATTAGAAATACTTTGATAGATGTCTTGTCGAAGATCAATCACGAAGATTGTCAACCAGATGATGAAAGTTCATTCTTTATTTGTAATTTGAATGAGGTTATCAAATCTTTTCATGTATGGAATCAACATTTACCATACATTAAACCTCACTACGCTATCAAGTGTAATACCGATTTGAAAGTTATAAAATTGTTAGGTGACTTGGGCTGCAATTTCGACTGCGCATCCAAGAATGAAATAGAAACTATTTTAAACCTCGGGTTTGCACCAGAAAGAATAATTTATGCAAATCCTTGTAAGACATCGTCTTATATTAGATTTGCAAGAGACGAGCAGATTAACTTAACCACGGTTGACAATGTTGACGAGCTTTACAAAATTGCAAAATTCCATCCAAATTGCAACATTTTAGTTAGAATCTTGACTGATGATGAGTCTTCTCAATGTAGATTGAGTACTAAATTTGGAGCATCAATCAGTGATGTCATGGATGATATCTTGCCTCTTGGTAAGAAATTGGGGTTGAACATTGTGGGTGTTGCTTTCCACGTCGGATCGGGTGCTAAGGACTTTGACTCGATCTATAAAGCAATCAGGGATTCCAGACTTGTTTTTAACAAAGCTATCGATTTAGGATTCAACATGTCCGTTTTAGACATTGGTGGTGGGTTTGAGATTGATTCATTCCAAGAATCATCCAAAATGGTCAATCATTCAATCTCGAAATACTTTCCTAAATCATTTGTGGATGAACATCAGGTTCAGTTTATTGCTGAGCCTGGTAGATTCATGGTTTCAAATTCATTCACATTATGTTGTAACATAATCGCAAAGAGAAATTCCATGATTTATTTAAACGATGGGTTGTACGGGAACTTGAACTGTATTTTATTTGACCATCAGACTCCTGAGATCAAAGTTTTGAAATACAAGAATAAAGTACATTATGGGGATGATTTTGTTGATGACAATGGTTTCAGTTATTCCGTTTGGGGTCCTACTTGTGATGGATTAGACTGTATTTCCAAAAGTACAGTTTTGAATTACGATGTTGATATTGGTGACTGGTTATATTTTTCCAATCTAGGAGCTTACTCAAATTGTGCAAAAACGCAATTTAACGGGTTCAAACAAGAAAATAGAGTTATATATGTTTTTGAATAGAATTATATATTTTTATTGTGTCATCGACTGCAAATGAGTATAAATTCTACGACGCGAGTTTATGAGTGTGTTTAAGAACAATTCAAAGAAACTCGTTTTCTTTTTTGTGCTCGATTGGGTGTCTTTGTTTGTAATTGATATATGATCTGATATTTTTAGGTGTTGATCAACCTGTTGGCTTGAAGTTCCGGTACAGAATTTTCAAGCGTAGGTTGCAAATTGATTTTTCTATTACATGATATAGGCATTTTAGTCGGTTAAACAAAACTACTTGCAGACATCTTGTCAGGAACATTTGGGTCCCGCTTGCCTATGTCTTCACGCTACATTCAAAATATTTGAGTTATAGAGGAATCCATGACTAAGCTGACAATTCCAAATACAAACTGAAATCTTCAAGTTTGGATTGTCATTGAGTTTTCAACTTTTTCTTGTCTATATATGTTTTCGATTAGCATCTTTAAAGCAATTCTTTTCACAGTAGCTGCAACTCACATAGAAAATGCATCGATCAGGAGACATTGTTCGGATCGTAGATTCAAACACCAGGAAAGGAACCCGATCGTAATGTTTTGGAATAGACACGAAAAATTAGATTAAATATTCTGTAGTCGTGTACATATTGGTTAGAAAATTTCAATTGATTAGCAAAGCCTTGAGAGCGTACTACTGATAAATTTCACCAGTCACGATAAATCACTACACACTGAATAATCATGTCTAGGAATTCTCAGAAAAACACGAATCAGATTAATAATGCATTAAACGCTATTCAACACAAGAAAACAAATAGTGCAAATCAAAATGACTTTGGTCATAATTTATCTAATACAAACCGCACTGTTTATATAAACGAAGAAGGTGAAACTATGTCAACTGTGGATCGAGCAGTGACTTCAATAGATAAGCCCGCTACATTTAAACCAACAAATGAACAGGTTTTTCTACCAAATGGGTTGCCGAACCATGAATTCATTAAGCATCATTTTGTAAAGGAAGGTAGATTACAAGAACATCAAGCGGTGAAAATTATACAAGATGCAACGAAATTATTAACGAAAGAGCCTAATTTATTGAACATACCCGCACCGGTGACCATATGTGGGGATATTCACGGACAATATTACGATTTAATGAAATTATTTGAAGTGGGTGGAGACCCAGCAAACACGACATATTTGTTTCTTGGTGATTATGTGGATAGGGGATCATTTTCTATCGAATGTTTGATATATTTGTATTCGTTGAAACTAACTTATCCAGGCACGTTGTGGATGTTGAGAGGGAATCATGAATGTCGTCATTTGACTGAATATTTCACATTTAAAAATGAATGTTTGCACAAATATTCTGTGAATTTATATGAAGAATGTTTATTAAGTTTCAATGCATTGCCATTGGCCGCAATAATGAATGAGCAATTTTTCTGTGTTCATGGTGGGTTGTCACCTCAGTTACAAGATTTGGAGTCGATTAGGAGATTAAACAGATTTAAAGAACCTCCGACTAAAGGTTTGATGTGTGATTTGTTATGGGCTGATCCCGTGGAAGAGTACGACGATGACAATATAGATCAAGAATTTTTAACCAATACCGTCAGAGGATGTTCATATGCCTTCACTTATAAGGCTGCTTGTAAATTTTTGGACAATACAAAGTTGCTATCAATAATTAGAGCTCACGAGGCGCAGAATGCCGGCTACAGAATGTACAAACGAACTAAAACCATGGGGTTTCCATCTTTATTAACAATGTTCAGTGCTCCAAATTATTTGGATTCCTATAATAACAAAGCAGCTGTGTTGAAGTATGAAAACAATGTAATGAACATAAGACAATTTAACGCAACTCCTCATCCATATTGGTTACCTCATTTTATGGATGTATTTACTTGGTCGTTACCATTTGTCGGGGAAAAAGTGACTGATATGTTAGTATCAATATTGAATGTATGTACTGAAGAAGAATTGGATGAAGATTTGCCATTTTCAGAATCACAAATTGAAGTCCAATCTAAGTTCTCACCAAAGTCAGAACCACCATCGTCGATATCCGATGAAGTAATTGAAGAAACAGAAGAAAGTTTGGAGGAAAAACGAATGGCATTGCGTAACAAAATAATCGCTATAGGTAAAATGTCAAGGATGTTTCAAGTTTTAAGAGAAGAACAAGAGCTGGTGGCACATTTGAAAGATTTGAATCATGGTCAATTACCAAAAGGATCGTTACTTAATGGTAAAGATTCTTTACAGAATTGTCTTAATTCATTTGAGGAAGCGAAAGCCGCCGATAGAGTTAATGAAGCCTTACCGCCTTCTTATGATGAAATCAAAAGGATGGAGGCTCAACGAAATGAACGAATTAAAAAGCAAATTGATAACAACGAAAATAGTGGACCTGTATTTCAAAGATTAATTAGAAAGTTATCGCAAGGTTGAATCTTTTACATAGTTAATGCACATATATTGATTACCACTGTTTATCAAAAAAAACATAAAAAAAAAAAAAACTCGTAAACACCACGTTTGAGCGTATTTATGAGTCCAGTATCAAGAATCATCTATGAACAGCCAAATATAGAAAACACCATTTCATCATCGATTTACTCATCTTCATCACCGGCAAAGTTTTCAACCACAGAATTTGATGATAAATATGTTATTTATGGTGGTGGGGCCATCTACAACTTAAAAATTCAACAGCCATTCGTCGTAAAGTCACCACAATTGGCAAATATTGACAACTCTGTGATTTCAATGTTTGTATTAAACACTAGTTTGATAATATGGTTTAATTCACAAGGTATGGGCTTAGATATTCCATACATGTCTTTACTATTGACAGGTTTTAATAATGAAAAACTCGTGTTGCAAATATTGAATGACTATTGGATAACAAATGATGATTATGACGGGATGTTTATCATAGGATCTGCGTCACAAGGTGAGATCAATGATAATCCTTTATTGTCGATGAATAATACGTTGTTACAAGTGTATGAAGCTATAATTAAATGTTCATCCTTCTATGTAGATCTGGATGAAGAAGAAGAACAAGAACAGCAGCATCATATACTGGAACCAATTTTGGCTCTACCAAGAGATCACATAATTGGAAACAGAGGAGATGCAGACGATTTGGACGATTTGGACCACGAAAATGTAGGAGGAGCTGGGATGGATGTCGGTATTGGCTATTCATCAATCATTGGCATTAAAAGAGGTGAAGATTCAGAGTCAATGCATAAAACTAAGCGGAATAAATATTGACACTTGTTTCCTAATTTAGCAGTTCTCACTCGCATCAAAAGTTTCACTCACAAAATTGAAACATGTAAATTTTCTGTAAGTGCAATCACCACCACCTACACCCGAACAAGCTCGACTTCATTCTCTATGAAAACTAATGAGGACAAGTTCCAATTTAAAAATCATTTTTTTAAGTTAGGCCAGGGTAGAATTATATCCAGCAATGATGTTCAATTTTGGTCGCTTTTTTACCAACTACCCGAGTCTTCTTCCGACATATATGAAACTATAACTTATGACACTGTGAAGACGGTGCGTCAGCAAAATCTACCCAACTTGATTGTTTTGATAAGAATTTTAGTCAGCAAGATCATCAGCATCTCCGAATTTGAAAAAATATCAAGGTCACAAATTATTGAGCTACTAAATTGTATTAGATTTCTAAATAGAATATTACCAGTCATATTCGAATTAGAAAATTATTTGAATCATTTGGAAATCGATATATTTTGGAACAAAAAATTCGATCCCGTTGAATTTTCAAACGATGATGAACCAAGATCGATATCGGACACGAAAAGCCTAGCTATAGAGTTTGTGAATAGCTTAGTCAATTTATTGTTTACAAAAGGTTTCACCATAGAGTCTAAGGAGCTCGGTGGCAAACAATTGAGTGTATGGGAACCGGGTATCGGGTTTTCGGGTAAGGCTGTCAAGTTGAACTCAATCATAGATTGTAACAGGATCGAGGTTATAAAATTACTAATCACATTATGTTGCTCATCTAATTTTTACGCCAGACCTTCAACCGTGGTCCAACAAGGGTCAAACTTTTTAACTATTTTAGTAACAATGGTGCCTAAAGTGGAGCTTTTAACATTGTTTAGCTCGTTAATCAATCTAGCTTGTCAAAAAAGAGATTCAAATCAGGTACGAAGTTTATTGAAAACCGTTTCATTTCAAATTCTCACGGCTATGATTGTTTATCCGCTTCCGAACAAAAATATCGAGTATTTACCAGAAAACCCTAAGAATTTAATTAGGTCTTACATGGGAAAAATCCATAAACAACATGAATTACAGTTTTTATCAGAATCTTTGATTGACATATTGAGACTACCGCTCTGGTCAGATGATGGGTTTATGTCGATGATTACAAATAAAAGTTTGTCAAATTCATGGTCGTTAGAATCAACAATGTTTTTATGGGAACTAATGCAATGTAACAAGTATTTTAAATCAATTGTTGAAGCCGAATATTTGGATGAATTATTCATTATCCTCAGTTTTTATATTATAAATTATTATAATAATCACGAATTCAAAAATTTGGTCAGGATATGCTCATACTTTTTATTATACTTGACCAATGGTAATATGAACATTTTATTCGATCCAATAGATTTGGAATTGTATGAATCGTTACCAGGTAATTTGAAATTATCAATTACACCGATCACAACTAGAGACTTTGTGATTTGTCAAATTTGCAAATTATTGTTGAACTTATCAAATTCAAGCACCAAACCTACATCAGATTTACTAATAAACACTTTAGTCAATATATTGTACAATTTGATACCACCGGTCTCCACGAAAAATATTATTGGCAAACATGATCCTAGTAAAAAATTGCAGAATCCGAATCCAAATGGAGGATTATCATACCAATCGTCTTCATTGATTATCCAGTTGGTTTCTAAATTTTCATTAAAACTGTTCTTGTTGGAGAATTCTTCAAACTTGGACTTGATAGCGTTATTGATACGATCTGTTTGCACAGCAGCATTAAAAAATCCAAGACCTTCAAGAATGTTATTGTTTTGTATTTTGAAAAATGAAAAGGTGTTTGATGATTTATGGAACACAATTTTCAGCTTTGATCGAATATGTCGTAGAGGCAATTCGTTAGCTAAGATCGAAGATAATATCGAATTTGAAATACCCAAAAACATCAATGAGGAGGAGCCATTACAAACGACCGACATTGAGACCATTGAAAGTTCCCTACAGCCAGATCCACCAACAGGAATGTCGAATAAGGCTAAGGAAAAGATGAAAAAAGATTTGCCCGTAAAAAAGTCATGGCCAGGGAACGACTCTTTAACCATAATTTTGACGATAATAATACCATTTTTGAAGCTTATCCTTAATGAGGTGTGGTCGGGAGTTCAAGGGTCTAGTGTTGATAGTTTTGAATTGATTCGACGAATTGAAAATGGGGATTTTACAAATTTACTAGAAGAAAATAAAGCACAAATCAAGCATGAATATCTTCCTGGAACGCCATTAGAATTATTAAAATTCAATTGGAGCTCTTTATCATTAGGTTGGTACATCTCTTTATTGTATGGTCAAATCTACAACTCGAATAATATAAAGCAGAACAAAGTAGCCAAAAACATCTCCAGTTTGTCAAATTGGTTTATGAAATCTGAAGCTCAAGATGAAATTAACGAGTGGATAAATAACTCATTAGTTAGCGTCAATGTGTACGAGCACACAGATATCAAGTTGTTTAAAATTGAAAGAAGAACGGATGGGTTTTTCAATTTCGCCAAAACGACCCCAGCGAACAATAATCAATTCAATAATGCTGCGCCATCTACTCCAAACGGTTTGAATGATATGGCTAAACGGTTTAGTGACTTCAGGTTTAGTAATGGTAGATCGTCGCCAGTTGCGACAACTCCTATAGATGAAAACGGACCCAGCGATGGGCCATACTATATCCGGAAAACAGGTAGAAATTCAGTGACAAGTTTACACTCGTTGAACACAATCAATAGAACACGAAGTAATACTCCGAGAAATTCATTTAGTCAATAGTATAGACAATATAAAATTCTATCTTCTTCTACCTTTTTGTACCAATTCAAACCCATCGTCATCTATTACTGGACCTTTATCTTCTATGTCCACATCCATCTCTACATCCTCGTCAGCATTAGTAATATCCCGTTCCTCAGCATCGTCATCCTCATCGCTGTCGCTAGCATCTGGGTTGTTTGGGTCACTTTCAACATGTACTTTATGTGTTTCTATCTGTGAATTCTGTTTTTGTTGCCAATTCTCGTATAACTGGTCTATTAACAGGTAGTTTTCAGTCTGCACCATTCTGTAGAGTTTCACAACCAATGCAGCGATTTCTAAAGCGGAATCGTTATCTACTTGAGTTTCAAACTCGTCGTACATCGCATACAATAAGGTTTCTTCAATCAATTGTACGTCAACAATTTTGCTTTCTGCAAATAACTCTATTAGTATTCCCGATATCCAATCTCTCTTCTCGTTCGATTTAGGGCCTCCCCACTGGTTCTCAACGGCAGTATTGAGTTCATCCCACTTGTACACCGCCATACATATTCCAAGTTCTAGTTTTGCTTGTTTTTTTGGGTCTTGAAACTGCAAGGTTCCTTCAGAAACCTCAATGAAGTCGGTTGGGTCGATGGTTGGCATTGCAGAGATTTTTTTTTTTAGACATCTCTGCGCAAAAAAACGATCTTGATAACAGGCAAGTCGCGCCCGGTGGAAGTGACGCGCACACAAAAGTGAGGTGTTTTCTTTTATGAACTTTGGCAATAACTATCACAACCTCAATTACTACGCAATGAACGCTCCTCTAAGCCCAGCAAGTCAAGCCATCAAAGAAGTGCAAGACTAAGGTAAACTTCCCAAAGAAAAAAGGAAAAGTTATAAACAAATTGCAATTGATTCTGGAATTTCTTTATCAACATTACAGAGACGTAGAAATGGAGGTGCGAATAGAACGGTGGGTCATAGAAATCAGCAAAAATTATCGCCTCGTTTTGAGTTGGAACTAAATAAATGGATTTTAGATAATAAAAGATTATCCAGACAAGTTACACGTGGTTCAGTGCTTGAGAAGGCTAATGGAATTTTGGCGTCAATGAAAGAAAATACAAAAGTGGGTAATAGTTGGTATCGAAGGTATATCAAAAGAACAAAACTCAGAAATGTATTGTTTGAAGGACAAAAAGAACACGAAATCATTGACACATTGAGTCCCAAAAAAGGTGTTAGAGTGAGTAAAGATCCATATAAAGTTGATGATAAGGAAAAACTTAGAATTGAATTGGAAAATTTGAAAACAACTCACAGATTAGAAAAAAGGGAATATTTAGTATTAATTTACAAGCTTGAAGAAGAGATAAAACAGTCAAATAACAAAATAAATTTAATTTCAAAAGTTGAAGGAGACACCGGGGTTCATGTTACTGATGATTTGCCTTCTGTTTCTGCTGGTTTTATACAAGGGGTATTACCTCCAGGTTCTCCTATGAGAATTGAATCAGATAGAGAAAATTCTTCCACGCCACAAAGGCCTAGTTCAAATTCGTTGATATTCTGAATCTTCTAGAGTTTAATTTTTAAATAAAATGAATATAGCTGAAATCTATGAAATTTTGTAGCACATACAGGGTATTTTGTATCGCAAATGATCATAAAAAAAAATAGTCAAAACTGGATGCGACTTGTATTCAGGCGACTTATTACTTTTAGAGCGTAAAACGTACAAAATGCACGTTCGACTATTAATACCAAGACGTTTTAAATATATTTACCTATTTCTGAGTCTTTTTTCAAAACAGTTGAAACTTCGTCTTCACTGACATTCAATTGTACAAGCTTGAGTCTCTCACTACCTGAATTGGTTGTAATTATGATATCGGACTCAATCAAAGAATTCATCATTTTCCCGAAATTACGTATCCTCAATTTCGATTGGTCGTATAGCAATTCGAGTAATTCATCTTGGTTAGATATTGTTAAATTATTTCTCATTTCGTCTATGACGTCACCGAGTTGGTTTTCAGCCGTACCACTTCTTCTGGATCTCAACAACAAAGACGCTAGGAATAACTTGGACGAAAACGGTAGTGTTGCCAAGTACTGGGATAAAGGGGAGTTTACAGTCTCATTGATTGCTTGGGAAATATGACTTATCAAAACCTCGTACGGTTTATCATCATTTGACTTTGAGTTCTGGTACTGTTTCTCTGCGAGTTCCACCGCTCGTCTACATATGTTCAAAGCTCTTCTTGCATCACCACTGACACTGGCTACTTTTCTCGATGCAAAACCGATGGCGTCCTGATTAATGATAACCTTTTTCCTATTATTCCTAGTCAACATGTCTAATCGATGCTTTATGATCGCTCCCAATTGCTCAAAGGTGTACCCTTTAAATAATATTCTTCTTAATCCCAAACGAGAAGATATTTTGTTACTCAAACTACGTTCGGGCAAATCCATTGTGTTTGCGACTGCAATGACTATCAATTTTGAGTTTTCATAAGTTGGCCAGTTGAAAAAATTATACATTACATTTTGTTTTTTTTGAGCAATTTGATCTAACTCATCCATTAGAATCACCATTGGTTTTCTGGTGGGGTCTTCTTTCTTGAAATACTCTTCCAACAACAATGCAGCATTTGATGAGGACAATTTATCCCCACCACTGATTTTCTTCCACAACATTTCATACGCAACATTGGGAGTCAATAATCGTAGACCATTAAGCTCTAGGAAATCAAATTTTTTCATGTCATTGTTATATGATAATTCTTGTAGCTGCTCAATTGCGTCTTTGATGGTTGCAGTTTTACCCATACCTGGTACTCCGCTAACGTAAACGCAACAACCTGACTCTTGTTCGACGGCGTCAAATATGTTCATGTAAATCATGGTATATTCATCCTCTCTTCCGGGTAAAGCATTTAACTTTTGAGAAGTGTGTAGTCTTGCTTTCATCTCTTTAAAAGCCTCTGATGTTGGATCGGTCAATTCAGGTTTGAATAATTTCTTTTTCGTAGGTGATAACAATTTTTGTAAAGAAATAGTGTTTTCGTCATTCTCCCTCGTAATTTTAAACTTTTTGGTAGGAGTTAACTTAGCATAGAATTCGCCCACTTTTGAATTTTCTTTTCGTGGTGTTGACGGGTTGGAATGTTTGACTTTCTTGGACGGTGATTTCTTCACCAGCTCGGAGTTTTTTCTTTTCTTAAAAACAAAATCCTCTTCATCTTCGTCGTCAAGACTTTCCGAAACATCATTATCTTCGTCTTCTTCTTTTATAAACTCTTCGTCTGAGTTTTCTGAACTTGCCTCACTATAGCTTTCTTGCTCTTGCTTAGAATTTTGTTTTGGATCTTGTTTTGGATCAATTTCTGCTGCCAACCTAGCCATTATGTCTTGTAATTTAGACTTTGTTGACCTTGACTTCATATCATTGGAATTATCCTTATTATCATTGAGATTAAGCACCGGACTCGAGCTTTTTCTCAATTTCGAAACTGTTTTCGCTTTGGGTTTCCTTTTAATTTTAGGTTTTACGATTTGAACATTTTGTATTTGGACAATATCCGATTTTGGTTTGTATAATTTTGACATAAGAAACTTTGGGAAAGCTGCGTAGTCAGTTTTCAATATTTCAACATATGCTCCAAAGTCGAATTCGTCACTAATTTTATCGACTTCATCAGTTGCCCGTCTACACATGAATACATCATTTTTATCGGAATCGTTTGCATTTTCATAATTGTTTTTAGACATAACTGTTATTTTTCCCACTATCGAGTTAAATTCAATTTTCATTGGAAGTGGAGTTAAAAAAATTTCATTATTTACCACTTGAATCTCACTTGGCACTTGTTTTATTTCTTCTATCGTTGTAAACCATAAGCAATTCAACTCAATTTTTTCCCTAGTTCCCAATTTTATCTCTTGTACTAAAGCATTGACTAATTTATCCCGTGTTCCATCTTGAGAGATTGATAAACAATCACCAACTTTTAAACTCAATTCATCATTTAATCTTTGCAAAGTGATAGTTTCGGACTCCGTTTGTTTAGATCTCCTTGATGCCCTCCTTGTCAATCCACCAGCTTCGTTGTCATTGCCGTGTATAGTATACTTCCAACCTTTGAAATTCCCACTGATTGATGACATTAAAGTTCTTGATATGAATTCATATTGAAGGGAAAAAAAATACGTAGATGTTGCAGATTTCAAAAACTACACAAAATGAAGAAAGAAAATATGTATTTGTCCATGATATAAAAGTACCTAAATAGGTTATGAGAGAATTGAATTTGACCGTTAAATAAATTGTAATTGGATGCCTATTTGAATATTAGTATTGGTTCTCCGACATTTATGATTTCATCAAGATTCAATCTCAAATCAAAGGCTTTTGATAATATAATCTTGAATATTTTTTGCACGTTGATCGAATGACTAGTGGAACAAAATATTATTGGAGCTTTCATTGCATTTCCAAATTTTTTAGCTTGTTGAGTGATCTCTATTTGATCTTGGAAAGATAAATCTATGAATTGATCGTACTTTGTACCCACCAAAAACGGAATTGCTGTCTTATTAAAACCTCGTACTTGTCTATACCATTCTTTGATTGAATTTAAAGTGGACTTTCTTGTTAAATCAAACATAAACAATATCGCAACCGCGTCATTTGATACTAAAGGCAACATATTTATAAACTCCTTTTGGCCACCTAAATCCCATATGGAAAAAGTGATAATTGTATTTCTAATCTGGATTTTTTTGTCCATAAAATTTACTCCTAATGTTTGAATATAATCTTCATCAAACGATCCTTCGACATACTTTACCATTAAAGATGTTTTACCTATTTGCGAATCTCCAATTAAACCTATCTTCAAGGCAACTCTAAACATGTTAATATTAGAGCCAATTAATTTATTAGTAAATTGTACATACTGGTTGTTTTGATCATTATTATCTTGATCCATATTAAGCTTTGGTTATTATCTGTGTTTGTTCCTGGTTGATTGTTTACGTTTTGAGACTAGTGAACTACTCAAATCATTTACTCACGTGTTCAAATTTTTATAGCCCTAACAATATAGTTTGTCACCTGACCTCTTACCAGATGACTTTCCTAATGCGAGTCCTGCACATTTTTTTAGGTAGCGGTGTCAAACTATGAGAAAAAAAAAGTCACAAAATCCCAATTTAGTCAGTAATAGAGAGTGTGTATTTTCCCATAGTTACAGTCGCACTAACAAATTTTTTGTATAGGCACAATCTTCTCACGTATTGAAAAAAAATTTTAATACAGTTTTTCAAATTTTTGAATTTTATCTGTTTTTTCATAATCAATTTTTTAGTTACTACTTACACAAACAATTAAATAATTGAATCATGGCTGTTGGTAAAAATAAGAGATTATCCAAAGGTAAAAAAGGATTAAAAAAGAAGGTTGTTGATCCATTCACAAGAAAAGATTGGTTTGATATCAAAGCTCCAACCACTTTTGAAAACAGAAATGTTGGTAAAACTTTAATTAACAGATCTACCGGTTTGAAAAACGCTGCTGATGGTTTGAAAGGTAGAGTTGTTGAAGTTTGTTTAGCCGACTTACAAGGTTCAGAAGACCATGCTTACAGAAAAATCAAATTGAGAGTTGATGAAGTTCAAGGTAAAAACTTGTTGACCAACTTCCACGGTTTAGACTTCACTTCTGACAAATTGAGATCTTTAGTCAGAAAATGGCAATCATTAGTTGAAGCTAACGTTACTGTTAAAACCGCCGATGACTACGTTTTAAGAGTTTTCGCTATTGCTTTCACTAAAAGACAACCAAACCAAATTAAAAAAACCACATATGCTCAATCATCTAAATTAAGAGAAGTCAGAAAGAAGATGATTGAAATTATGCAAAGAGAAGTTTCAAACTGTACCTTAGCTCAATTAACCCAAAAATTAATCCCAGAAGTTATTGGAAGAGAAATTGAAAAATCAACTCAAACCATCTTCCCATTACAAAATGTTCATATTAGAAAAGTCAAATTATTGAAACAACCAAAATTCGACTTGGGTGCTTTATTATCTTTACATGGTGAAGGTTCATCTGAAGAAAAAGGTAAAAAAGTTTCATCCGGTTTCAAAGATGTTATCTTAGAATCAGTATAAGTAAATATGAAGTTAATAAATAAAAGGATAAAATAACATTTTTATGTACCATAATTGTATAGTCTAATATAGCATTTGTCAATATAAATTTAAAAATATTAATCATATAAAATAGACTTTTTGATAACATTTGTTTTGTTAAATTCAAAATTTTGCCAGACTAATTTTTCGAATTTTGAATGGCCACAACTTCTCAATTATATTAGATTCTTTCTTTAATTGCTACAAAGTAATAGATTAATGAGTTTATTTTCACAATTGAGTTCAAAAGTTAAAGAATTTACAAATTGTTTGACAAATCAGAAGTCTACTTTGATCTTTTATTCTTTGATCGAAAAGGTAGTTGTAGAAATTGCTGCAAAAACTTATAAAAAAAAATGCAACTTTATAATCTTTGGGATACCAATAACTAGTTCCAAAATATGAATCGCGTCTAGCATAGTTTTAATAAATTTATGCAAATCCAATACTCTGATTTCATACGTGTTCATACGTGTTCGAAAGCAAGGCGAAATCAAGTAAATACAAGCAGAATTTTGGTGTTTGAATATTATAGAAGATTAACATTACAGCCTTTTCGAGTAACAATTTTTTAAAACTTGAGGCTACATTTATGTATGAACAAAAAGTCTTTTCATGTATGATCATGTAGAACGGCGATGTCAATCACAAAATCGGTGTTTGGAAAACTCCGTCTTTAGAGGTCGATAATGACGCCCTAGTATTATTTACTGTAACACCAATACTGTAGTTTTACTCGAAATGTTTATAGAAAGATGCCACCGCGTATTCGGCAATGTATTCTTGGGATCGAAGAACAGGGGAAGACATTGATAGATAATAATGATTGCGACACAAAAACGAAACCAAATGAAACAGCAAATTTAAGTTTAGTTTTTCTATTGACAACAATATTCACATTTCATCATAAATTCCTCCTTCTTTTTATCTTTCAATTTCACCACACCGTTCCCTACTCAATTGAATCATGACTGCTAGTCAAGTATGTTTTCCATAGTCACACTGGTATTCTCAATTGGTGCATGAAATTCGGCAACTGATTGTTTCAAATACCATAGCGAGACAATTGTTCTTTAAGTTCGCAAGTACTAACTCGATTTTCTAGATTCCAGATCTTTCTAAACGACCTGGCTTGAACGAATTGGAAGCTGAGCAAAAAGCTACAGAGTCGAGGTTGGACCCCAAATTTCAGACCTTGAATAACAAGGTTTCTCTGGGAGAACAATCAATTAATAAAGTCCAATCAAACATTTCATCAATCTCTCAAGATCCAAGCAGTTTGTCCTCAAAAGAGTCACCAAGTCAAAATGATCCAAAAAAAAGTCATAGATTGAATCCTTTATCTAAGGGTCATAAATTATTAGGTAAACACGCCAATGGCTCGACAAATGCTGCCAATGAGACTCAAAACAAAACCAATGTTATTGACATAGGTAGAAATCACAAAGCTGCTGACGACCCTGAAGTGTCAAAAGATCACGTTCCTAAAAACGAAGTCAAGGATTATAATAAGAAAGTCCAATCAGATTTAAACAATCAAGACACTCCGATCGCAGGATCCAAAAACAAACCTAAACAACCTGAAAGTGAAGAACTTGAACACGGTCCTAAAGTCAGGATTAGAGATCAAACGACATTCTCTTGGCAAAACGTAGGTGGTTGGGATACCGATTCAAATGCCAATGTTGACAAAAAAGCATTGTTGAAAAACTTGAAATCTATTGAAGATTACATTGTCGACCACTTCTACGGAGACTGGTTTTGGAATTGCTCGTTAATTTTAGGTACTTGTTTTTTTTCATGGTTTGTTGCAAGGTTAGGCGGTGGTATATTATCACTAGGCTTAGTTTTATTATTTACCAACTCAATCTACAGATCTGAGTTTAGAAGATTTAATCGTAACATCAGAGATGACATGTCTAGAGTCAAAGCAAACAATAGATTAGTCAATGAATTGGAAACAATGGAATGGATGAACTCGTTCTTGGATAAATTTTGGGTTATTTATATGCCAGCATTATCTGAAACTGTTATGTTCCAAACAAATGAAATCTTAAAAGATCAAGCTCCTGGTATGGGTATTGAAGCATTGTCATTGGATGAATTCACTTTAGGTTCAAAAGCTCCAAGAGTAGATTCAATAAAATCTTATACTCAAAAAGGTAGAGACATCATTGAAATGGATTGGGCTTTTTCATTTGCTCCAAACGACACTGATGATATGACCAAGAATGAAATCAAGAAGAAAATCGATCCAAAGGTCGCTTTGGGGGTTACAATCGGTAAAGGAATCATTAAGAAATCATTACCAATATTGGTTGAGGACATGACTTTTATAGGTAGAATGAAGGTCAAATTGAGATTAAACAATAACTTCCCTCATGTTAAAATGGTTTCAATCCAATTTTTGGAAGCTCCAACCATTGATTATGCTTTAAAACCAGTTGGTGGTGATACTTTAGGTCTTGATATTATGTCGTTTATTCCAGGGTTATCTAAATTTATTAATGGTATTATACACTCCACATTGAGACCAATGTTGTATGCACCAAATTCATTAGATGTTGACGTTGAAGAAATCATGGCAGGACAATCCAATGATTCCATTGGAGTTGTCGCGGTAACAGTAGTACGTGCAAGAAAATTGAAAGCAACTGGTGATTTAAAAACCGAGAATGTTAATCCATATGTTCAAATCAAAGTTTCAAACAATGGGGAAATCGATGAAAGAACCAAAACAAAGAAATCCATAACTGATCCGGTTTTCTTGGACACCAAGTATATTTTAATAAATCAATTGGAAGGTAATTTTTTGAATTTCAATGTTTTCAGTTTAGTTAAAGATAAAGTTGACGATCAATTGATTGGTAATTGTGAATTTCCTTTGGGTGAATTATTACAAGAAGAAAACATTCCAGGGATCTCCAAAAATATTATGGAAGGTGGTAAAGTTGTGGGTAAATTGGATTTGGACATCAAATATTTCCCAACAATTCAACCAATCACATTGGAAGATGGTACCAAAGAAACCGTTACTGACACTGAAGTTGGTATAATGAAAATTACTTTACACGAGGCTAAAGATTTGGATATTTCCAAATCTGTTGTCGGTTTGTTGAATCCTTACGCAGAGATGTTTGTCAATAACGAATTGGTCAAAAATTGCCGTAGAAATAGACAAACTAACGAACCATCTTGGGAACAAAGTTTTGAAACGATAATAACTCAACAATCAGAAACCTCCATTCAAATCTTGGTGAGAGATTCTGTGGAGAATGATATTGTTGGTAATTTGCAAGTTAATTTACAAGATATTATATTTGAAAGTAGCAGAGGACAACAATGGTTTACATGTCCGCCTATCAATGCAAACGGGCCATCTCCTAAAATCAGAATCAGTGCAAGCTGGAAACCATTAGCTATTGATGAAGAGGAAAGTGCGAAAGTTGTTACTAATGCACCAATTGGTGGTATGAGATTGCATCTTAGAGGTGCCAAGGGTTTGAAAAACTTGGAATCGGTAGGATTTGTTGATCCTTATGTTAGAGTTTCTTTGAATGGAAAATTGAGAGCTAAAACAGTCACATTTGCTGAAACTGTTAACCCTCAATGGAACTCTGTTTACTTTTTGCCTGTTACAAATGAACATCAACATTATTTGATGGAAATCATGGATGCTGAGCCTGAAGGTAAAGATAGATCTCTTGGTACAGCAGCAGTTAACATTGCTGATTTCATTAAAAAGAACGACGAAGGTTATTACTTAGGATACGATGGATCTGAGGAAATCATTGAACAAGCAGTTTTATTTAATGCCCAACCAATTGGATCAATATTTTATTCTGTCTCATTTTTCCCCACTATACCAGCCTACTCACTTTCGCAATTACATAACAAGGAAGCTTATCATGAACAATTGGAACGTCAAGAAAAACAAGAATTGGAACAATTGAAAAGGGACGAAAAATTGTACAAGGACAATCCAAGTGAATACCAATGGGTGGAAATTCAAGAGGATAATATTAAAGAACCACCAAAGATTGAAGTGCAATTGGAGGATGCTGTCAAATACAGAGCAGGTGCTATGGTTGTTCATTTGATCAGTGGTCATTTCGATAAAAATGATGTTTATCTTCATACATTATTTGATGAACAAGCATATCCTTCAGGAGTTTCACCAAAAATTGAAACCAAAAAATTATCTACCCAAACTTCGGCTGAAGCTTTTATTAGAGATTTGCCAAATTCTAAATTAATATTCAGGGTTGCCAAAGTTGCCGAAGTCACCAGTGAAAAAGACTTGATTGTTGAAAAAATATTCAGCACAATTGACATTTATGAAAAATCTTTTAAAAAGCCAATTAAATTGCAGTTGGGTGGAAGAAACACCATTGAGGTTCAATTGGAATTCATACCATCAATTGCCAAATTAGCTCCGTTAGATACAATTTTGGATGTTGGTAGAGTTAAGTTAGATTTGATTGGTGCTGAAAATTTGAAATCTGTTGATTCTAATGGTAAATCAGACCCATTGTGTGTCGTTAAGTTGGACGGTGTTGAAGTTTACAAAACTGATAAAAGAAGAAAGACTTTGGATCCATTATGGAATGAAGCAGTTGAATTCCCTATGATTTCGAGATCAAGAGAAGTCCTATTATTGGAAGTTTATGATTGGGATTTGACTCACGACGATGAGTTATTGGGTGTTGCTAATTTAGATCTTTCTGAAATACCTGCATTGACAACTACACCATTTACTGTTAATTTGAATACTCAAGGAAAAGTCAATCTCCGAGCTACGTTTTTCCCAGAATACGTTAGACCACCACTCAATCCAAATGCATTGTTGCCAATTGATTTGAATATGGTCACTGATGCACCAATGAAGATGGCCGGTTCTGCTGGAGAGATTGCAACTAATGTTGTTGGTACAGGTATTGGTGCCGTAACAGATGGTTTTACAAAAGGACACGGATTTTTGAAAGGATTCAAAAGTAAGAGACACCGTAAAAATAATGAGGATGAGTCTTCTATAGCCCCAAGTCAAACTGGTGATGAAAGTATCAAAAGTCCAAGTCAATCGAGACAACATGAAGAAGAAGAAGCACAAGAAAATGGTGAGGATGATATCCCTGAAGAAGAAAAAGAATTTAGAAAAGCACAAGGTGATGAAATTGAAAGTATAAACGCATTGCCTAATATTAGAGAAGAAGGTTTACCTGCACCCCAAAAACCTTCCTTGAAACCACCTAGCGTATTTGGCCATTCAAGAAACACTAGTACAGCAACTGATATGTCCAGTTTCTCCGTGGGTGTCGACGCAATTCCTGGAAGATTGACAATCATTGAAGCAAAAGGTTATTCAACAACAAAGAATCTTGAGGTCAAAGTATTGTTGAAATCATCAAAAGAAAAACAATTGATCAAAACAAGACCAACTAAGTTTGACAAGAACCACGAAAGCTATAAATGGAGCGAGAGTGTTCCTTTTAGAAGTTCTCAAACCGGTCAACTCTTGTTCAGCTTGAGGGAACACCACACGTTTGGTAAGAGCATAAGTTTGGGAGAGACATCTTTGAATTTGGCCGATTACGTCAATGTCAGTGAAAATATTCCATTGACATTAGGTGAAGGTACCGTGGTCATCAATTTAAAATATTTTACTCAATAGGTAAATAGCAAATTAATTTGTAAGATTACTTTTACGTCTATTTAAAATTAGCGATTCGATACATGGTTTGTCCATCGTTTTCGAGTTTTGCTCTTAACATGTAATGTTTAAATAAATCTACATAAACATAAAATCATTGTTTTTAAAATCACCTGCGAGTTTAGAACCCACGCCAGTGTTATACAATAATATTAGCAAGAGATTGTGATCATTTTGTGAGATGTTTTGGTTGCAAAAATTATAAATTAGGGCTACAAATAAATGTAAAATTAAAAACACGTGAACAGATTTTTGCACAAATAGAAAAAAAGATAACTAGTAGTGATTACATAATCAAACTCACAATCATGACTAACCCAAAAGAAAAAAAAACAAGTTGTTGCAGCACTAACAAAAGTTCTGTAACAATTGCGACTTTACACTCACTAACAAATTTTCAGGTGGAAAAAAAAAAATCTTTATTTTCAAAGTTTTCCATTTTATATAATCAAACACCAATAATACATAATGAGTTCAGTCGTATGTTGACATTATAATACCCCAGAATGATACAGGATTAATCTATTGAATTATCAGAGAATTAAGACAGCCCTTTAAGTCCAGGGAATCAAGAGAAGGATTGCAAAATTTTCTGTGTAATAATCACAAGATTAATCGATAGTGTGACAATGATATGCAAAGAATTAAAATACTAACTTATTATCTAGGCTCCAAAGTGGTACCAATCCGAAGACGTTGCAGTCCCAAAACAAGCTAGAAAAACCGCTAAACCACAAAAATTGAGAGCTTCTTTAGTTCCAGGTACTGTTTTAATTTTATTAGCTGGTAGATTCAGAGGTAAAAGAGTTGTTTACTTGAAACACTTGGAAGACAACACTTTATTAGTTTCAGGTCCATTCAAAATTAACGGTGTTCCATTAAGAAGAGTCAATGCAAGATATGTCATTGCTACCTCAACCAAAGTCTCAGTCGATTCCGTTGATGTTTCAAAATTCAATGTTGAATACTTTGCTAGAGAAAAATCATCAAAAGGTAAAAAATCAGAAGAAGAATTCTTTGATGAATCATCAAACAAGAAAGAAATCAAAGCTGAAAGAGTCTCAGATCAAAAATCAGTTGATGCTTCTTTATTAAACGAAATCAAAAAGACCCCATTATTAAAACAATACTTGTCAGCCTCATTTTCATTAAAATCTGGTGACAAACCACACTTATTAAAATTTTAAATCAAGCCAAACTACAACAACACTAAAATCAAAGCAAATAATTTAAGGAGAGGATATATAATGTTATATTTGTATAAAGATGGGAAATATATTCATTGATAATTAATCGTTATAGACAATGCTTTACAATTTTTATATAGTATAACCATTCATGTATCATTTTCCCACAGTTTGTTTTATTTTCATATCGTATATTAATACATACCGCTTTCACGTATCTATTTTGGTGTAATTAATTATCAGTTGGTTGCACGTTTTTTGTGTGTGTAGAAAACGCTCTCCAAGCTTAGAAAAACTCATCGCATCGAAAAAATCTTGCAATAAAATCTGCTTCTGTTTCATTAACCACCATGTCAGAATTATTACCAATTGCAACTTATAATTTGGCTTTAAAACCATACGACCCAACTCCAGCCATCAAAGATGATTTTCCAATCACAATCAGAATTACTTTGGCTGCATTAGACCCTGATGCTGTTGATGAAGATAATGTTCCATCAACTTTAAGAATCTTGAAAAAGTCCGACGACTTCATTGACGATTATGCTGATGACGAAGCTGAAGAAGTTGAAGGTGAGGAAGACGAAGATGAGTTAGACGAAGAAGATGAGGAAAAAGAAGATGATGATGAAAATGACGACGAAGAGGATGATGAAGATGAAGAGGATGATGATGACGAAGTAGATGAAGAAGTAAACGATTTTGTTGTTTGTACTTTGTCACCAAAAAGTCAATATCAACAAACCATAGACTTGACAATTACTCCTGATGAAGAAGTTTATTTCGTCGTTACTGGTTCATACTCAATCCATTTGACTGGTAATTACGTTGAACATCCAGCAGATGGAGATTCAGACGATGAAGATTATGATGAAGAATATGACGACGAATATGATTTAACTCCAGATGAAGATGAAATCATCCACGGAGTTTACGGGGACGAAATCGATGAAGATGACGAAGATGATGAAGATGATGAAGAAACCAAAATTGAAGAAATCATCGAAGAAGTAGAAGAGGAACCTGTTAAAAAGAGAGCTGCAGTTGAAGAACCATCTACAAAAAAATCTAAAAAAGCTAAGAAAGAAGATAAAAAATCAGTTCAATTTTCAAAAAATTTAGAACAAGGTCCAACAGGCTCTACTTTAGTCGAAGATAAAAAAGCTGACAAAAAAGCTGGTAAAAAAGAGGACAAGAGCGAATCAAAAAAATTCACAACCAAGACCTTATTAGGTGGTGTTATAACTGAAGACAGAAAAGTAGGTAGTGGACCACAAGCAAAATCGGGCAACAAAGTTGGAATCAGATACATTGGTAAATTGAAAAACGGTAAACAATTTGATAAAAACACATCAGGCAAACCATTCAGTTTCAAATTAGGTAAAGGAGAATGTATAAAAGGTTTTGATTTAGGTGTAGCTGGTATGGCTGTTGGTGGTGAAAGAAGAGTCATCATCCCAGCTAAAATGGGATACGGATCACAAGCTTTACCAGGTATTCCAGCCAATTCAGAATTGACTTTTGATATAAAATTGGTTTCATTAAAATAAGTATTAAATTAAAAATTATGAATAGAGAATCAATAAAAAATTATTAATAATTAATAAAATATTATACGATGGACCTCGTATCGCTTAACAAAAATCTATCACTACATTTGAGCCCAACGTAGCACTTTTCTAATTTCAAATATGCTTTTCTACATGTAAGACATCTGTAATGACGTTACGATAATCCAATCTGTGCCAACTTCAAATTTCTGGCCATGCCCATCGATGTAGATTTCATTCCAACACGAAAAATTAAAATTCAAGATATTTTTTTTTTTCAAAATACTTTTTGTATCAAATCTCTCTGGTTCATTTATAGAATATGCTTAGTTTAATTACTCAAGCAACTGGCAATGTAGCGAGAATCGCCGCTCATAAGCCAATTCACTTTATAGTCATACCGGCATTGTTAGCTTCAATAGCGTACTTATCAATAGTTGATGATTATATTCCAAATTTACAAACAAACAATCACAATAAAGGCGTGAGTTATTACCATCCAAAAGGCTACAACGATGTGGATAAGTGGATACCTGTTGATTTTACTGAAGAATACCCAAATGCTCAGCAGTTAAGTGTCATTCCAATAAAGTTCAAACACCAGCAATTCCAAAATACTCCAAATATTGAAAATTCAATTCACATAAACAACGAACAGTTTTTGATCGTTGAGACAGCACAAATTGATCAGACTTTACAGAAATTGAACTCTGTTGAAGGTTGGAAAATTAGAAATAACGCCGCATTGAATAAGTATTATACTTTTTTGAAAAATGGGTATTTTAAAATCCAAGAAGCTATACAAAACGCAGACAATTTTGATATAATTTTAATTTTTGTTGCATATTTGGCCATGTGGTATACATTGATTAAAGTATTTTTTGACATGAAGAAGAATGGATCTAAATTTTGGTTAGCGTTTTCAACTTTGACTTCCTCAACTTTTGCATTTTTATTTGCATTGACAGTTTCAAGTAAATTTTTGAATTGTAAAGTCAGTTTGACCAGTTTATCCGAAGGAATACCGTTTTTAGTCGCAATTATTGGGTTCAAACACAAAGTATCAATTGCAGCTCTCGTTTCAAACTCCTCCACTGCTTCACCCGAAGATGTTCCTCATATTGTCGCACAAGCAATATCATCTCACACTTTAAGTTTGTTGAGAGATCACGTAGTAGTCATTGGTGCATTGTTATCATGTGCCACATACGCAAGTCATTTAACTGGATTAAGAAATTTTTGCATATTAAGTTCATTAATATTATCTTTTGATTTAGTATTGGTTTACACTTTTTTTTCAGCTATATTGGGATTGAAAATTGAAATCAACAGAGCTAGAAGAACCGAAGATTTGAAGGAAGCTTTAGAAGAAGACGGGATTAGTTCTTTGGTCGCAGCTAGAGTCGCTGAACAATCTTCAACTATTGAACATCCAAACGAAACAAATTTCTTCACATCCAAAGATACATCAATATTATCTTTCAAAGTGGCCATGAGTGTTGGGTTTTTTGCGTTCCACGCATTTTGGCTTGGATCCTCTTGGTTATACGAATCCAACGACGATTCAAACACAAACAGCATTTTCTTTAACCAATTACCGAAATTGAACTCGGATATCGTGAAAAAAATTACCATTGGAAATAAAGGTACAATTTTGACCATTTTGCCAACGAGATATTATGTGCCAGCTGGATTTTTTGTACAATTTGAAGATTTTGTTTATTTGATAATCACGAAATTTAGTAGCGCCATTAGAGACAGCATGATTTCAAAAGTGTTATTTTTTGGATTTGCCATTTCAGTATTCACAAACATCTACTTTTTAAATGCTGCTAGATATCAAGTTAGTGCAACCCACAAGTTACTTGAACAAGAGATTTCTAGACCAAAGATTAGAAAAAGTATTAGTGAACCAGTTCAATTGATCAACGAAGACGATTCTTCAAGCGAAGAATTAGAAATCAAAGTTGAAACAAAACAAAAGCCTTTGGAAGAATGCATTAAGCATCTCAAAAACGGTCAAGTTAAAACTTTGAATGACAATGAGATTTCTTCTTTAGTTGTGTCTGGAAAATTGCCTTTGTATGCATTGGAAAAACAGTTGCAAGACAATAAACGTGCAGTCTTGGTTCGTAGAAAAGCTATTGCAAAATTAGCTAATGCTCCTGTATTAGAGACGAAACGTTTGCCAATCTCAGGATACGATTATGATCGTGTATTTGGTGCTTGTTGTGAGAACGTCATTGGTTACATGCCTATACCTGTCGGTGTTGCTGGACCTTTGGTAATAGATGGAAACCCATACCACATACCAATGGCTACAACTGAAGGATGTTTAGTTGCATCAACAATGAGAGGTTGTAAAGCCATCAATGCTGGTGGAGGGGTCGAGACTGTTTTAACTAGAGATGGTATGACAAGAGGTCCATGTGTTAGATTTCCAACATTATCGAGAGCAGGTCAAGCTAAATTATGGATTGATTCTGAAGAAGGTCAAAAAACAATTAAAAAAGCATTTAATTCAACATCCAGGTTTGCTAGGTTACAGCACATTCAAACCGCCTTAGCTGGAACATCATTATTTATTAGATTTAGAACTACTACTGGTGACGCCATGGGCATGAATATGATCAGTAAAGGTGTGGAACACTCTTTGAAATTCATGGTTGAAGAGTTGGGCTATGATGATATGGAAATTGTTTCAGTAAGTGGTAACTACTGCACTGATAAAAAGCCAGCTGCGATTAATTGGATTGAAGGCAGAGGTAAATCAGTTGTTGCAGCAGCTACAATTCCTAAAGACATCGTTACCAAAGTTTTAAAATCAGATGTCGATGCATTGGTTGAATTGAACATAAACAAAAATTTGGTTGGTTCTGCAATGGCAGGCTCAGTGGGTGGATTCAATGCTCATGCGGCAAACTTGGTGACTGCAGTGTTTTTAGCTTGTGGACAAGACCCTGCTCAAAATGTCGAAAGTTCTAATTGTATCACTTTAATGGAAAAGAACAAATTTACAGGAGACTTGCAAATATCAGTATCGATGCCTTCTATTGAAGTAGGTACTATTGGAGGGGGTACCATATTGGAACCTCAAGGCGCCATGTTAGACTTATTAGGTGTGAGAGGTCCGCATCCAACAGAACCAGGTGCAAATGCCAGACAATTGGCAAAAATAGTTGCTTCTGCCGTATTGGCTGCCGAGTTATCGTTATGTTCCGCTTTAGCTGCTGGTCATTTAGTCCAATCTCATATGCAACATAATAGAAAAGCGCCATCCTCGAATGGTTCCGCCACAACCACCAACACCACAGCTTCAAACATTGCTAATGGATCTGATATAAACCGTCTAAAAGAAGGATCGGTCAATTGTATAAAGTCATAATAAATGGCACGAGCTATGTAAATATATACAAGTATTCTAATGAAATTCTCCTCCCACGGCTTAAACCCACAAACGTATAATATTTCTATCGTGTTGACTCACTACAAGAAAAAAAAATAATACTAGGGAATACTACTACACTATTATCATGCCATCCCAAGAAATCGGGGTTCCAATTCCCAACATCCCACACGCCGTTTCAGTCACATTGCCCACTTGGGAAGCTACCGTTGGATATGAGGAAGGCGAGGAGTGGGTCACGTCGAAAATGAACTCGGGATACCCTAGATTTTTCATCCATTCGTCGATTCAAAAGTTGTGCAAGAAGTTGGAGAACAAGTACGGACGAGAAAATGAAAGATGCTTGGTATTCCCCAGTTACAACGTAGCTAAACGATGCAGAGATTTCATCAAGAAATACACTTCAAACCAGAATTCAAACCTCCGTATTTTGAAATTGTGTACCACCCCTCCATCGACAGACGTTGAAAAGTCCACCAAAATAGACACATCGGTGGGAGTTGCATTTTTCCCCAGTCTGGATTTCTCATTAGCTAAGAATTATTGGCAACATTCGGGTGAAGGTATAAGTTCCAGAATGAGTGAGTACTTGTTGAAGGAATTGTTTCAAGACGAGTTCAAAGATTTCAAGAAATCAGGTAATTTGAAACAAGAATTACAAGCTAGGAAAATCCAATCTAAATCACCTTCAATCAGATCCAACTCCGGGTCTTCTCAACATGGAAATGAAGAAGTTGAACGAGAATTTAACACTTTTATCGAACAAAAATACGGCCGAGTATTGGATTTCAAATTTTCTAAAGACGCAAAAAGGATCTTGAAACGAAGGATATGTGGTAAAGTTGACAAGTCGACGAATTTGTTACTGGAGTTTGAAAAGAATTCAAGAGGACCGTTATTGGATGAAAATGACGTGTATTTGTTCCCATCAGGTATGTCATCAATTTTTTATTCTCATTTTGCATTGTTGGGTATTCTACCAAATAAAAAATCCGTCTGCTTTGGTTTCCCGTATGTTGATACATTAAACATTTTAAAAAAATTTGGTCCTGGAGTGAAATTCTTAGGATTAGGAGACGATAATTCTTTATTGGAATTGGAAACAGAATTATCTCAAGGATTGGAAATCATGGCTTTATTTTGTGAGTGTCCTTCGAATCCATTGTTGAAAACACCCAATCTAAAAAAGATAAGGTCTCTTGCCGATAAGTACAATTTTGCCGTAGTTGTTGACGAAACGGTGGGGAATTTTTTAAACATCCATGTCTTACCATTTGCTGACATTATTTGTTCGTCATTGACCAAAGTATTCTCCGGAGATTCAAACGTGTTGGCAGGCTCACTAATATTGAACCCGGACTCGAGATTTTATTCAGATTTGAAGCACTTTTTTGATAAAAATTATGAAGATTTGTTTTGGGCCGAAGACGCATTATGGTTAGAAAGAAATTCAAGAGACTTTGTAAACAGAGTTAAAAAAATAGATGAAACATCTTTGAAAGTAGTCGAGTTGTTGTCCAAAAACGATAAAATTTCAAAAGTATATTATCCAACGTTAAGTGAATCAAGAAAGTATTACGATGAATTGAAATCTCCCGACGGTGGTTACGGTGGGCTAATATCATTTTTATTCAAAAACCCTCGAGATGGTATAGATTTTTTCAATAAAGTAGATTTACACAAAGGACCTAGTTTGGGTACAAACTTCACCTTGGCGTGTCCGTATGCGATATTGGCTCATTACCAAGAACTAGACGAGATCGCGCAATGGCAAGTGGACCGAAACTTGATCAGAATAAGTATAGGGTTGGAGGATCCAGACGAATTACTAAAAGTATTAACTGATTCATTACAATAATATACATATTTAGTTGTGCATACCTGGGAATTTTAGATGCTCGCAAGGCTCTGGCGGCGTTTCCGACAACGGTTGATCGTGCTGAACCACACCGACGTACCAATACTTTCTATGTTTTTTAAAATACTTCACCCAACTCTCAATATCCCGCGCGGCTTCCTTCTCATCCAACCCTCGTAGATCATAAGTATATTCGTCCTGTTTCATAAAACATCCAGTGACATAGATCCGAGCCGCATCCACGCCGGCTAACCGATTATACGATTTTCCCTTGCCGTAAATCTCTCTCAGCGCAGTGACGTCAAACACCGACCCGTTGATGGCGATGTATATTGGCAATGTTGAGTCTGCACCGTTGTACCGGCCCAACATCTCCTGAGTGAGGTTCAACCGCGGCTTGACCAATTGAGCATAATATCTGAGGTCTATGTACTTACCATCGTAGTTCCAAGTCGGCGAAGAAGTGAACCAATATGATAACACGGCATTGAGGAGTAAGACGCCACTCAATACTCGTAGTAGATCGAGAATGCTGAATCGGTCCATCTAAAAAAATAACAAAAAGCACAAACTGCGAGCTGGAAAGAAAAAAAAAGTAGGGTAACAAAATCTATTATATATTAATTAGTTCATGAAAAATACTTCGTCATTAAATTGATTTCCGTTGGTATTGATATTTGTAAAGTTTATTCTGTCCGAAGAGTCGGTACTCAACAAATTGGACCAGAACTCGTCGTTGAGCACCATATACGAATTCTCTAGTTGGTCGGGGTTAGCCAAATTGGTGTTTTTGGTCTTTTTCAGATCATCTTCACCAGGGTTAGCTTGCGATTTGTTTGATATTGAAGGTAGTTTAAAATTTCTATAGTCTGCTGGCGTAGTTGGTAAATTTCCCATTTGTTTATTATACTTTTGATCAAATTGGGGTTCATTGTTGACAAAGGCTCCATTTTGTGGCACCGTGGGGTTAAGATCTTGGTTGTAATAACTTGAATTAGGAGTGTTGCCTGCTGAGTTGAAGATTGGTACGGAAGTGTTTCTGTTGCCTTGATCATTCAACGATACCGATGTTTGTGGTGTTTGGACAGGTTGCGGCTGTTGTTGTTGTTGCTGCTGTTGTCTAAGTTGGCTGCCAAATGGTCTTGGGGAATTTGTGGTTGCTGGCAGAGGCGGTTTTTCCCTTCTATAGCTGGCAGCATATGATAATAGATCTAACCTCATACTATTGCTTGAGTTATCACTTACCAAAGACTTGCTATTGTTTGTGCTTGAATCGTGATACATCGTGGCCAAAGCTTCCAATTCTCTACTTTCTTTTTCTGTAGGTTTAAAATTCTGAGGAGTTTCACCATTTTTTCTCAACAACGAGTTTACCTGAGTGGCATACGTTTGTATAAAAAGTTGTAAAACTAGCCTAAGCTTTTTCAACAAATGATTTGACGGATATTGTGAATTAGATTGTTCAATTAATTTACTAACGTTTTGAATTGTAAAAACTACTTTTCGTGGCACAAGATCTTTCTCAATATGTGAAGGTAAAGACAATATAAGATATCTCAATCTCAACAACATTCCTGCTGTGTACATAATTCTGGATGTGAAAATAAAGGGTAAATTTGCAATTTCTTCTGTGCTCAATTGATTGAATTCATCCAAAGCATTAAGACAAGAGTTTGTACAATTGGAGATTGATCGAACTGCCATGTTGTCTAATTCACCTTCACTCTTAGCAATCGAGGACAAACAAGGTTCGTGAAGATAACTTTCAATTGAATAATAATAAGAAAGAAAATTGTGCTTGTCCTTACGTATCTTGGACTTGATAATTGTCAAACTTTTTTGTAGTTCCACTGTGATGTAGTAAGATACAGAATTCTTTTTATTATCTTTGACGTCGGGCGCATGTATAATTTGATGTATTTTTTCTAACATGTAATTCATTCTGGCAAATAAAGCTAAATCTCTATATTTTTCATCCTGAGAATTTTCCAGAATCTCACAACATTGTTCAACGTATGGAGTCCATTTAACATAAATTGATCTTCTCAAAACCAAACATATACTAACAGTGCTGAAATAAATTATTAATATCAAAGATCGATATTCATCAGTCGATGACTTATCAACACTTTGTTTTAAACCTCCTTCATTGGAATTGAAACTATAAGTTGGTCTTGCAACAATACCCAAATCATGTAACAAACTGACACAGATAGTGTTCAATAAATGGTATCTTCTTTGCTTGAATAATTCTGGACTGTTATAATAAAGACATAGTATCAAAAAACTTTTTACAAGTTCTAATGATTTCGTACCAAGAACCAAAACTTCGTCAGCGATTGATTTAACAGCTTCATTGTCTAAATGTAGGGATTGATCAATATTATGATTCTTGGATACTATATTACTGGCCGACATGATACAGTTGAATAATAAAGGTTGATTAAATCTTAACTCTTCTAGTGATTCGTCCACTTTGACCAATGGATTACTCTTATATATACAATTTTGATATAAATTAAATCTTTCATGAGCTTCTGCTAAGGTAATTATGTTTTTGCTCACAACGTCGATTTTTCTTCCTTCGCTTCTGAATAGACTAGTTCTCCTATCAGCGACATTGTTTAGATCATTAGTCAAATCAGTCAATCTGGCCGAGCTTTTAGCCAAAATATCTATCTCATGTTCCAAATCAAATTTAGATATAAAAGGAGGAGAGTTGATAAAGTCAGTAGTTGGTTCTATAGTTCTAAATTGAGATTTATTGCTTAATTGAGATTCCAATATTTTAATTCTATTTCTAAGTTGTGAAATCTCCAAATCTTTAGGTGATTGGTCAGTAATTGGAGACGGTAAATGTGAAACAGGACTTTGAACTTGAGCTAATGAAGGATTTGGATTAAAATTAGGTGTGATTGAAGGATAAGTATTTGTTTTTAGTGCAGCTGAAATAGGTGGTATGACTGGTGGCTGGGAAGTGGCAGATTCCACCTTGGGCTCATGACTTGGTTCAGACTTGACATCTGAATATGAAGGCCGATGAGAGTAATCAACAGAATCTTTGCGTTCGTTTTGATAGTCTTCTTGATTATAATATTCTTTATGTTTTTGTTCTTCAGCTAGTCTTTTAGCTTCTAAAATCTCCGCCTTTTTTCTTCTTTTTCGAGTCTGATTTAAATCGATTTCACATTTTCTGTTTGAATTTAGACATCTCATACAAGAGGCAGCAGGATTATTTGGATCCGAAGGAGTACATTTCACTTTCAAAGCATGACAACTTTTACAAGCGACCGATCTTCGGGTTATTTTCTTTTTCGTTGCTTCATCATCTTTATGACCATTGCTATAACTTTTCAGATTAGGTGTCGATGGACTTGAATTGTATTCTCCTGAGGATTCTGTATGGGTCATCCCTGACATGATTTATTAAAAAAATGGTGAATGGGAGGAGGAGGGATAAGAATGTTGTGATTTTCTAATTATCACAATGACAACGTCAAAATCAAAGTTGGAAAAAACAGTATCAAAATGAATTAGATATACAACTCAAATAATTTATTCAATGATATGTTCATGGAACTTGAAATCAAGTATATATTGGATGTAAAAAAACTGTGATTTTTTATGTAAGAAAAATCAAAAGAAAAAGTAGCGGCTGATCATTTAATAATTTTTGAATTTTCAATTCTGCAAATTCCACGAATCAATCGTAATTTCATTTTGAACAAAAATAGAGTTCTTTATTAATTATAATTATTTTTACATCTTAGTAAGTCGGACAATCTGCTTATTGTAATAACACAGGTTGAAATAATCAACAACAGTATATTTATTCATTGATAATTAAGATTTACCAAAATTACACTAGACCACTTTGTATGGACAGCAAATAATTGAAAATGGCTTACGAGGTTTGAAAGAAGGAATGATAGCAAGGCTAAAGCAAGGCGCTCAAATTTTATACTCTAACCCAAGCTAAGCTGCTATATTTCAAGTCTAACTCTCGATCAACCGGTTAATTCGGTTACAAATTACAAACCACAATACGTCAGACTTAAATCCGGATTTCGTAAAAATGTAGGATTTTGTCGTAACTACTCACATGATTATTCACGTGATGCTAATTTTTTTTTGCGTCACCTGACTAATCACCTGACTACTTTTAAGAATTGTTTATGTAAATCATTTTTTTCATTCAACATCATACAATTTGACTTTTGCAACAATTGATTGATTTGATAAACAACTTATGTCTTTTAATTTTGGTATCGGCGATATATCAAGGGGAAACAATTCATACAAAGACAAGCCATCTTCCAAAACTCTACCATTGTTTTATAAAGATAAGAAACCCTTTCTGCCCAAAAACAACTCAAATAAGAAAGTATTGATGTTGTTCAAAGGATTTATATATTCGGTGCTATTATATTTGGCCTACACAATTACATCAAGCTATTTAAATATTAATGGTGGGGGCAGCATATCATGGACTAAAGCTCAATTGGAGGTAAAACAAGCGATGTTGGAGAGTTGGCACCATTACGAGAAGTACGGCTGGGGTACAGATGTTTTTCATCCAATTTCCCAAAAGGGTGAAAATATGGGTCCAAAGCCATTAGGATGGATGATTGTTGACTCACTAGATACTTTGATGCTCATGGATGCAACTGATGAAGTGGAGAAATGTAAAGAGTGGATACAAAATGATTTAAATTACAAGTTTGACTATGAAGTTAATACGTTTGAAACCACTATCCGTATGTTGGGTGGATTATTATCAGCGTTCCATTTAAGTCAAGATGATTTATATTTAGATAAAGCTGTTCAATTGGCGAATTCATTGCATGGAGCTTTTGACTCCAAAACTGGTATTCCATATTCCTCAATTAATTTGAAAACAGGAAAAGGAATACCAAACCATGTTGACAACGGTGCTTCATCAACAGCTGAAGTTGCGACTTTACAATTGGAGTTTAAATATTTGTCTAAATTAACAGGTGAGGTTGACTGGTGGAAATTAAGTGAAAAAGTTATGGAAATATTAGATAATGAAAGACAAAAGGATGGCTTAGTTCCAATTTATATCCAACCAGACACTGGTAAATATCAAGGTAATTTAATCAGATTGGGATCAAGAGGAGATTCTTATTACGAGTATTTGTTGAAACAATATTTACAAACCGAGGAACAAGAAAAAATTTATTGGGATATTTATAAAGAATCTGTAGCTGGAGTCAAGAAACATTTGGTTGGGAAATCCTGGCCAAACGGTTTGACTTTTATTGGAGAAAAAGAGCAAGGCTTACAAGGTCCGTTGCTGAAAAAAATGGATCATTTAGTTTGCTTTTATGGAGGATTGTTAGCTTTGGGAGCTACAAAAGGTTTGACATTAAAAGAAGCCAGAAAATTGCCTACTTGGAATAAAGACCTTGAAGCAGATTTCAAGTTTGGCGAAGAATTAACTTATTCATGTTACAAGATGTATCATGATGTCAGCCCGACGGGATTATCTCCAGAAATAGTTGTTTTCAATCAAGATGAAACCAAGGATAAAGATTTTATCATAAAGCCCTTGGATAAGCATAATTTGCAGAGACCGGAAACTGTTGAATCGTTGTTTTATCTTTATAGGTTGACAAACGATGAAAAATACAGAAAATGGGGTTACGAGATTTTCCAAAATTTTATGAAATATACAAAATACACAAACAGTTTAGGTGAAGTGTCGTATTCAAGTTTGAGGGACGTCACCACATTAAACGCCGACGGTGGACCCAAATTTAAAGATAACACAGAATCGTTTTGGTGGGCAGAAACACTTAAATATTTGTATTTGTTGTTTGATGATACCAACAAGATACCTTTGACTGAATATGTGTTTAACACTGAAGCTCATCCATTCCCTAAATTTGAATTGAATGACATTTTAAAAACGGGATGGAAAAGAAAAATTTTAGATTCTGATGAACCTAAAATGAGAGAAAAGGATAAAGCGATTGACAATGACAACTTGCCAAATGCTCAACCCGTTGATAAATCAATTGAACAGGAGGCTAAGGACATTTTGAAGCAAAATCCAGATTTATCAAAAGATGATAATAAAGAAAAGGAAAAACAAAAAGAAAAGCTAAATAAAATTTTGCAAGAAATAGAAAATGAATAAACTCATAAATGTATATTGCAATTGAGAATTATTTCATCTTTTCTCGTTTTTCTTTTTCTTCAGCACTCAAGTATGCCACGCTAGTTTCACTCTGGAAATCATTGAAACAACTTGGACGGTCATTTTCTCTCAATTTTTTCATCTCTTCAATTTGTTTTAGATCGAAATGATGAATCGGTATTTGATTTTCATTGTCATTATTGGTTTGTTGAATGGTCTGAGGAGGCACCGTCTTGGCTTCGCCAGTGGGGATAGAGCCAATCAATGTTGCATCATTTAGCTTCTCTTCGTATGGCTGTGAACTCATTTGAATTGAAAAGTAAAAGGATGTAGTGAATGATAAATTAAAAGAATTGAAGGGACAATTGTCGCTTCATTCCATCTAGTCAATTCTTGCCGAAATAGTCTAATCTAGTAGTGTGAGGTTTCAAAAATTCATTAGTGCAGTACTAATTTGGTAGATGCTCGCTTAATTTAGAACTTTTACCTCTATTATTGAAAAAGCTATCAAAGCTGAATTTAAACTGTTATTAATGAAGTCGGAATCTTGATTATATGAACGCTTTAGTCATGGAAGTTCTCATTTTAATTACCGGACTTCACGAGATAATCCAAATTTAATTTAGTGATGGTGTTTTGCCGAACTATTCAGCTGATACTTGGATTAAATTGAGTGTGCAAACTTTGAGTTCTACAACTTACAACCTCAAATCACTGGAAAACATTTTAATGGAAAATATTTAACAATTCGATGCAATTTATAGATGCATGCTTACGGTATGTGGACTTGAATAATTTTGTAATACACGGTGGAATAGAGCCACACAAAATTGATTAAATTTTGTAGCTATTTGACTTCCGACTTGTATCAAGTGTATATTAGCAAAACTATCATGATAGACCTATTGTAGCAGAATTAAGAGGTTGAGCTCACGGAATACTAGCATTAATTAATAAATAACAATCTCAAAGCTAGTATGGATTATCGTAGAATAAATTATACTGCCAATTAAAGATGAAAAAAAAGTGAAATCCTTGGTTTGATCTTTGAGTTTGAAAAAGACTGTGCATTTGGTGAGCACAGCAGGTTCTGTACCCGAAGCTTCTATAATCAATCCTATTTAGCTGTGATTCTCTTTCTAGCTTTGTATGTATATCAATACCAAAGGGCATTGGTAGCAGCAACCGACGGGTCGTGCAAGGAGAAGCAAACCAAATGAGAATATTTGACATCATAGTTTTACTATTATTTCCACATTTATTTTTTTATTTTTTCATTACAAATAGATTAGATCATATAGCATAATACACCAGACTTATTGTACGCTACAGATCTCGAGTATTCTTACATAACTCAATCATTGATTCCCTCCACTATCATTAACTGCATCACTACAACCACTGATCTACCCTTGGCAACCACCTATTTGCATTTGCCGTGACTCGTTACATTCCTTGCTACTTGTGTCATCAACCCAATGTCCAGTGATGTATGTATATTTATTCATCAACTGAAATTTGACTTTACCTATCTTATCTATTTACTAACGATTTATTTATAGTCTAGGTCCAATTTTGATTTAGAACCAAATCCTTTCGAAAGATCATTTGCTACAGGAGATTCTTTTCAAAACTCACCTTCATCAGCAGCCACGGCTCTCACATCTAATAATGCATTACTGATTCCGAATTTATCTACATTGGCACATCAAAATCAGATAAATAATATTCCCCCACAGCTGCAGAATGGAGGCAGTAAATTACAAGGAATAACTCCTCCATTATTTACACCTGGTGGGAGAAGGTTGCCACCGTTAGGTGAACAACATACACCTGGAACACCATCTATGTGGAGTTCATTGATCAATGCGTCTAATTCTCAAAATTCACAACAACAACAACTACCGCTTACACAACAACAACAACAACAACAACAACAACAACAACAGCAACAACAACTATTTAGAAAGTCTGGGTTGACACCAAATGAATCTAATCTCAGGTCAGGACTAACCCCTGGGGGATTTAACTTTAATATCGGTCCAATTACTCCTGGTTTATCAAGTCTACTAGGGTTAACATCCAATGGCAACAATAATTATGTGTCAAACAACTCGAAATTACCATTGAATCAGCCGTCAATGATGCCACAACACCCATTACCACCTAATTTACAACAACAGATACCACCGCAGTTGCCACAACAACCACCAATTCAAGAAGAATCTTTACACTCGACTTCCTCAAGCGAAAGTGTCCAACAGGCTTTGGTTTCTAAAAATGACTCAATCAATGATGACTCCAATAAGACAGTACAATCCGATACAACAACCAATCCTAAAAAAAGCAAAGCTCCCAAAAGAAAATTAAGTAAAGATTCCAAAACTTCACCTGATGTTAAAGAAGAAATTGAAAAGCCTGCGCCGGGACCTGTAAAAAAGAGCAAGAAAGCCTTGTCATCAGATGAAGAGAAGCGAAAGAATTTTCTTGAAAGAAATAGGGTTGCAGCATCGAAATGTCGACAAAGAAAGAAGCAGTTGGTACAAAAAATGGAAGATGAATTAAATTTTTACTCATCTGGTTATAGAGAATTGTCTGGACAAGTGACGCAATTGAGAAAAGAATTGGTGGAGTTGAAAAGCGTATTAATCAATCATAAAAATTGTAATTTATTGCTTCAACAAGTAGGAGGATACGACAGATTGCATGAACAAATTCAACGTATAGACTTTGCAACAGATGCAACCCAAGATGTTCAACATAATATGACATCCATTCCATCAACAATACCAACTACTTTAAACAATGTTGAAAATGTTGCAACATCAAACGCTTCCACATCAGACACAAATCCACCATCGGCACCAACGACTACAGTCGCACCGGTTTTACCAATCAACAATGCTGCAACCAATAATAACAAAAGTGACGGATCTCAGATAAGCTCACCTCCGGGTAATTTATATCCAACGGCACCGCAGCCAGTGGGTGCAAGCAATATAACATCACACCATAGTCTTACAGATTTACCACAAGTTGCCAATGAATCTATGATGTTGAGCAACGGGAATGGAAACTTCCACGCAAATCATAATGATTTAAGAGCGATCAATAGCATGTCCAACTTATCTGCAATGATGAACCAACAAAGACAATATTAAGAGGCTGACAGGTTTGTAGAATTTGATGAACCCTTGAATAAGGTGTAGCTGCACTTAAATATTTGATAAGCTACCATTTCAAAAAGAGCAAAAAACTTGAGATTGTAAAACCCGAGCCAATAATAATAGCGTATAGTATAAAGATTTACAGTGGTGAATTTTTTTTTCCATAGAAACAATATATGTACATACATAAAGACGCTGATCTCGTTGCAAATCGTTAGTAAAATACACGGTAAGAAAATTGCAACAAAAAAAAAAAAAAAAAATAAAAAAAAATAAAAAGTTAATTTTTCTACTTGTGTGTTTTAAATATCAAATATACAGGCATTTGCAACAGGTGGATTTCATGATTTTCAAACCACTTTCCAAATGCCATCAGAATTCGAACCTGAACTAGAGTTACCACAACTACCACCCCCACCTCCTTCGAAATCATTAACCAACCCTGTGGATGAATCAACTGCTGCTGCTACCTGTGTATTCACAGACGCAGGCATTATCAATCAGAACCAATTCACAAGAAAGAAACTCAAGTCTATATTACATGTCATCACACAAATTTTAAAGAAGAAAGGAACAAAGACTCCCCATATATTTTTACCATTCCGTTCGAAAATAAAGGATGAGAAATTGGAGAGTTTGTTGAAACTAATCAGCCCCAATGGGGAAATAATGACTAATGAACCCTTGATTAATGATATATGCTCAGGATTCGATGAATTCACGTTGATCACGTGTCTCAAGTATTTCTGGTCGAGGTTGCCAAATAATGAGATTATAGGATACGATGTTTATTTGGAATATAAACGTAGAGAAGTCGAGTCCAAATTTCCGAAAAATGCATTTTTATCAATTATGCCTAAATGTTTATCATCTTCGAGTCATGCATCGATTGTTTACGACTTTTTGGATTTGTTATTGAATGTGACAGCAAATTCTCAATTTAATAATTTATCGGGTAGAAAAATATGTAAAATGGCAAGCTTCTATGCTTTCAAATCAAACGCTCCAACTGATGGGAATAAAATATTTCATCAAGATTCAGAGAATAATTTCATGGACGGGTTGGAGTTATGGAAAAATCAAACAAATGCATTATTTCATTTAGTTTTGTCATTTTTAAGATCAATGTTACCTGAATCCGACAAGGAAGCAATCAAAGTACCTAAAACATTACAGTCATTATTAATAACAACTTCTTATCCGCCGAATGAGGTTGATTCTGAAAAAGTTTTAAAAAATTCAATAACCATACCGTGTGTTTGTGTATCTACCACCCACCCTTCAAAAAACGCATATGAGTTGATTAGTAAAGTGAGACATAGTTTATCGTTTGACAAAAAGGACAAGTTTTTATCTATAGAAAACTATACCATTCTCAAGAATTTATTTTCCAAAAAAGCCACTAGCGATATTGTGAATTCATTAACGGACGAGTCAAGACGAATTTTAGCTAGAATAACCGCTGATCCTATTGAAGGTTCCCAGTATAATCTAGTCCCTGGATGGAGTAGATCTAGTTTTAAAATTGATCAGGACGTTCCGTTATTTAGCAAGATATCTATTAACAATGTGTCGATACAAGATTACTATATTTGGACGTGGTTGAGCTCGTTGAGTTCTGATCAGCCAAGTTGTCAAAAAAATTTGTTTGGTCGATCAATAGTTATTGAAGCAAACGTGTTGGGATTTCAAAAATGGATTGTCATTACTGAAAAGACAATATCAAGCAACAAATATTCCAAATTCAGTCTTGAGAAAAAATTGAATTTGAACAAGGATGTACCTCCATTGCCATCACCGATTCTGAGCAATATGTTTGATAAGGATTCTTTAATACCTTCACCAACTCTGAACAAGACAATCACTCAATCAGGTATTGATGTGTTGACACCTTCTCCGACTCTGTCAAAGAATGATAAGGATTTGCCATTACCACCCGATGATTCTTTTAACGATGATGCCAGTTACATTTACCCCACATCAGTCAATACAGAAGAAGTCAAGGAATTTGAAGATTACATAAATGCTTCTTCATTAGATGATGTAACTAATTTGACAAGAAAATTCTCCAAAAATACTATTAATGACGAGATAATACCTACAAATAAACAGAATATTAGAAAACAACCACTATCAGATTTCGATGAAGGGAAAAACTCGTTTAATTCGGAAAATACACCATTTTCAAGACCAGTATCGAAAGATACTTATTCAATGGATTCAGATCAAAAGTATTACGAGCCTGATTTTGATAGCAAAATCCAAACAGTTGATTTACTAGACAGTTATCATGATGAAGATGAAGATGATTTGACAGAATCGAAAGAGGAGAAGAAGCGTTTGAAGAAGGAGAGAAAAAGAGCTCAAGCAGCGCAATTAGCTGCGGCACAAGCTGCTGGGTTTCCTATTACATTTCTGCCAAATGGTGATCCAATATTGCCTACACAATCAAGTACCTCTAATTCAGGAATGCCACTGCTAGATTTACCTAAAATTGAGAACTCTAAGCCTCATCTTCAATTCGAAGGCAGGAGAGTAAATCCAGAACCATATTTTATCCAGACACCAAAATTTGACGGTTTCAACCCCAGCATGAATCAGCCAATGTCACCGATGGGACATCCAATGGATCCAAGGCCAAAGTCACAATCGCCCAATCGACATTATAAAATCAATCAACCACAGCAACAAATCCAACCACAACCTTATTTATACCCGACCCATTCAACAGGATATCAAACACCGATAGCTTCACCTCAATTTCAACAGCAGTCGTATATGCCAACGGTGTCACCACAACGATCACCACAGCCGCCACAGCAGTATGTTCCACACCACTCTCACAAGAGTCCACCTCAAATGATGGACATGCTTCCTGTTGGCGCCAAGCATCATAAGAACAAAACTACCAATAAAGCAAACCTAAGGAATGCATTGGTACAGGGTAACTACGGAATATAACAAAATAAATATAAATAAATAAAGTAATAAATAAATGCTTAGTATTCACTGAGTCTCAACTTTTTGCCAATTTCTCGTACACTGAACCCGGAGTTGCCACGGTTTAAGAACGGCGGCTCGGGCGACTGGTTCCTCGACTTGATCAAATCGTCGCCCATGTCAAAGTACCCGTACCCGCCCAACAACGTCGACAAGTGACTGTTTGTAGTGACCAACTTTGGTTTTGACGGCTTAGGATTGGCAATCTTGGACGTTTGTGCTGCCTGGACCAGTTTCCAAATACTCAAAATCTCCAAGAGGTACGAGTTCAAACTGACGAGAAACCTCTGTGTTTGGCGGTGTTTGGAGCTGGCACAAATTGAGATCGAGTCGTCCTTGATGATGTAGCCGATTCCAAAGCCGTTGGCGCTGACGGGGCCAAAGCCAAACAACCGGAGGGCGGGGTTGCCGCAGTTGGACGTCGATATGACGGTGTTGTTCAACTTGTCCCATCCTGGGTCAGCAAACAACTCGGGAATCTTTTCATGAAGAACGCTGCTTGAATAATGATCTGCATCGTTGGTGGTCACCAAAGTGTCCTCGTTGCTCATTTCAGTAGACTCGAAATTGTCATTTCCATTATCTTGAGGGTTTTGTAAGTATCGTTTCCAAATGCAAAACAATGCGTACAAATGACGATCAATTCCCTGTCCATTTGAAGACGTTTTGGTCTGCTGTGAATGTTTCAAACATGCTAGGTTCAAATACTGCAACTTCTCTTCGTTGGATACGTCGGGGTCAAAGAATTTTCTAATGTACTGGTTCGATTCCTGCGTCACTGTTCTTATAGCTTCAGTACGTCCGTGGAAGAAATGCTTAGTCATTGCTGGCTCGTAAGTACACTCCACTTTCCCATACAATGCATAGTAGGTGACTTGGAATGCCATTTGAACAAATGCATCTGGACTATACTTCATCTTTTTGATCTGACTAGATCCGTAGTCCTTGAACTCTAAATGTCTAAATTCATTCTGATTGATTAAATCGCTCAATCTAGTTTCTCCAAACCTCAAAGCTAATGATAAATCAGGAGTCAAATCCCATTCTAATTTCCTTGGTATAGTGATCAAATCTTGTATGTTTGAAGTCGTGTCTCCTTTATTGTTCTTTTCCCATAAATCAGGAGCATTGTTGTTTATCGATTTCGCAAATGACAATATTGAATCTGTGTATATATCCGAGACAAACCTCAATACGGTGTGACCATCAACTCCCGTGTGTTCAAAGTTAATCCCAGCTTTACCATTCTGGGTGACTATAATTTGCAATTTATCGTACCAACGATTCGTACATGTTCCAATTTGAATCCCCTTATCCAAAATACTCAAACCACATAACATGTTCTTTGACAATTCAGATAAATCGGTGATTTGTATATCATCCAAACACAATATAAATAACGCTGAGTCTATGATTGATAATATTTCATTGTTGATTTTGTTTTGGCCAATAATGTTGTTCCTTGCATTTGCCCAAATTCTACGGTTCTCAGTAGTTAAAACTCCAAACGAAGACTTTGCAATTTCATTCGATGGCGTTTGCGATGAGTCATGGATGATTGAATTGAAATTAATGTTTAATTCCGATTCACTGAGAATCAAGTTATTGTTTGAATCTAAAACGTCAAACCAATAGAATTGCGACTTTGACATGACTATAATATGGTTTGAGTTTGAATCGCTTTGCATCATACAACCTTCATTTGTTGGTATTCTACTCGATCCAAACAACTTGCTGTATTGATACATGCACAACGGCTGGCCGTTTTTCAATTTGTCAATAGACAAGGTTTCATTTTTCAACGCCTGGATAAACTTTAAACTAGAAATTGTCAATTTTGTGGCTCGTTTGATCTGAGGATTTATTGAGCTCAGTTCATTAGTGAATGGGTCGTCTTCAAGTAAGAAAAAAGGATTCAAATTGAGCACAACTGGAGAATCATAGTTTAAATAAGAATCGTACCAAAATTGTTCAATGTAGCTTGGTCTTGTTTTGGAGTATAATCGAAGTTCTTGGTCTAAATACTTCCCAATGCCATGCTTCAAGAATGATTCAACGGCAATGATGGTATTCAGATGTTCCTGTTCAGTTTGTAAAGGCTTGAGGATATTTAAATAATTGGAGCAAGTCTGTTCTAGGTCTGGTATGGGTAACCTCTTAAGCTGGTCCTGTAATTGGTAAGTCATTAAAGTTTGCAGAATTCCCAGATATCGAGTGTTTAAATATAACTCACGTTTTTTTTAATTTTTTTTCTATTGTGGGGCACAATGGATTTTGTGTCGCTTTCGGACTTTCGAGCAAATTTAAATTAAACCACAATCAGTCCCACCAATAAAATGTTACATGATTCTACTTATCTACAAGAAAATTACATAAAACGTCTATAACTCTAATACCCATCGGCCTCACCTCTTTTCCGCCAAAAATCACTAACTCCGTGCAACTTGTTTCCAACTCTTTTGATACCATTCATGGCGGTTAACGAACCAGTCTCCAAAAATGAATGATCCTTCAACTTCATACGTTCAATTATATCTCCAAACTCTAAATTCCAACTGGTCAAATTCTCGCACATGATGCTTTCAGGAATCAACTGATGGTGTAATCTGGGGTACGATATCGTCGATAACAAATCTTTTTGTTCAACGTATATACGTATAATTGCTTGCAAAATAGCGCTTGTAATTCTGCTTCCACCAGCAGCACCAATGGCTAGATCAGTCTTGTTATCGTATGTGATTATGGTAGGGGCGGTGGAGGATAACGGTCTTTTGCCTGGACTTATGAAATTATAAATCGAGGGTGTTAAATTGAATGCATTGCTCACGTTTGGTCGTGAAAAATCGTCCATTTGATCATTTAAAATTATCCCTGTGTTTTGATCATAAATCAACGATCCAAACAACAAGTTCACTGTCGTAGTCATTGATATAGCATTATCATCGTTGTCAATAATGGAAAAATGTGAAGTCCCTTGTGGTTCAACAAAGTCGTATTTGGGCTCGTAATTTGTCCAGTTAAAAGTATGCAAGTCTGAGTACTTATCTTGACTTAAAACATCCTCAATCCAATCATTGGAAAGATATTTGTCAATCAATTGTGTCTTGTTGTTGGCCGTATCTCCCAATCTTGTTCTTATTGAACTCAACCATTTAAAACTCTCTACAAGTTTATGATTATATAAAACATCATCATCTGATGCGTTGTAGATCAGATTGAAAAAATTCAAGCCGGCTAATAATGTCAAACCCGAGCTAACACCATTACTGGTGTAAATTGTATAATTATTGATTGTCAAATTCAAAGGCAGTTCTATATTCACTTTATAGTTTTCAAAATCCTTGTCTGTGATAATTCCGCCCCATTTGTCAATCGTTTTAACCAAAGATTTCACAATTGGACCATTTGGGTCATAAAATACGTCACTACTACCATTATTAGCAATCAATTCCAATGTGTTTGCATAATTTTTTCGGGTAATCCAATCTCCTTCTTTGATTGTGTCTCCTTGTTCATTGAACAAAAATTCCCAACTTTTCTTGAGTATGGGTATTTTGCTAAGCACCAATTCGTATTCCTTTGCCACTACCGTTTCAAAAACTTTCAGACATGGCCAACCATTTACATTTAGTTCAATAACAGGCTCTATCAATTGTTTCCATGATAATTTTTTCAGACCATGCAATTTATATAATTCATAAAGACCTTTTAATTCTCCAGGAACAGCAATACTAAGCCCACCTATTTTGGAAAGTATAAAAGAGTTACCAAACATTTCCTTGGAAGACGCGTTTGGGGCCATTTCCCTTGCATCGATAGTTATCACGTCATCTTTGTTCTTACTTAGAATAAACCCACCACCGCCAATTCCAGAACTATGAGAATTTATGGAGCCTATGCATAACGCGACAGTTATAGCTGCATCGGCAGCATTGCCACCTCTTTGTAAGATTTCTTTACCCATGGTCGAACACACTGGCACGTCACTAGCAACCATGGCTTTAGAAGATATATGCAAATGCTTGGGATCTGGATTCAAATCAGGCTGACCAATCTTGTCTGATAGTGGATCATCTACTTGGATAGTCAAATAAGGGTCTGACCTCGATATATGTAGTGGAAGTATGTATGGTTGATCTATAAATTGAAGATTGAAGTATATATATAATGCAATTGGAACGACCACTAGCCAATTTCGAATGAATTTGTTTTTGAAACTGGTGTAAGTTGCATTGTTGGTCTTTTTCATAATGTTTAGATAAGAGTGGCAGCAAAAAATGTTTTTTGCATCGCTTTTTACTGTGGATCACTGAGCTTCCATTTATAATTCAACCCAAATTAAACTTTCAAACTTTGATTGCTCATAACCAAGAACACGGATTTGTCTACAAATTCCATGTGTCTGTTTTAGAAATTTCGCTGTCGCTACTGAAACACCGCGTACGGCTAGTTGTAAACTTTTTTTAAATAATTCATTGTAGTAATACTAAGTTAGTCTAGCGACCCATTTCAATAAACTATTACTAGAGATCACACTGATTACTTGAAATTACGCCACCAATTCAGTCGTTATTTGTTCCGATACAGCGCTGATTTTTCTGTAAACTTTAGAGTGTGTAATGTGACTACGCATCGAATCATTTTATGTTTGTGGGGTCAAGAATAATACGATACCAATGAGATACGAAAAAAAGAAAACAATAATCAAGGCAGAAGAAGAAGCGAGAGCAATAAATAGTACTGGACTCACTATTAAAGTGTATATGTTACATACGGAACATGATGACAGTCATTGACAATTGCGTCCCCTCTTTCAGCCATGATTTCTTGAAAAATAATAGGCATTTGCAGCAAAACGTTTCTAGGTTGTGTCTACAATATTGAAGGCAACTCATAGAATCATGTGGCTATACGTACCAAGATCAAACAATAAATCTCCTTTGGGATATGAAAAATTATAAATCATCACATTGGAAATAATGTAACATCTTGAATCATACTTCTTTTGTAGGTCGGTGGTGGTGGAATTAGAGTACAATCGAAAGCGAGATGAAATTGGTGCGGGAGAGAATACAATAGACGTAGGATGAATGGATCGAGTGGGTGTCGTGTAATTTCATATGATGAAAAGGAGTGTGTGAGTGTGTGAGTGTGTGTGTGTGAGTGTGTGTGTGGGTTGACTAACTGAAAAAAATAACTAAAAAGGTTTGATTGTATTATCTAATCAGATAATGTGCCTATTATGTAAGAGTAAATATGTTATAAAATATTTGTTTCCCCATACATTTGGTTAAACTGATGTTGGTTTAAGCTTTGATGCATATTTATATGTTCATCTTTAACATTTTTATAATCACAATCTGCCATTTCATCTTCACTTCACTTTTACCCATTTCTTGCCATTTTTATTACATTCATGACTACGCCTTTTGCTATACCCACAGACAATAACCCCACGTCTCAACTAAAACCAGATGATGAAAATACCAAGTCAATAACGTCTCCAACTTCACCTACGCCGACCACATCTTCTCCAATATTGAAATCTCTTTCAAACAATTCAACGTCGAGTGACTCCTTTGATGATCATAATTTGCAACCATTAACAACTACTACTACTAAACTAGGTACAAAGACCGCAGCCGGAAACCCCAGAATGTTCAAGTGTGCAATTTGTGAGCGGGCATTCACTAGAGAAGAGCATTTAACCAGACACACCCTAAGCACACACAACAAATTGAAACCGTTCAAATGTGGAATATGTGATCGTCCATTTTCTAGAAGAGATTTACTATTGAGACATGCTAAAAACTTACACGACGGCAGTGAGCAGGCAGTAAACAGGTTGAGAAAAAGCTATAAACATCAAAAGCCAAGAACCACTACAACATCATCCTACTCACCAACAACCATATCAAGTCAAAATTCTAAATCCACAGCATCGATTCCAACGACACTGTCTATAACAAAGATTAAAGAAATCGATAGCGACTCAAGTGTGGAGGATTTCGAAACGCCCGAAAAGAAAAGATTAAAGATGTCGGTGAACATGTTGGTTAGTTAAACTTTTCAATGTACGTTAGTATCTGCTGTAAACAGCTCAGAATCAAGTGGTTGAATGGTACCATTATAAGACAATAATATATCATATGCTAGCTTTTGGATGCTACCAAGTGGAAATAGGTGCAAAAATATACGCAACAAACAGTCCCCACTTTTTACTAGTTGCCGTTTTTTTTTGTTTGTCTCGCTGAAACCTGAAATACGGTTGTGCACTAATCGGGAAACTTCCTTCTCTCCGAAACTATTTTTTCCGGGAGGAGGGGAAGTGAAATGTTTGACACACGGAGAGAGACGATGACCACAAGCCCCAGTTCATGGCGACAACTGTGTCTTATTACTGTTGATCGATGAATTTGATCTTGACAGGTACCAGTCGATTGCTTGATTGGAAGTAAATTGTTTTTAGTTTTCTCGCTTGCAAATATATACATTATGAAACCATTGTTTGTGTACCTAATTCCAACTACTGCGTGGTACATAGTGGTGACAACTGGATCTCATTTCTATTTCAATAGTAACGACAAGTCTTCGTATTGGCAGTTGCACGATGTCAAGCTGAAATATGATCAAGATTTGGAAAATCATATAAATTACGATGACCTAAGTTTGTTATTTGCGAAAGCAAGAGGACTCAAAATTGAAGAAGCTAATACTGATGAATCGAGGGATGAAAAAATAGTACAGACTCATGATAATGTGCATGAAGATTCAAAAGAAACACTTGTTGATGAGGAAATAGTGGACAAGGTTAATATTTTGCAAGGTTACGATTCGTCAAGTGAAGAAGAAGAAGAAAATGAAAAAGATGCTATTAGAACTGGAATAGAAGAGATCATTGCAGAGGACCCCAATGCAGAGCAAAACTTCTTGAATGTATTAAATCAGCATTCTTCATCAATATCGATATTTGACCCTTGGGATATAATTGAAAGTGAGTTGAATGATAAAGCTGATTTGACGTTTCTTGATCTGAAACGCAAAAAAGAACTATATAATAAATGGAACAACAATCGACGAGAATCAACAGTTGAGCATCAGTACCCAACTTCGAAACTATTGTATTACAACTTTCTCCAAAAACATAAATCCGAAATCAAAACCAATTACTACCAGCATTTCTATAGCGGTCATTATGAAGAGATCAATCAAATAAAACTACCCTCGAATGAGAAAGAGGATCTTTATCGAGAGTATAAATTGTTTTTAATTGATTTTTCAAAACTGGAGAAAACGTATAAGAAACAACACCCAGACAAAAACGTCAAAGTGGTGAAAGTAGGTGAATTTTTACAAAGTAAAATCTCAGGTTCCTTCAGCAAGAACCCAGACAGGCTGGATTTCGACAACTGGATTGATTTGATCAACACAAACAACGTATCATCAGAAATAGTTCATGATCCGATAAATTTTCTCGTTGGTGATGAAAAAAGATTAAATATCTACATAGATTTATTAAATACATGAACCCACCGTTCTTATGTCTCGAGTAGTTGTAACTGGGATGGGCATTTTGAGTCCTCTAGGTGTAGGCTTGAACCACAATTGGACCAAGCTAATCAATGGCGCATCAGGTATAATATCCACCAAACAATTGGACGATTATACGACGCACTGGGAACAAATTCCAGCAAAAGTGATTGGAAAAGTACCACAAGGATCTTCAACTGGTGGATGGCAAAGTGAGGATTATTTCACGAGAGCGGAAGGTAGGAGATTGGCATTGTTTAGCCAATACGGTATAGCATGCACGCAAGAAGCATTGAAAGACGCAAAACTACTACAACGTGACGGATCCGTGCTGTTGGACCCGTTGACTGTCGGAGTTGCCGTGGGCAGTGGTATTGGCTCGTTCCACGACATATACGAGAACTCCGTCTCATTCAACTCTGGCGGCCACAAGAAAGTACAACCATTGTTCATACCAAAGTTTTTGAACAATATGGCTGCGGGAAACATATCAATTAAATACAATCTAAAAGGCCCGTTGCATTCAGTGTCTACTGCATGTGCGACTGGGTTGCAAGCCATTGGAGATGCATATAATTTCATCAAAAATGATTATTGTGACGTGATGATATGTGGTGGCACTGAATCCTCCATCCATCCATTAGCATTATCTGCATTTGCAAGAGCACGAAGCTTAGTCACCGATTATAATGATGCACCAGAGAAAGCGAGTCGACCATTCGACGGGGGCAGAAATGGATTTGTGCTCAGTGAAGGTTGTGGGATTTTGATTCTCGAAAAATTGGACCATGCATTAGCCAGGGGTGTTGCAACATCAGATATCTATGGAGAAGTTTTAGGGTACGGTTTATCTGGGGATTCGCACCACATCACCGCACCTAGAGAAGATGGTGAAGGTGCTTACAACGCAATGAGACAAGCGTTGAGTAGAAGTAAAATAGATCCAAAACAAATCGATTACATCAATGCTCATGCAACGTCTACTGTGATTGGAGACAGGGCCGAAAACAATGCGATGATGAATTTGTTCCAAGACTGTACTCCAACTGTCAGCTCAACCAAGTCTTCAACGGGACATTTGCTAGGTGCCGCCGGTGCTGTTGAAAGTATCTTCACGTTAAACTCAATAAAAACAAACCAGATTCCGCCTACTTTAAATTTGGACAATTTGGGTAATCATGAAAAAGACGACCCGGGTAAATTCTCCAAATTTGATTATGTTCCGAACCAATCAACACAAAAGAATGTGGATTACGCATTATGTAACTCCTTCGGGTTCGGAGGCGTGAACAGCTCAATTGTGTTTGGGAAATACAAAGTAAGATAATCACTGTGGAACCAAATTTGATTGCGAATTTATTTTTCCCGCACAAAAGCTGCCACACTTTCGGATAGGTAAATTGCACAATGTGGCAAGGTCAAGTTTATAAACTGTTGCATCGACTTTGAATCGATCGCCAAATGTCTCTTACTGAAATCGAACAACCATCAAGGAAAAGATTGAGAACCAATGAAAAAACAGTCCAGATCAAACCGAATCTAATTCGTAATCAAAGTGTGCTATCGGTGGTACATTTAAAAGAACCATTACAAGTTCAATCCGAATACCCGGTGCCGGAATTAAAACATAATGAGATATTGGTCCACAATAAGGCTATAGGGTTGAATCCAATCGATTGGAAGGGGAAAAAATACGGTTTTGGAATCTATCATTTCCCATGGATAAATGGGAGAGAATCCAGTGGAGATGTAGTTCAAGTTGGTTCGAAAGTTGATAACTTCAAGGTTGGAGATCTGGTGATTATAAGTTCTACTAGTTACCGAGATAATCGGACGTCAACGTTTCAACAGTACACTGCGATTGATTCTCGCTTGTGTTGGAAATTGCCAACTAATTTCACTTATGAAGACGGAGCCACAATTGGCGTTGGTTTAGTCACTTGTGGTATAATATTCTACAATTCTTTTCAATTCGATCTATCAGCTAAACCGGAAAAAATATCCGGCTCCATACTTATCTGGGGAGGGTCGACTATAGTAGGAATCTACATTACCCAACTTGCCAAAATCTACGGCTTGGAAGTTATAAGCGTTGCCGGTGCGAACCATTCAGAATATTTAAAAAAAATTGGCGTGGACCATTTAATTGATAGACACCTACCGGAAGAAGAAATCATCAAAGAAGTAGAGAAAGTGTCACCTCAAGGAATCAAATACGGTGTTGATTGTGTTTCTAAACTGACATCAACACAGGTTTTGAATATTTTAGATTTAAATTCAACTAAACTTGAAAAGGGAACCAGACCAAAATTCTCCGGTATAGTTGGCGTACCAAAAGAAAATATACCCGAATCAGTAGATATTCAAGAAGTTGTCATTAAGAAATTCCACGAAGATATTGAATTTGGCAAACAATTTATTGAAGTCACTACAAAGTTTCTACACTCAAAACAAATCAAACCAGCTAAATATAGACAATACAAAGGTGGATTGCATATTATTGATAGCGCTTTAAAGGACTTGGAAGAAAAAGGTGCAAACGCAGAAAAGTATGTAGTAAGTATAATATAAATCTAGCCCTATTCCTCGTCATCGCTGATTTTAAATTGATCCAATTCCAATCCGCTATCGATATCTTGATCCAATTCCATACGATTCTCTATATCCTGGCCTTGTTCCAACGTGACATACTTTAAATTATTGTAGCCTGGAGTTTTATTGATCAATTTGTTTATCCCACTTTTCAACTTCGTGAAAAACAATCCTCTGTTTCTACTACCCATCATCAACCAGCATACAAAAGTGAGCAAGCTTCCAAATATAATAATACCGTACCATCTGTGTGGTTCGATGTTCCATTTCAGTTCGTGGTCAGAAGATTTCCCAAGCTCGTAATCAAAATAATGATACTTGACTCCATCTAGTGGTGGTACAAACTGAGGTCTGGCTGTATTTCCAGGCTCGCTTCCAAAATGATAAATGTTTTCAGAAGGACTGTGGTAGAAACCGGGACGTTTCAAGCTAGTCTTGGAGAAATTGTTGAATGCTGTGACATATTCATCGTTTGAGTATAACAATGCACGACCGAGAGTCCACAGGAATGAAGAACCATTCAATCTTTCAACCAATTGCAATGTTTCAAACTTGTTGTTCAACTCGTCAATTCCAAATCTAGGAAACCCTAATCCCAAATGTAAAAAATTAAGAATCCAACTCGATTTAAAACACAATTGAGATAATTCGTCTTCACTGAGTTGATCTTTTTCATTCTTTTGATTATTCAAAAGTAATAAATCTGACCATGACTTAGAACACAACTTCTCAGTACGATCGAAAATTTTCTTGTAATCATAGCTGTTTTTTAAATCCTCGTTTTCATCTTTTCTTTTCTCTAGATTTTGAGATAACAAACTATTGATTGCATCCCAGTACCCACTGACTCCAATGAAATGATTGATGTCGAAATCAAAAGAAGGAATTAAATCATTTAGTAAACATTGACTGGCTTCGTCCACCTCGCCAAATTGTTTACAATTTTCTTTTGGATTCTGGATTCCATCATGAGTCGTGTTTTGTAACACTGGAAAGATATTCTTTAAACATGATTCAAACTTAGACTCTCCTACAAAATCATATGAGTAATCATTCACGACTTGGGATGTCGTGTAACCTTTAGGCAAACATGCATCTGTTATTGGCGATCTTGTCTTTCCCCAGTAGGAATGCTGAGAATCGACTTGATTCGACGACACCAATGCGTCAAAATATTTCGTATGCGCTTGATACATGCCAAACCCTAAAAACGAGTCTGAATAAACATCAAACTGAATCGTTTCCGGCACGGCATACTCTTTGTTTTTAACTGGTACTTGATTCAATGTTATTCGGTATAGATTATTTTGGTGCTCTTGGATTTCGGTCGTATTTGGTTGAAACACAACTTGGGTCGATGCTCCTCCCATATCCAATAAGCCATAAGTGGTATGATTTTTACCGTGCTGGTGATTCTCGGGATTATCAAATGCTCCAATCAAAGAATTTATAGCTAACCATCCATAAATACCTTCGAAATCTCCATCAATGACGTTTACGTGACTCGAGCACTCTGGGATGAAGAAATCTGAATTTGTCATGAAATATTTACAAATGTTGTCTAAAATTTGTTGTTGTTCGGTCAATTTGAGTAGCCTCATCCCTCCTGTAGAATGTAAGAATATTGGAGTCCGATAATGTTGGGATTTCGGTACAATTCTACTTGCTCTGGATAATAATTTGGATAAATGATGTCTACCGATTTTTTGGGGGGATTTGTTGAATGATGAAATTCCCGGAGTTATTTTCTTATGCCATTTCTTCTTGGTTCCTACTTTAGGTAGTAAGGAGTGTTTTTTATTCTCTTGTTCTAATTCTGAATCTGTATCCGAATCCGTATCTAGCTCGACATCCGATTCAGCATTCCTTTTAAATTGTAAACCTTTTTGTAAAGCAACAACTGGATTTAGCCAATTGTAAACATACACTCTTGACCCTTTAGAACCCGCATCGATTATAACAATGTAATCGTAAGGTATTCCTTCTTTAGAATATACAGGACCTGGCTTCATTTTTTTTTTGATGTTTGCATTGTATCGAAAAAATTAAAACTGTAAGTTTTTAATATATTGTAACAAAATCGTAAAACCCCAACTGATTCAGATTCAATTGAACGTCTATGCAAACTATGAGAATTTGAGCAAACTTGTTGAATTATTCCACCTGTGACTTGATCGAAAGCTCATCTTTGATGCTCTGAACGTAAAGATGTCGTGATTAAATATTGCCTTGATTTGGAATAGCAAGGTTTTTGATGTAAAGAGAGTTTAGTTATATTCTGTGTTGAGTGTGGTTGATTAGTTGTGCAAATGTATCATGGGCGCAAATTCATGGCTTATCTGATTTGTCGTGGTTATACCAGCGACTGGTGGAAAAACTCAATTTCACAACATATTACCATGTTTCCAGGACAAGGCAGACACTCATACGGCGGACAACAAGCTTCGAACGGCTACCAAGATCAATATGGAAGACCACCTCAAGGTCCGCCGCCATCACAATACGGCAGACCCCAAGGACCTCCACCTTCACAGTACGATAGGCCTCAAGGCCCTCCTCCAACAGGTTACAATTACAACAGACCACAAGAGCCACCTTCTCAATATCAACAATACCCTCAACAAAATCAGAATCAGCAACAATATTCTCAAAATTATAGAAATGATCCTAGTCAGTATAACGGCAATGGGTCGTACTCTAAACCACCTACTCAGTCTCAATCTTTTGGTGTTGACAATTATAATTATTCGTATTCATCATGTACTGGACGTAAGAAAGCTTTGTTGGTGGGAATCAACTACCTTGGCTCCAAAAACGAATTGAGAGGATGTATAAATGATATCAACAATGTTGAAAGGTTTTTATTGACCAGGGGCTTTTCCGATGACAATATAGTCAAACTTAGTGACGATCAAAGAAACCAAAGAGCCATTCCTACTAGAATCAACATTTTGCAAGCAATTGAATGGTTGGTGAAAGATGCTCAACCCAACGATTCATTATTCTTCCATTACTCAGGACACGGAGGGCAAACTGAAGATCAACCTGATCAGTATGGAAATTATGATGAAGATGATGGATACGATGAAGTCATTTATCCAGTTGACTTTGAAACCAATGGTTTCATAATTGACGATTTGTTACACGACATGATGGTCAAGACATTACCTCAAGGGTGTAGATTGACAGCGTTGTTTGACTCGTGTCATTCGGGGTCTGTTTTGGATCTACCATACATGTATTCTACAAAGGGTGTGCTCAAAGAGCCAAACGTCATGGCTGAAGCTGGACAGGGACTTTTGCAATCGGCAATGGCCTACGCACGAGGCAACACCATGGGCATGCTTCAAGGAGTCGGTGGTATAGTTAAAACATTTATGAATCAGAATAAAGCTCAGAAAGCTCAACAATACAGTAAGCAAACTAAAACAGCACCCTGTGATGCCATTTCCTTCAGTGGATGTAAAGATTCCCAAACTAGTGCTGATGCCACGGAAAACAATATGGCTACAGGAGCTATGAGTTATGCTTTTTTGGCAGTCATGCAGCAAAACCCAAACCAATCGTATTTGAGTTTATTGCAAGAAATGAGAAGCATTTTGCAAGCCAAATACAGTCAGAAACCTCAATTGACCGCATCTCATCCTATTGACTGTAACTTGCAATTTATTTTTTAGTATATATATATATATATGTATATTATCATTATCTAAGTTCATTTCTAGATTTACATAACCACACATTTATCCTGATTCTTCTGTATTGGAGGATTTTGTATGTTTTCAATATCGTCAATAAGGGTTTCAAATGCCAGATTTATATTTATGTTATCTCTGACACTAGTTTCAAGAAACTTGCAGCCAAACTTCTGGCTCAACTTTAATCCTTCATCGTATTCAATCTGCCTCTGGTAATTCAAATCGGTTTTATTTCCAACTAGAATCATGGGCAAGTTCTCATTACCAATGGAGTTTAATATCTTATCTCTGATGAATTCTATAAGTTCAAACGATTGTCTACTGGTGACTGAGTATAACAACAAGTACCCATGGATTCCAATCAAATGTTTCTCATTCATCAATGAAAACTCATCCTGTCCCGCCGTATCCAATATCTCGATTGTGTATTGTTGGTTTTTTAACTTGATGTTTTTACTAAACTGATTCTCAATCGTAGGGTAATAACTTTCAACAAAATGGTCCTCAACAAATTTAACGGTTATAGACGACTTTCCAACTGCACGAGAACCAACTACTGCTATTTTCCTTGTCTTAACCAGCATGGTCTAACAGGGTATTAAATATGGTTATTGTTTCAAAAGTTGAGAAGGTAGTGGATGCACACAATGTGTTTTTTTTTTTATCAAACGATGAACTATGAAACCAAAAGCTTTTTGAGTTGTTTTTTTTTTGCTCACTCCTGTACTTGCTCAATCAAGTTAGATGGGAGAGAATGAAAGAAACGTTTGATATTGGGAGGTCTAAGATTGAACATTGTTCATTGTAGGAAGAGTCAATAGTTGTTTGGAAAAAAGTAGAATTTGCAATTTCTCTCAAGTATTTATAGAATGCAGAAACGATGGCTCGATGACAGTACAGCTGCTGGTTGTCGTATCGAATAGAATTTGTATTGGTTACAGTGTCAGTTTAAAGAAAGAAACTGTTTGCACCGAGTCGTGCAATGTGGGACTCAACTTCTCAAACTTTAGTCGAATGTACATCAAAATAAGGTGATTTCTCAACAAAAATTTATGCCAACGGTAACTTAACCACTGGCCATTTGTCGACAATAGTACCATCATGCGTCATGTATCCCTCAATTATAATTGAATGTGTCAACTTTAAAAATAAACAAACACCCTCCGCCTGCTTACAGTATTTTATTAACCCAATTTGTATTGTACCCTTTGTGAATGCCAATTACGTCATGTGAGTTTAAACAGGAACGAATTGGACGTCCCAGTGGGGGCGTAGGCCCACTGTGAGTGAGTGTATCAACAAAGAATGTGGTTCTAATTATCTATGTGATTATGTAATGGAGCTCACACCTTTAATGCAGGGTAGTTGTATGTTAAGATCTTGTCAAATGTAATAAGCAAAAATTTAAACTATTATACTTGCAAGCATCACGGGTTATTTTTTGTGTATTTTCCTGAAAAAAAAAATACAACTTTTACGACACTGTTGAACACTGTCGGCCAATGCGAACCGAGTGCATAGATGCCCATTTCACAATCAAAACGTGTAGAGACGTGTAGATTTACATAAGTAACAAGTTATTTCAAAGCTGAACATTCTTGTTGTTCATCGTAAATTGAGATCATCAAATATATGTAACTTTTTAATCGAGATTTGAACTTAATGATAGTCATCGTGGTGATAATAATTGTGGCAATTACATATATTCATTATTAGTACATACGGTTTCATTTCAGCAAATTTTCAACCGAAAGTTGATTCTTGTTGTCGTAGCAACTAAAAATTAGCGATTTATTTACACCTGTATCTGTCTCTTGTTTGTTTGTGTGTTTATTGATTGGTTCCAGAAACGGACCTTTTGCAAACGAGTCTTGTGGCTTGTTTATGGGTGATGTAGTCGAGCTTTGACTCAGAACCTCATTATTCTGATAATGATGCGAAGATGTGATTTTGATAGGAAGATCCAAACTTGTGTCTCTTGGCCTTCTTCGTGGTTGTGAGTTTGTCAAATTCTCATACCCCAAACATACTTTTTTAGATCTCTCACAATTGTAACAAGCGGGTTTTCTTTCATCGCACTTGATTCTTCTTTTTCTGCACGTCAAACATCCCGTCCTCGTTCTTCGTTTGATTATTCTTCTCTTGTTCAACAATGCATTGTTCTCTTCGTAATATCCATTTTGATCCGAATTAGCATGAGCGTGTTCTTGATCTCTCGAAGGTGACATGTAATAACCAGCGGGGTTTGTTGGTGCATTATTCACTTGATTGTTGATCAAAGGTAATTGTGATATATAAAAAGGCGGTGGTGGTTGAGTTTGTATCAATGTTTGTGGATTCGGTTGCGGTGGCTGTTGATGTATTGGAGGTTGATGCAATAATGCTGAATTTGGTGTGAAATTAACAGAAGGTAACGGTTTTGGTGGGAAATGACTCAAATCGGGTTGCGGAGCTGGATAATAATAATACTGAGAATAAGATGGATTGAAACCTTTTGAATGTTGTTGATGATGTAGATAATGTTGATGTTGTTGTTGATGTTGATGATGTTGATGGTGTTGTTGATGTTGATGTTGATAATGGTGCGATTTGGGAGATAATGTTAACGGAGTTCTATTATTATCTTCATAGTTTATAACTGGTATCGTTAGAAGAGACGATGAGTTATTTGATGCTGTCACTGGACCAGCCGGTGGAAGCAGATTTTGTTGGTGATTGTAGTCGACCGAATTTGATCTATACATGCTTGGATTGTCATTTACATAAGTGGAAGGATCGGTGGATCGACGCATTGAGATTGTAGTTGACGTTCGGTTACTCATTAGACTCGAAGTCGACGGGATCTTGGTCATTGCTGCAGCCGTATGCTTTGGCGAAGTTTCAATGTTGTTATTGCGGCTAATATCATTACTATTGTCGAAACTTTCATTTGTGGTTGAAGTGCTCTGTATGCTATTGGTGCGTTGTATTAGATTCAGTAAAGAAGTTGAAGTCAACAATTCTGATACTGATGGTAGATGTGTCATGATCTATAAGTTCTAAATTAAATCAAACTGGGTTTCGACTGCATCAAAGTGAGTGAATGAGTGGAGTGGTGCTATGATGATGAAGCTGTTGCTTAAAGTGGTGGGTCAAATGGTTGTACAGAATTCAAAATTGGTAATGAGGAAAGTGAGTTCTATTTACAACGAATATGTGTGTACGCATATATACAGATTTATAACTATATTAATATATTTACATGTATGCATGTAAAAAAAAAGGCTCCACCATGATACAAAAACCCTAGCTAAATGTTTAACCCTGTTTACATATTTATATTATTTTTATTTTCTCTTTTCATATATTTTTTTATTTTTATTTTTATTTTTATTTTTATTTTTTATTTTATTTTTTATTTTATTTTTTTTTTCCACTTGTTATTGTTGGTTGCGAAAGTAACTATCAAACTTAATTAGCATTTATAGCAATTGTGTTTGTTCTTTGATCTTGCAATTTTATCTAACTGGTTGCGGTTATATAATAATATCAACTCACCGGGCGATCTCCTTCTTGACACCGACTACTAAGCTGGATCTAGCGTAAATGTGAATTCAGTCTCGGTCTTGCTCTTGTTTCTTCAGTACAAAATTCCTCAAACTTTCAAGCCAACCTTTTTCGTCAAGCTTGATTCTTTCTGCTAATCTATTGTTGGTTTATTGTTGCTCAGTGGTGCGTTTCATTTCTAATTTTTTTAACATTTCGGTGAATTAAGTTTTTATAAAAAAAATTAGGATTAATCTTAACTATAGGGACTTATATACTTTTCATGTTGCCTAAATAAAATGTGCATTCACTAATAAATCATGTACATTTCTAAAACCTATTTTTGCCCAATCACTTGCATATATAATCGCAGCCTTAATCAAGATCCCTCCAACAATAATTGGAGGGAAATTAAAACATCATTAAATACAAACGTTTAACAAAACGAAAAAGAAAATAAAAGAGTTAGTATGGAACAACAAATTCCGGTGGCGATTACTCAATCTTGCCGTCTTTTCTTCTCAGTTCAAACTGGTTTCATTCTCCTCATTAAAGTTTCGGTTTAACATTATAATTAAACGAAGTATGCAATGATATATGTAAACAATAAATTAACTTTTTAGAATTGTTTTAAACTTTTACACATTTATCCTCGTTTTTTTTTATCTTCATAAATTTCATACTAACGTCGAGGAGTTGTCAGGGACAATGGAGATGTCGGGGACAGTACTGCACATAAAAATTTTGACTTCGGAAATAAATTTACACACTCAAATAGTGTTGCATTTAATGTAAGTATAGATTAGAAGGATTATTCCCGAAAATGCAAAAATTTATTGCTAACAAATTTTTGAAAAAGGGTCACGTTGTCCCTATCATCTTCATTGTCCCTGATAACTCCTCGACGTTAAATCAGTTAAAATTGTTGATGTATACGTCACACCCAGCACATAACTTCCAATGCTTGAACTTCCCAAGACATTTCGTGGTTTCAAGGAAACCATTTGATTTATACGAAGCATAATTCTAAAAAAACTTACGCTTTCGTTTCTACCTAAGCAGTAAAACCGACCTTTAGTATCTCCGTTCTTTGATAACACACAGATTGTACGCTTGAAAATAAAAAATAAATAAATAAAATTACGAATAAGCCAATCAGCGGCATAAAAAATAACTAAAAAAAAAAAAAAAAATTATCTGAGTTGGCTAAATTTTTTTTAACGAGCGATTGATTGTCTTATAATTAAAAAATTGACACATAGGCGACGAGACTCTAGTTACATATAAATTATATTGAATATTTCATTAGAAAGCATTATCAAATTTGTAAGGTATCAACACATCCTTTATACTTTCATTGTTAATCTTCGACATTTGTATCTCAATTCTATTGCTAAAATAAACTTTTAAATTATTGAAATTTTAGGCATTAAACCATACTTTCATAATTTCGTTCTCTGCTTTTTCCACAAGATTTTCGCGTTATGTGCCCGTCACAAAGAATTTACTAAAATTCATGCTTATTGACTTCGGTAAACAATCTATAGAACAATAGGAACACAATAAAAGCACTCCACTCATCAACATTCTAAGCGTGTGTGTATCGAGTTTCAAATTAGTGTAACCAAACGTTTCAAGTTACGATTTTCAATGAAACATCCTGTCTTTTTATTCTTATTTTTTGCCACTCTTAGTAATATTCATAATAACTTTGAGAATAAATCCGTGCTCACCTAATATCGATTGCAACCAACTATTAAGTTTAGTTCTTATCTCATTAAAATTTTTAGTTTCAAGTCACAAAATTCAGTTTTAAACAAACACCTGATTGATTTATTTCTAATCGTGCCTCGCTGGTATTGCCTTGCTGCATATTCTAATTTTTTTTTTTTTACCTTCTACGTTGGTTTCATGTTGGAGAATATTTTACAGCTCTCGTGTGTTTGTAAAATACCATTTAAGAAAACAATCTTATTTGATATCTCACTTATTTTCTGTATTATACTAGCAACTTGGGTTACAATTGTCAAATTATATTCTACAGGCCGTGCATGATAATGTTTTGCAGATTTGTATTTACTAATCAAATTATCAAGTATAATGTACATATCGGTCTTGTGTTTGGCCGTTCTTATCTGGTCCATAGGTCAATAGAAAGCTTGAATCTTGTTGCTGCCAAAATCAGCCTAGGTTTTGTCATTGATACATTTACTAAAGCAAAGTTTTCAAGTTAATAATTAATTTTTTTTTTCCTTTGAAATTATGGATAAAAATACGGATATTGGATGTAAGAATTTATCCTGCTCACGAGTGGACAAATTTTATTCTTTTACTCATTCCGCATTATAAAATAAAACTATAATTCGGTTAAAGTTTATACTCAGTTTTCAAAAACGCTTAAAAACTACACTCTTAATTTGCGTTTGGTTGAGGTTTGTAACCTCGAGATGTTAATTCTGCTATTAAAAATACGTCTTGTACAAATCAATTTGCTATGCTTCGGTCTGTCTCTAGAAAGTTATTGCCGAGAAAAATGTAGAACGCATTTTTCATCCCTGAACAGTAGACGTTTTCATAGCTGGACCTCTCCACCTTAGACCCTTGCATTGTCGTTTATAATCGACAACATATACAAAGCCGTTGCCTCTTCAAATATTTTTTTCGCCTATTTTGGTCAACTTTGTAATTGCGTGATGTAACAAATCGATGCAATGACCTTAGTTGTCTGCAAATTTGCATCTTTGTATCCATGCTAAAAAAGCAACGTTTTTTTCTCGTAATTTACAAAATAACATCTTTTTGATGAGGAATTACGTGAAATTGTCTTCCGAAAACAAATGTGTTTTTGTATATTTCCGAGAATAAATGATTTTTATGCGTAGAAGATCTCGATGCTAATATGCGCCAAAATAACCCAATTTTAGCTGTCAATCTTGCCTACTTTTGAACAAACCTGGCTTTTATTTCTTCTATGTGTATAAATTGGTTCAATTAGCAAACCCAAGTTAGCTGGGCCTTTATAGTACCGTTTTTAATTTCTTTTTTATTATTTAATATTATTGCTTATTTCTATGCACAGAATTGTCATCTGTAAATTATATTTAATATTTGTAAACTTGTCCTTGGTTAAGCTAAGCGAATATAGGCAGTTAAAAACCTTGTACGCTTAAAAACTCAATAACAAGTTTATCATGTGACGCGCTACCGATATTTTACAAAGTTCAATATCTACACTTTGCAATTCGATGTTGGAAGGTTTGAATCAACAACTTACGGATAGTTTAGTTTTTTAATGTACTGTGTTGCAAGGTTACTTGAATCATAATCTATTCTATGAAACTAATGATTGGTTTGTAGCTTAACCACGTTAAAAAAATCAACCTAAATTAAACACAATTGAAAAACACCCATTTGTGATTTCGTTAGCAGAAACCAATTGTGCTTAAATTGATAGTTTTGCGAAAAAGGTTAAGCTCCACAATCAACTAACAAGAAAGCAACAATTTAAAATTTTACTTGAACTTTATTGATAATTAAAATCAGATTAAAAAATGTAGAAGAAAACCCGTATGCCAAGAGTCATAGACCTCACAAGTAAGAAGCTAAACATAAGGTTCATTCAATAGTAAAAATTCTCTGAGTAGCTTCTATTTAGCTGCAAAATGTTGGTGCGAATATTTTTTGAGATGAGAAGTATCAAAAATACTTTTATCCCACAGAAATGTCTGACGATGAGAATTATGACATTGCAGGAAAGCTCGCACTACAAGAAGACGAAAGCTCTTCAGACAACGAGTCAAGCTCAGACTTGGATGTTCAAGATGAAATAATTTCCCTGGATGATGAAAACGACAAAGAAGCACCTGCTAAAAAGAAAACGAAATTAAATAATCAAAGCTCATTTCCTAAACTAGAGTTATCGGAAGACGAAAATGAAGACAACGAATTAAACACATACGACATGATTATGAACAACCCAATGGCCAAGAAAGCGAAAGCTGGATCATTTGCATCTTTCGGGTTATCCAAATTTTTATTAACCAACATAGCCAAAAAGGGGTTCAAGCAACCAACTCCAATTCAAAGAAAAACATTGCCATTGATAATGGAAAGTAGAGATGTTGTGGGAATGGCTCGTACTGGGTCAGGTAAAACAGCAGCTTTTGTTTTACCGTTGATTGAGAAATTAAAAACGAGAAGTATGAGTGGTGTAAGATCGGTCATATTGTCACCTTCCAGAGAGTTAGCACTACAAACTTATAAACAAGTAAAGGAGTTCAGTCATGGAACAAATTTAAAATCTATTGTCATCATTGGTGGTGATTCACTTGAAGAAGATTTTGGTAAAATGACGTCAAAGCCAGATATTATAGTTTGTACTCCTGGTAGATTTTTACATTTGAAAGTTGAGATGGAGTACGATTTGAGTTCAGTGCAATACATTGTTTTCGATGAAGCTGATAGATTATTTGAAATGGGATTTGCAGAACAATTGAATGAGTTAATAAGTGCTTTACCTTCAAATAGACAAAGTTTGTTATTCTCAGCTACATTGCCAAAATCGTTAGTCGAATTTGCTAAAGCAGGGCTTAGTAATCCTGTATTGGTGCGGTTAGATGCTGAAACCAAAATATCAGATCAATTGCAAATGGCATATTTCACAACCAAAAAAAATGAAAGAGAAGCCAACTTGTTGTATATTTTACAAGAAGTGATAAAACTTCCTCTTGGTACACCGGACCAAATTAAAAAGTTGATCGACATGGACAAAAGAGATGTTGGATCCGATGATGAAGAAGACGGGAAGAAGAAGAAATATAAGTTCAAAAAAGAAAGGTTACCATCTGCAAATCAGTTACCATCGGAGCACTCAACGATAGTTTTTGTACCCACGAAACATCATGTAGAATACATCACAAAATTATTGAGGGATGCAGGTTACCTTGTATCCTATATCTATGGTACTTTAGACCAACACGCTAGAAAAAACCAATTGTATCAATTCAGAATTGGTTTAACTAATTTGTTAGTAGTTACTGATGTGGCAGCTAGAGGTATTGATATTCCGATTTTAGCCAATGTGATAAATTTCACATTACCGGGTTCATCGAAAATTTTCATCCACAGAGTAGGTAGAACTGCGAGAGCAGGAAATAAAGGTTGGGCTTACTCAATAGTGAACGAAAAGGAATTACCTTATTTGTTAGATTTAGAATTATTTTTAGGTAAGAAAATCTTGCTAACATCGATGTACCACACAAAATGTCAGATCTTGCAAAAGAAAATGGGTGATAGATATGAGCCTCCTAAAATCAATTACACAGAAAGACTTGTTGTTGGCCTGATACCTCGGTTGGAGTTGGAAACGTTCCAAGAGTTGTACGACAATTTATTACGAAATAATTATGAAATCAAGGTGTTGAAAGATGTTTCAAATAAAGGTGAAAAATTGTATCACAGAACCAGACAGCCAGCATCACAGGAATCACTCAAAAGAAGTAAAGAAATTATGGAAACAAATTCATGGGATGATCAGCATTTATTGTTTGGAGAGAATTTAGAGAAACAAAAGGATGAATTTTTAGCTAAATTACAAAATAGAAATTTGAAAGAAACTGTGTTTGAGTTTAGAAAGAAGAACGTCAAGGATGAGGAAAATAGTATGATTGACTTTATGAATAGAAGAAGAAGACAATTGGCTCCTATACAGCGGAAAGCGAAAGAAAGAAGAGATTTATTGCAAAAAGAGAAATTGGCAGGTTTAACACATGGTATTGAAGATGAGATTTTGAAAGCCGACGGTGAAATCAACGGCTACCAACAACAAGTTGATGAAGATGAATTAAAAAGCACATTCCAAGATTCCGAAACCGTCAAAAAAACTTATCGTGACCCTCAATTTTACATGAGTCATTATGCTCCTATCTCAGATATCCAGGATAAACAGTATTCTATTTCAAATTCATTTTCAAACGATGCACAGAGGGCCACTTTTGATTTAGGAACCGATGACAAAATTCAAAAGAATTCTCAAGTGATGAAATGGGATAAAAAGAAAGGTAAGTACATCAACTCGAAATCCACCGATAAAAAATACATTATAAGTGAAAATGGTACTAAAATACCAGCTACGTTCAAATCGGGCAAATTCGATCAATGGAAAAAGCAAAGAAATAACAATTTTGCATCAAATGAGGAAGAATCTAAAAGATTCAAACATAAACAAGACAAGGCACCGAAATTGCCAGACAAGTTTCGTGATGATTATCATAAACAGAAAAAGAAGGTTGAAAAAGCTCTCGAGTCTGGGAAAAGAGTCAAAGGGTTCAACAAACCGGGTCAACATCAAGAGATTAAATCTACAGAACAAATTAGAAAAGAACGTAATGCAAAAGAAAAGAGAAGAGCCAAAAACGCAAGACCTAGTAAAAAAAGAAAATAAGCTAATATATATTTTAATATCTTCCTCTTCCGTATGGATGATATCCTCTTGAACCCCTGTATCCACCTCTTCCTCTTCCCCTAGGTCCGCCTCTTCCTCTGCCTCTGTATCCACCGTAACCAGAAGGTCCTGAAGGAGGAATCCGTTTAGGACCAGTAGGGATGTTTGGTCGATCTTCATTAGCTTCCGGTGCTGGTTCCCCGTTTTCTTCATCTCCCTGTTGTTGAGGATTCAATGGTTGAGGCACAGATTCATCCCCTGACTGTTGTTGCTGTTGAGCTTGTTGATACATGTACCATTGATAATATCTCATGTATTCGGGAGTCATTTGCATTTGCGGGTTCATCATTTGACCATATTGATACATTTGGGCTTGCTGCTGGGCCTGTTGCTGGGCCTGTTGCTGCATCAACACCTGTTGGTTGTGTTGTCCCCTTGGCGCTGCACGTTTGACTTCCATTGCTTTGCCTTTCAATGTTAAATATTTATTAACACAAACTCTATCAACGGCATCAGGAGAGTCGAAAGTTATAAAACCAAACCCTCTTGATCTCCCGGTATCTTTATCAATCATCAATTGACAATCAATTATGCTACCAAATTTAGAAAAGAAATCATTAAATTCCTTTTCAGTCACCATTGGATCAATACCTCCAATAAAAATTTTCCCGACCCTGTCTTGATCTTCTCTTGAAATAGCTCTTTTCGGGTCTATCAATTTACCATCCAAAATATGGTCTTGATTAATAACTTTGTCGACGGCGGAAGAATCTTTAAATGTTAAAAACCCAAATCCTCTTGATCTACCTGTAGCATTATCCTTCATTATAGTGTAGTCAACAACTTCTCCAAACTTTGAAAAATAGTTTACGAGACCTTCCTCAGTGGTGTCCCAATTCAAACCTCCAATAAACATTTTGCCACTATCTTTTCCCATATCTGATGGATTGTTGAGTGGTTGTGGTGGAGGTACTGGTGGTGCCGACATACCATAGTTGGAAAACTGATTTGGATCAAATTGAAATGGTGGTACTGGGAACTCACCTGGAGGCGGAACAGGTTGTGAGGCCGATGTTGCCTCTGTGGCGGGATTTGATTGTTCGTTCTTCAATTCATCTCTTGATTCGTCTTTGGGCTCATCATCTCTTGTATCATTTTTTTGTTCTGTTTTAGGTTCTTCTGTAGGTTCTTCTGTTTTAGTTTCTTCTTCTTCTTCATCTCCATATAAATCTTCAAAGAAGGCTTCATCATCATCGACTTGTGACATGGTTAAGATTACAAACTAAAAACTAAAGATTTTAAAAATGCAATTTATTATTGTAAACAACTATGTAAACTATATTTGATTATGAATTGTCAATCAATTATTAAGTTATCAACTAGTTTTATACAAACAAGGTCTGTTGAAAAAGAAGAAAAAAAAAAAAAAAATGTTTTCTATGCTGGTCAAGTTTTTTCAGCCAATTACAAAAACAAATTGTGCCGCGCACGAAATGTAACTGGTAGCGAGGGCATTGAAAAGTTTATGCATCAAGAAGAGATTATGTACATTTATAGATGAAAGATTACTTGATATATTTTGCACAGTCATTTCCAAACTTCCGCGTTGCCGAGTTAGAGTCCTTAGCTGATTTGTATAATATTCCGCTAGATTTATCAAATCATTCAGAGTCGTCTCCGTTCTTGACCATACTGTTGGAAAATGATGATCAAGCTAAAAAATTGATACACAGATCGATATTAACTCGAGGTATTTACGAATTATGGGGCCATGGTGTAAATTACACAGAACTACATGATAGCGTGAAAGCTAAAAAGAGTTCAGATTTTGACAAGTACAAAAATGTTTCTTTCAAATTTGATTTTGAGAGTTTCAAAGGTGGTGTCAAAAACAACAAAGGGAAGATTCTGATTATTGAATCTTTTAGTTATTTAGCTTTTGAAGGTAATATTGATCTTAAAAACCCAGATGAAATTTTTACGATCTTGGAAGAGTACGATCCAAAGGGAATGAATATTGCAGAAGAACCATTCAATTTATATTTCGGTAGATTGATTCAAACAAGTGCAAGAACAGCGAAAGTTGTTGAAACTTATGACTTGAAAAAGAGAAAGTACATAGGCACTACTTCATTTGAAAGTGAGTTATCTTTGATTACTTGTAACCTAGGACAAGTCCAACCAGGTAAAATAACGTATGATCCATTTACGGGCACTGGATCGTTTTTGGTAACAGCAGCATATTTTGGGGCGTTGGTGATGGGGTCTGACATTGATGTTAGAATGTTGCAAGGTAAGAAAAACTGTAATATTTCAACCAACTTAAAACAATACGGCACCACAAGTCAATACATCGATGTGTTGACAATGGATTTTACTCACAATGCATTCAGAAACGATTTGCCTATAGACAACATAGTGTGTGATCCTCCCTATGGTGTCAGAGAAGGTCTTCGAGTTTTAGGTGCAAAAGATCCTACGAAAGCAGAAGGTAGAGAAAATAACAAAGTGAATGGTGAAATAGCATATTTATTGAGAGATTTCATTCCGCCAAAAAAGCCATACGAATTGTCTAATCTATTAGATGATTTGTTGAAATTTGCAAACGAAAGATTACCAGTTGGTGGAAGATTGGCGTTTTGGATGCCGACTGCAAATGATGATTTCGAAGAAACATTGATACCACAGCATCAAAACTTGCAACAATTGTATTGCTTGGAACAGGAGTTCCATAAATGGTCAAGAAGACTATTAGTTTATGTGAAAAGAGACGAAACTTACACCGGGATTACGAGCAATGGTTTGAAGGAAAATAATATAAAAAATTTTAGAGATCGATACTTCAGAGGTTTTAGTGAAAAAAGCAGGTAAATAAGTAAATACATGAGAAATAGAGTTTATAGATTTGAAATGCAGCATGTATTTTTCAAAAAATGCTGAAATTTAATGGCGACGTATATCGTTATAACATATATAGAAATTCAAGCAAATGTGATAACAAGAAACCTAAACTTTATAGACTTAAATCACTCGATATTCTTTTAGTTCGCTACTCAAGTAATTAGGTATGCGTTTAAAAATCCAACTTGCGCGCACAAGTCGTTTGCAACCTATTATTATCTTTTTACTGCATGCAACAAATTTAAGACACTTATCTGTAGGACTTTGATTAAAACTAAGGGGTATGCTCTTATAGAGTGACACATGCTTTACTAGTGATTAAAAAACTATAAATACCTCTGATTATCTGGTGAAGTAGCTTCTCAAATATTGTAATCTTTTTCCAAAATGACTCCTCCAACTATGTTGCAGACTACATCTATTGCCGCCAATGATTTCACTATTGTGAAAAATTCAAATAACATCAATTTGAGATCCAAATCAAAAGATACAGTTAGATTCGCCGATTGGGACACATTCAAATTCACGTCAATGAGAGAATCAACAGTCTCAAGAGCAATGACAAAGAGATACTTTGCCGATATGGACAAATACGCCGAGTCTGACGTTGTCATTATTGGTGCCGGTTCCGCTGGTTTATCCGCCGCTTACACTTTGGCTACAAACAGGCCTGACCTTAAAATTGCTATCATTGAAAGTTCAGTTAGTCCAGGTGGAGGGTGTTGGCTTGGTGGACAGTTGATGTCTGCAATGGTTGCACGTAAGCCGGCCGACGTATTCTTGGACGAAGTTGGCGTTGAGTATGAAGATGAAGGCGATTACGTCGTTGTCAAACATGCCGCTTTATTTATTTCTACAGTGCTTTCAAAAGTTTTGCAATTTCCTAATGTCAAATTATTCAATGCCACTACAGTTGAAGATTTCGTCACTAGAAGAGATGAACTCACTGGTGAATTACGTATCACTGGAGTTGTCACAAATTGGACTTTGGTAACCATGAACCATGACACACAATCATGTATGGATCCCCAAACCATCAACTGTAATGTTGTTTTGTCGGCCACAGGCCATGATGGCCCTTTTGGTGCATTCTCTGCTAAAAGATTACAAGAAATTTTCAAAGACCCAAAAGACGGAGGCTACAAAGTATTGGGTATGAAAGGTTTAGACATTTCATCTGCCGAAGAAAAAATTGTACAACATGCTGTAGAAATAGTTCCTGGTGTTGTTTTCCTGGGTATGGAATGTGCAGAAGGTTGCGGTTTGTCAAGAACCGGGGCATGTTTCTCAGCAACGATGTTCAGTGGTGTTAGAGCTGCTGAATCTGTTTTGAACGTCTATGAATTGAGAAAAAAACAAAATGAAGCTCAACCTTGAGTAGTACACTTGAATATAAATATTTTTGTTTCTATCTGTAAATCCAATATTGATCTCGCTCTGAAAAAATTAAGCTTTATACGTAATGGCAGATTTCTTAAAGTATGTGTCATACCGGACAACTTTGAATTTTACTAACGGAGAATAGACCTAAAAATACCAATCCTCGTGGAATACCAGAAGCTCCATTTATTGACAAAGTGGAAAACATAATAAAAGATCCTCAAAATGAATTTGATGCAGTGATGTCAATGTTTCAACAAAGATTACAACAATACAAATACATGGAATTGTCCAAAAAACAACAAATGGCAGATTTAAATATTAAAATTCCCGACATTGAGAAGAACTTGGAAGTTATAAGTTATATCAAAGAAACCAAAGAAGGCAACGAAGACGACGAGGAGGAAGAGAATGAAGGAGAAATTACATTAAATTACGAATTGAACGACACCTTGTACAATAAAGCAACTTTGGATTCAAAAAACTTGAATTCAGTATTTTTATGGCTAGGTGCTGAAGTTATGTTAGAATATTCTTTAGATGACGCAGTAACATTATTGAAAGACAGATTATCAAAGAATGAAGAGCAGTTGCAAACAATTAAAGAAGACTTAGAGTTTTTAAAAGAGAATATAACGACCATGGAAGTAAACACAGCAAGGTTGTATAATTGGGATGTTGAAAGACGAAAAAAAATACAGAAATAAGAATCTTCCACCATCTCTATTTATAGTAATATAACTTTCCAACATTCTTGTTCAAGTTCTGAATGTGTCAAGAAATTGACTACCCAATGGCCTCACTGGGGTTTCTGCTCTGATTTGGTTTTCTTGTTGTCTTGACTCGTCCAATTCGTCATTATCTTCTGGCTCCTCGCTAACTCTTGCATCTTCAACTATTGGTTGGTAACTAAATAATTTCTGTCTTATTGAATTATACCACCTGGATACAACTTTAATGGGGTTCATAAATAAGTGGTATACTGTGCTAGATAACAACCAAGAGCTGCCTGGTAATAACTCGTGTTTATATAATTTCCCCACTAGCAAACCTACCAAACATGGTATTATCAGTCTAAAACCATTGTTGAGAAACAAAATTGTATAAATGATGTGAACAGGAAACCGGTTGGTTAAATTTAATTTCTTGCTTGATGTAAAAGTGTCTTCCTCTGTAGGCTTTTTAAGTAATATTTGAAAATAATAAGACACAGGAATAGTTGCGCCATAACAGATGTACAAAGATGATAAAATTCCCAACGGACCAGGTATTATTTCATTCAAGATTGTTGTTTGATAGTGAACAGCGTCTTGATCTAAACGGAATACCCAAACTTTCATTGCAATCGAAATGTAGTACAAAATCAATTGTCCCACACTCATCAACAACAAACATGATATTGAATTGTACACAGCTAGTACGGTGATCAATGATAGGTATTTTCTAGATCCATAGAACCTTTCCAAGACTTTGAATTGGAACCACAATAGTATCACAAGTAGATAATCCGATTCATTAATTACCGAAAACTGATATGTCAACACTCTCCAAAATTGATGGTATTGAATGATAAACGGGTCTATGACTAGAAGTACATAGTATTTAATCGATAGCACCGAAAGAAACAAAGGTAGTATTGTCGATATCACACATATTGACTTTGTGATTGGCGTGTTTATAAATCCTCGAATTGGTGTTAATTGCACCATTATCATGTTTCATAATCAGATATCGCATTCAGTTGTGATAACCCCGACCCTATTGTCGCAAAACCAATGTCGCGTAACTTAAACCAAGCCCTAACACATACCACGTGATACAAAACCAACAGAAATTATTTTTTGTGATGATCCTGAACGAGAACCTTCATTACAAAACAAAATATTTTTACAATTTTTCAATCCACATCTTAGTTATTATCAATCACCATGGGTAAAGATCATTTCACTAAACAACACGCTAGATCTGGTCACAGAGAAGCTCCAAAATCAGACAATGTCTACTTGAAATTATTAGTCAAATTATATTCTTTCTTAGCCCGTATGTAAATCAGTCAAAATTACAGAAGATGTCACTATATTATTTGACTGATAGGTATTGCCCCTTCAACCTAATTTTAGGTTTCATGGTTCCTTCTTTGCCGAAAAAGTTATCAAACTCATTTGATAGTAGAGAGACTATCGAAGAAATGAATTGAATACTGAGTAGCTAATCCCTACAAGTACGCAAAAAAGTCCAAGACTGGGAACTATTCTGCGAGTACTATATTTTTGATATAGTGCGTCTTCTGAGCAGACCGAATTAAATACTAACTGATATAGGTCGTACTGATGCTCCATTCAACAAAGTCATCTTGAAACAATTATTTTTATCAAAAATTAACAGACCACCTGTTTCAGTTTCAAGAATTTCAAGAGCCTACAAAAACGAAGGTGCTTCACAAAAAACCGTCGTTGTTGTTGGTACCGTCACTGACGACAACAGATTATTGGAATTCCCAAAAGTCACTGTTGCTGCTTTAAGATTCACCGCTGGTGCCAAAGCTAGAATCTTGAAAAACGGTGGTGAAGCTATCACTTTAGATCAATTAGCTTTAAGAGCTCCAAAAGGTCAAAACACTTTGATTGTCAGAGGTCCAAGAAACGCCAGAGAAGCTGTCAGACACTTCGGTTTCGGTCCACACAAAGGTAAAGCTCCAAGAATCTTATCTAAAGGTAGAAAATTTGAAAGAGCTAGAGGTAGAAGAAGATCAAGAGGTTTCAAAGTTTAAAGTGGTTAATTTTTTGCATTTTACTTCTTTGTTTCCTAAATGCTTCTTTGTTTTCAACTCGTTGTATAGTATAAATTTGTTGAAAATATAAGTTGCGTTTTATATTTTATGTAGATTAATGATTAATTTTCGTATTTACATTTATCTGTAGTTTCACAGACACCACACTTTTGATGGAAAAACATACTAAGCAAACTATTCATTTAGAAGATTTGCCCGATGAAATCATATACAAAATAGTACTGTATTTGTCGCCTTCAGTGAAAAATACGTTTCCTAACCAGACGTTTATTCCCAATCATGTTAAGATAGACTCATACAAAGATTTGGTGTCCTTATCATCAACATGTTCTTATCTTCGGCAAACACTAGGTCCAATACTCTTTCAAACGCTCAGTTTGATTAGATTGAATCTGATAGACTCGATATTGAGAAACCCCAAATCACAAGAGCAATACAGTGATAAGTACAAATACCAGCGTGAATTTTTCAAAGAATTGATATACACAAATGTTTGCAATTGTGATATAGAGAGTGCAGTTCTAAACGGCACTCCTCACAATAATGATAACTACAAGAGCAATTATGTGTCCAATTTAATGATCACTAATTTTGTCACATATTTAGAGTGTGACAATTCTATACTCAAAAGCAATGATTTGAAATTATTTCCAAACTTGAAAGTTTTAAAAATACTAGACGAAGGTTACAATGACCCGATACCAAATGAGTTTTGTTTAAACCTTCAAGTTTTAGCGATTAATGCTCAAACTTTAATTAATTGCGTTGGCCTTTGGTCTTCCTTGAAGAACTTGACAAGATTGGAATTATTTTTAGACTTTGAGGAAATAGATACGGGAATACAAAAAATCTATCCTTATCTTGAAAATAGCAACTTGAAGGAAATGTTTTTGTTCTTAAACAACGTATACACAGTCAAGTATTGTGAGACCGTATCATTGTTGCAAACAATTTCTGGAAAATTGAATACATTAACAATAAGGACCAATCGAAGGAAGAGCAATACATCTCGGAATCAGAGTCAGTGGGAGTTGTACGAAGGATACACAGGCGAAGTCTTTCTACTGATCATTTCTGAAATTAAGGAGTTGACTTTAGATTTTGCTGTTCTCGAACAATTGAAATTCCATCCAAATTCATACTCAAAGAATTGCACTGAACCTGTATCTGAAAAATCTTTGACGTTGGTGGATAGAAGTGTGCTTGGGCCAGATATGTCATACAAGGCTAAAGAAAACTTAGGTGTAATCATACAAACGACGGGTATTACTCTGTTGAATTTTCATTACGGTGAACATCTAGAAGAAAGCCATATTCACGTGCTTAAAATGGTAACGGACCTTGTTCGATGGATAGGTCAACATTACACTGGCTTAAACGTGATGACTATCGAAAAATCCTGGTCCGTTACCGATGAATCAATTTTTCGAGATTACATTGTCAAATTGATGGGTTCAAATAGTTTGAAACTAAGTTCTTCCTTTATTTGGAGTACAACGCCATTCAATTCCCCTAGGTTCAAAGTACTGGATACTTACAATATTACATACATAGAAACAACCGGAAGATCTGTAATTGACGATCAAGGTTATTTCATAGGAACTTCGTACTTATGGTTCACCAAGCCCATGTTCACAACTTCCGAAAGCAAATTTGCATCGTCGTTTTGGAGTGGGGAAACTTCATTGACTGATTTCGAGCAATACTCGAACCGCCGAAGAAGCCTACTTTGGGGTTGATATATAAGACTTGCCAATATAAACATCCTTTTAAATCGTTATCACGTGTAATAGGGCTCTAGCACTTACGCATTTTTTTTTTTTTTTTTTTTTTTTTTTTGCACTAGTAGCGCTGTAGCAGTTTATTTTTTTCACTGAGCAGGAGAAAATTTCAATCTTTACCAACTAAAGTTATAAATTTATACTAGTACATTTTCAAAATGGGTGGTTATTCAGTTAGGTATGGATTCTAATTAACCAATTGAAATATACTGTCGTGGTGGATGGGTTTCAAAGAGTAATCTTTGAACATCAAGATTGAGTCATTAGTTTGAACGATCAGCCATATTTGGGGACTTCTCAAAACACCAAACAGTAATTTCATATACAAAACACAAATACTAACTATTTACAGAGACGTTCCAGCACAAGATTTCATCAACGCTTATGCTCAATTTTTACAAAGACAAGGTAAATTAGAAGTTCCAGGTTACGTTGACATTGTCAAAACCTCAGCCGGTAACGATTTACCACCACAAGAAGCTGAAACTTGGTTCTACAAAAGAGCTGCTTCTATTGCCAGACACATCTACTTAAGAAAACACGTTGGTATTGGTGCTTTAAACAAATTATACGGTGGTGCTAAAAACAGAGGTTTCAGACCACACAAACACGTCGACGCTTCTGGTTCAGTCAACAGAAAAGCCGTCCAAGCTTTACAAAAAATTGGTGTTTTGGAAGTCTCTCCAAAAGGTGGTAGATCAATCTCAGAAAACGGTCAAAGAGATTTAGATCGTATTGCTGCTCAAACCTTAGAAGAAGATGACGAATAAATATAATTTGTAATATAGTTCATGCATAATATATAATACTACTTGGGATAGATTCTACTCTGTTTCGTAATATCAATTTTGGTCCACAATGGTAAGAAATCTAAATGTTGATACCGCATAAAATAAAAAGTTGAGGATATGCATGATATATAATAACTCTACTAATTTATCCTAGTCTATTAACTTAACAACTTCCAGAACAATATCTAAGCTTTGTTTTTCACGTACTAAAGAATTTGCGTTTTGTTCCAAATCTAACCAAGATAACGGTGTTTCATCGGGTAAATTGTTTATCCATTCTTTATGACACTGCCTTGAGTTGACCTCTGGTAATTTGACATTGTCAGCTAACATATAATCAAGATCAAATGATTTTTCAGTGAATACCCTGTTAGTCAAGTGTTCAAAGTATTTCAAATCTGTTGAATCGTCCACCTTGCTACCGTAAATAACCACTGTAATCAAATGCTGAATTTCATCCCAAGGAATTGAAGCTCGTTGTGTTGATTTTTGAATAATTTCTAAACCAAATGAAAAATCACTATCGTTAATGTCATACTTCTTTTTAAAAGAAACAGGCACATATCTCAATCGTTCAATGATCACAGAGTGGAACCAAACTAGCAATAATAATAAATGTTTGACTTTGACATTATCAAACAAATCATTTGGTATCAATTTGTACGTTTCAAAAAGTACGGCTTTCAAACCTACTTGACCATCTAGATTTATAATCTTGCTTTGTGTGATCAAGCCTATAGGTACCTTGGACTTTTGGTTGCAAGTGATGATAACTTTCGAGTCTTGATGAAGTGTTAGCTCTTCTAATTTGTTTTCCAATTGAGAATACCATGTAGGAGACATTTGAATATTTTGGATAACAATCCACTGAGGCGTTGTAACAGACTTATCAATTTCTTTGTTGGCTATCTCTATACTTTCTCTGGAACCCATTGATATCACAACCACCGTTTGATTGCCCAAAAATTTTGCACTTTGTTTTATCTTGAAAGTAGGATCAAATCCATTTGGTGATGTAATTAACAAAATTCCCGATTTATTGACATAGTGGTCCAAGTCGTAAAGCGATTCAAATGGTGTATCATAAAGTATTGAACCAACTTTCGCAAACGTGTTTATTAAATCAAAGTCTGAATCATCGACTTGTTGAATCAAATTTGAAATAATTTGCAAAACGGGATTTTCTTTATTAGCTTCGATGGTGGTGATAACATCTGATTCTTTCTTTGCTGCACAAATGTCAAATACCTTGTCAATTGGACTCTGATCCAAAATTGAATTCAATACATGTGAAATACTTTTTCTGTAATTGTCTCCGATGTACTCAGTGTAGAACGCTGTCGATAACAATAATGTTAAAATTATCTTATGTTCAAGTTGTAACGAAATCGCTGCATATGAATAACATTCTCTGTACAACTTGCTCATAATTTCTGTCGGTTTATCCTTATGATTATTCAACAAGAAACTCTTGAAATTGGAAATATAACTTGTCAATGAAAAATGATAAAATGCATTGTAATGAGCTAGCGATTCTAAAATTGTGAATATGACAGAAGTTTGATTTGCAAAATCACGATAATGATCTCTCAATTCTTCCACTTTAGCAATTACAACACTCGAGTTGGACAATTTTTCATTGATTGTATCCGCTTCTTCTTTCAAAACTTCTAATTTTTCTAATAGATTGTCATCGTCTAATAATTCGCCAATGGAATTGCTCAAAGAATTCAATAAGTCCTGTTCTAAATTCTGCAAACGTAATTTATACTCTCCACTTAGTAAATTTAATTCGGCTCTTTGCTTCTCAACATCTGGTTTTGTCTCCTTGAGTATTATATCAAGAACCCTGTTTTCCAATGATCCGCTTGTAACTGTAAAATTAACAATTGTGGTTCTGGACATCACAAATGACGGTAAAACAATTTTAGCTTCTTTTGTAAATAAAATCATCTTGAAATTAGGAGAATAATCAATCAATTGATCTCCGAGCCTGACCATCATTCTACCACCATTCCTTTGAATCTCTTTCTTCAATATGTTATCAATGATTGGATCGTAACTTTCACAATTTTGAATAATTATTGTTCCTCCAAATCTCAACGAATTTTCAAGTTGATTAATCAATCGTTCATTCAAAAAACTTGATACCGTGACTTTATCACTGGTTTTCATAATGATTTCAATAATCTCAGATGTGGGATCTATAACCAATGGATAAGTAGACGAATTCAATAATGCAAGATTATTAACATACAAATCATCGTTTTGTAATCCAGCAGTCAACCAACTCGAAATATTTTTTGAAGTGTTCAAGTAACTCGAAATACTCAATGAATCTTCAAATTCAATATTGGCATCTGATAATCTTGATCTCCAAGCGCTGAGTAAAATTTCACGACCTTTTTCATCAAACGGTCCACAATATGCTGAAAAAGCCGCAACTAATAACACATTTCCAACTAGCTTATTTCTCTGATACGCAAAAGCTCCTACTGATGATTTCCACCTCTCTCTTTCATTTGTAAGATTCTTAATTAATGACATGCTTCGTTCGACTTTATCTTGAACTGATTTGATTTCTGATTTAATAAGTTCTGTATCCCGAATCACTTGACTGTAATTTTCTTTGTAAGTGTCTATACTCTCTTCTAGTTCATTGATCATTTGATCAATAGCAATCAATTGAGCTTTAGTTTTAATTGTATGTTGCTCTAATTTTTGAACTTCTTCACGTAAAGGCCCAACATTCTCGAGAATTTTAGAATAAGCCAATTGAGCTCTTACCCATTGAAGTAAAGGACCACATGCTTTACTTGCTCTATGAACGACTTCGAATGTATAATCTTCTCTATCAAGGTAAGTCTTTTCCATATACTCTCTCAATTCTAACGAGATTTGTTCCTCACCATCAAATGAAACAATGTTTGATATGAAATCATCCCTTCTTATGACCAACTGGACATCTCTCCACGTGTTGACTTCATACCCAAGCAAAATGCAAACGGATTCCATTGTCATTTTGACTGCTATTGGTGGGTTTGCCATACTACGAATTTCTGTCAAATGTTGTTTTTTGATGTTTTGAACTCCTCTTTGCGCTTCAAGAACAGCGGGCTCAGCAAACTCGAGATCTTTCATAACAACTTGCTTCCTCTTTTGTATCTCGATTTCCTGTTTTTCTAATTCGGTTTGAGTTGCAATTGAAAATTCTTGTTTTCTTTCGGCTTCATTTTGTTCAACAAGCATTTTATTCAACATGACCTTGGCCTCTTGATCTTTGAGTTTCAATTTCTCCCCTTTTATAGCTAATTCTTTTTTCAACTTATCAACTTTTATCACCGTGTCACGTAATTTATCTAATCCAACACTTACGTGTCTTTGACCTTCTTCAAGCTCTGATTCTTTTAAGTTATACAAATTCACAAACGTGTCAACTAAAGTCAAAAAATTGCTTGGAGACCTACTAATTTTGATACTTGGCTTATAATCAGGTATAAACTTGTGAATGTAGACCAATACATCGACAACAGCACCTCTGAAGTTTGTAATCTTTTTAGTTAAATATGGATTGAATGTTGCCGGTAATGTGTAATTAGACAAGTCAAGCGGCACATCGTTAATTTTGGTAACAGCAATATCGTACAAACAAGCATCTGACCAATCTCCCATCCAACTTAATACACACCTATTGAATAAAGCTGGGGAAGTTAATATTGAATGACTTTCACTTCCTTTTGTCTCATCAATAGTAAAAATTACATGCAAATTTTTTGAAATTTGTTGAGTGAACCAACTGTATAATTCAAAATCTGTGTCTAGCAAGTAGCCTTGTAAACGTGAATACTCTGAACATTTATTCATCAATATAACAAATTCTTCTTCATTGAATAAACCAGGAATTTCAGCATTGGCTAGTAAAGTATTCATTCTTTCAATAAATGCTGATTCTATAATTGTTGATTCATCAATAATAAAACAAATCTTTTCACCTTTAACACAATTCATAAGCACTTTTTTTAACAGTTCATCGAAACTATCAATAGTATAATTAGATGACACATTTAATTGTTCAATCTTCAAACCATTCATCCACGCTACAAATTTTGCTAAGGTAGACCTTCCACTCGAACTTGGACCAACTAATATCATATGACCTTGTGGTTGTTTTAATACTCTGTCAATTCTTAATGCATGATCCAACATCTCTTCATGTAAAATCAAATCAACTTCCATAATTTCCTCACTGAATATTCTTAATCTCTCTGCAACAAATGACTTGAGACTTGATTTACTAACAGATTGGTAACCTAAATCCATCCAGTCACTGAATAGCACCGGTGCTTTAAAAACTTCTGCTAAATCAACATTTGGAAAATACTTGTTACCCACATCTTCAAACAACTTGGTTTCCTCTGAATGTTCTTCTCTTGTAACCAATCTATCGCAGAACAATCTCAACCCTTCGTGATACCATACTCTCAAAAATGAACCAAGATCAGTATATTCAATCGATTCCACAGCTTTAAGTAAACCTTTGCTCCATCTGGTTAACTCACGAGGAGAATATATATAATGGGCTTGGTTTACAAACCGTTGTTTGTTTTTTTCGTAAATTTCAATACTTGCATCCGTTATATTCTTAACAAACCCTCTCAAATTGGGTGCACACTTTAATATAGCTCTATTGAATGTTTGATATATTTGTTGCATTGATAAATGACCAGGATAATCCACCATTATCAATGTGACGTGACGAAGAAATCTATTTGACAAAATGTTTCTTCCTGGATCCGTCGGTGGATTACAAGCACCTACAAATTGAATGTTCTCAAGAGTTATCCACTGCATATCTTTTGTTCTCCAAAATCCTTGCTGTTCCACTAACTGCCTAATCAATGATATTACATTCTGCGAATTATATTCATCAGCTTTGGGCAAGTTTATCTCATCACAAAACACTACTACCCATTTACCACTCACCATAGGAGTTAATTTGAAACCTTTGCTTGTCTTTTTATACTCACAAAATTGCTCCAATGCTTTCAATAACGACGCGGTTGTAGTTTCTTTAGAAAAATTGAGTGATAACAAATCTAATTGAGGCGATTTTCTCAAAGCTTCCAACAAAGTCATCGTTTTACCTGATCCTGGTGGACCACATAAAATCAACGGCCTGTGTTCGTTGAGAATTGAATAAATTAAATTTTCAAGTCTAACTGTATCTAAAGTTGGCACCACGGTGTTTGGTTTTGCAACTTCGTGTGGTTCTAATTCTACCAATTCGACTCTGCTGTTCCAATTAATCCACTCACAATCCGGAATCGAAATATCGTAATCAAGAATATTCTTCATTAAATTCAAATTTGTAAAAGCTTCAGTTGTGCAAAGTAAGGCCGTGAATTGTTCTCTCGACTCTGATGATGTGTCCCCAGCAAATGACCAAATACATGAAAGTAACAAACACTTAACTGTATAACTTTTTAGATCAACAACATTTGAGTGGACTTCTACAAGTCGACGTAAATAAGTTTTTAACGAAGTTTCAAAAGATTTCAAAGCTCTTTGTAAAGTGTAGTCCATAATGTGTTGAATCTCATTTGCAATACTGTCGATTTGATAAAGTAAATCAACCGTGAAACTCCGTTTTAATTCGTCAACAAACTCTTTCTGTATTGCTTTAAAATTGAAATCTTCACTAAATTCAAATTTCGATAAATCGTGAAACAATTTATCGTAACTGCTTTTGATTGTAATCAATGAATCATCAAACCAGACTATACCACATCTACTAATTGTGGCGGGAGTAGTGAACGCTAAATTGTCAACTTCAAATAGTATTCGAACATTTGCAGGTAATTCTATTCTTTCTCCATTTGGCAACGTCAAAATCTTGTTATCATCTAAAACGCTGTTTAAATTTTCAGCCCAGTTTGGATCAATGTCTCCATCAAATACTATCCATACCTGTCTAGACAGTTCGTTTCTTAGATTTTCTCTTATTTTTCTTAAAATACTAGTGAACAATCCATCTGACCAATCTCTGGTGATTGGGTCTAATTTACCAAATATTTCATCGTTTGAAAGAATTTTCGCATCAATTGTTATTAACTTGTGTTCTGCTTTTTCGATATTTGATAATGCTTCGGATACAATTTTCAAAATCGTGGATTTTCCTGAACCTGATGTACCAACTAATATAATTCCATGACTTGATTTCTGAATCTCACATAATTGGATAGCTTTTTGGGTCCAACAATTTTCTGCTACCAAACCGTTCTTCAATCCAATTTTTTCAATTTCATCAAGCAAATTAGTATTATCTGATTCATAATCTGTAATGCCAAAATATTTCAATTTCAATTTTTCAAATTTTTGCTCATCGTCTTTCACAAGCTTTGGTGCTATTGTCGCGTTGATACTTTCAAGCACAATTTCAATTTCAGATTTAGATTTTTGATTCCGTTTCAATTGTCCACATTTGACTAACATAGTTTTCAAAGACCTCAAACCAAAATCATAATGCACTTGTTTAGATAAGGCAGCTAGTTCTGAATAAAAAGGTACAATTGTCTTGGCCAATTCAATTGAATTTTCAAAATTTTGCGAAACCAACAAGATTTCAACAATAATTTCAGTATCAGGCTTGCTCATTGAAAAACTCCTAAATAGCTTTTTCAAATTTTCAGGCAATTCGTATCTACCAACATACCCAGGATTCATGGTGACAAACAAACCGGTTTCTGGATTGACTTTAATTTCTTTATCGGATATTGAAATAGTACAATGTTCTCTCAATCCTTGTTCGATGCTTTCTATTTGAGATGATATAGCGCTTAGGTTTATTTCATCTAATCGATTGAATTCATCAAAACATCCCCATATACCCACTTTACATAATCCCAAAAATATTCTACTCATAGATTGATAATCAAATGACTTGTCACAATTAAATACCATCACCATTTTCCCAAGATTGTGACCTAGAGCTTTTATAGTTTCGGTTTTTCCTGTACCTGCAGGTCCAAACGGACAGCCTCCAAATCCCATTGATATAGCTTGACACATGGCCAAGTAACAGTTATTAGTTAATGGAGTATAAGCAAGTTTTTCAGGAATGCCTAAGTATTCCCAACCATAAGTGAACTCCGCATTGGCTTGTTTGATCTTTAACCTTTTCAACGGGTCATGCACTTTTCTGTCATAGTAGAATCTGTGTTGAAAATTCCACAAATAGTCTTCTTTTACGTTTGGCACATCTCGTTCATGTATGAGTTCAATCAATATGTACTGAATTTTTCTCCTAGTCAACAATGGTAAATCAAGCTCATTCAACTTAATCAATGTTTCAATAGATTCGTGAATCTGCTGGTTCAAGTCTGGATTATTGCTTTCAACAGATCTGGTGAAATGAATTTGAATCAATAATGTGAGTACCTGTGCAGGCAATTTATCTAGTATGGCCAAATCAAAAGTATTGTTCCAACTTGCCTCATGCTCCTGTACCAAGTTTGACAATGATAACTTCGTTTCCAATTCCAATTCTTTTATCCACTCATGTAATTGGGAATGCTTTATTAACGATACAGGGGTAGTCAAGTTCAATACTTCTTCCTGTGAGCTGGAAATTCCAGTAATCAACAATGTCTCTTTGTCGTAAATGATTTTTTCAATCCCATTGAACATTTTCTTTAGATGCCTGTTGATAGTATCTATATCATGAGATCTACCGATTATTTCCAACAAATCTTCATTTCCAATAAAATAAAATCTAGGACACAACTCTCTTTGCTTTTCCAAATACTCCTTTAATGATTTTCGAACTTTTGTTAAGCTTTCTAGATATCTGGTCATCAATGCATTGAGATCATTGATTATAACTATATCTATGACTAAATTATATTTGTAAATTCTCTTAAACAAACTCGTTAACTCATAACTCAAATGATTAAATCTTGAGCTTTCAATAGGTAGCAAATTCTTCAAATCGTTGTTTTTACCAAAGACTCCATCCAAATAAACCCATTGACGCTGTACTTCTATCCAAGTATCTAGTATAATAAAAAGTGTGTTGAGTTTAGTCTCCAATTCATTAATTGATCTTTCAAACGTAGAATAATAAGACGAATTCCTTGTACTTGCCAATAAATTTAGATCCGTATTGCATTGATCAAATAGCTGCTCCCAGTTCTTGACCAATTTGCATTTGTTTTCATAATTGAATAATTCGAAAGTTATGGTGGACCAAACCAAATTGACTTTATCCAAACTGTCTCGCAAGGTTTTTTCATCCCCAGCTTGTTTCAAAATGGCCTCTAGCGTTTGCATATTCAATGAAATATTTATATTCCAGATATCCTCAAGTTTCAAGTCTTCAAACATAATATCAGGTAACCCAAGTTGTTGAAATAAAATTTTCCAATGACGTGGTTTCATGTAATCGCTTTTAAGCTCGGACAACTTCAGGTGGCATTTCAATTGAGTTCTTACGAAATTTTGAATGTCTTCCACCGCAGTATATTGTTTGATGTTTGGTGGTAAGTTTCTGGAAGTATTTAATAAATCGTTTAATTCATGATACACTTGTCGTGGTTCGAGATTATTCCAATTCAACAATTTGAGACTTTGCAATTGTTCCCATAGCAAATTCACCGATGACCACACGGATATTAAGTTTTTGATTTCATCTATTACAAATTCAAAATCTTCCCTAACTGTAATAGAAATAGCAAGCAGGTCAGCTGTTTTCGCAATGGATTGAGAATAATTCTTAACTTTTTCGAAACTCGTTTCAAATTTTTTTAAATTCAAAATCGCAACTGATGGTAATATATTTCCCGCAACTGGTTTATTCAAATTCCACTCTTGCATTAAAGATTCAATCGTGCTTTTCAATTTAGTTGACTCTGACACCAATTTTGAAGTTATCAATTCTTTGTTTTCTTCCATCAATCCAGCTTTTCTATCTAACAAACTCTTCACCATTGAGTAATTGCTTTGAAGCTGCTCGTTGTACAACCAATTTGTTGGAAATTTGAATCTTTGTTTATGCAAATAAGTTTGTATCTCCTTATACAATTCAATCGAACCGAGCCAATCATTTTCACAATCTTTGTATTTTAAAAAAGTAGCGGCGTTATCTACCAATTTCTCATTAGATTGAAATTGCATCGGAACTTCCAATTCTTTTTTAGCAGTTTCTAAATCTTTGTTAAATAAAAGCAAGCTATCATTGATTCTCTTAACAAAATATTCCAATATTTTATTTTTCAAGTTTTCAAATTTGACGGCGACTCTGTTTTGTATCTTAGAAAAGTCGACAGTTATAAGTTTGCCAAAAGTTTCAATGGCTTCTGATTTATCAAACATATCTCTAAATGCAATGATTTTCTTCACTGTTTCAAACCATTGGAGAACTGTTTCATCGTAGTCTAGTATTTTGTCAAATTCGTCTGTATCCAACTCCCATAATTTTTGAAATGTATTCCATTTATCGATATATTTTTGAGCTTTCTCAAACTGTTGTTCGACGTTGACAAAAGGCAAATTTAGTTCTTCCATCTCAATTTTATTGACAAAATCCTGTTCATTTCTCTCAGCAGATAAATCCTTGATTGCTGTTTGATTCTCAATCACTGAAAATATATCGTTGATAACGCTAAGCAATGTTTTTTTGCCTTCTGGTAAGCTTGGAACGAGTACAAACGCTTCTTCTTGAAAACTTAAAATATGTTTCGAATTCTTAAATTCATGTTGATATTTTTCAAATTCCAAAATCTCAAATTTCGCCAGTTCGTTTAAAAAATTGGTATTAAAAATTAGTAACTGTGTCTTCAATCTGCTATTTAATATTAGACTGACTTCTGTATTTATAAGTTCGGCCAACTTTTGAACACCTCGCTTCAAAGATACATTATTTAACTCCTGCTGTACCAGCTTTAAAATGTTATCGAATTCTGCAGAATCATAATTACAAGTTTTTAGTTTATGATTGTAATTGTTGACCAATTTGTAAAATGATTCCAATTTGATCACTTGGTGAGCTAGTTCCGTCATGTTGTCTTCAAATAGATTGAGCTTTTTCAAAGACTGAAGCTCAATCAAATTGTCACTCAATATTGGTTCATTCAATTTCTGTAGATCATCTGCTTGTAGTAAATGAATCCATTCAATGTCAAATAAATCTATCAATGAATGTTTGACTTCGTCAATTAACTCTATTGTAAGGAAACCAAACGCTGATTCATTAATTGACTGAAATATCTTGATCAACAACTTTGAACAACCTTGAAGACTGATTGCAAATTGCTGCAACTGACTGATTTTGTTATACTCCAAAATAAATAAACTTGGAACATTAAATCCCAATGCTTTCAATTGATTTAAATGATAATGAATATTAAAATACTCGAAATTGAAATTGATGAGCAATTCGTGCCTCGAAGAATTCGAATATATCTTCACAAGTTTACCGAGTTTCGAAACAGAAGGAACTTGTAAAGTTTTTATGTAGCTATTAAAAGCCTGGATCAGTCCATTTTCAATCTTGCTTAAAGCCGACACTAATTTGCTTCCTACTGTATAATCGCTCCAATCTAATCCAATCAATTTCTCAAGTAATCTCGTGACCAACTGTGATTTCTGTTCTAGACTTTTACGCCAAACTATCTCCTCATACAAGCTTAAAAACTTTTTACTCGCATGGATATCTAGCAACCAAACTACCTCGTTGTATACAACGGACAATATTTTCAATTTGTACTCGTCTGTTATCAAGACAGACTCATTTTCCTTAAAGTAACGCATGTAAATTGCAAACAATTCATTAAAATTATAAGCTTTGTCTAAGAAACTGGTGATTTTTTTTATAATCAAAAGATTAATCATATTATAAGTTTCAAGATAGGCTTGAAAATTCATGTTCCATATCAAGCTTCCGTTATGGGAAACATCAATAGCGTTTATTGCCAATATGTGTTTATACGCATTATTTATCTTGTTAAGATAGTTTTGGTCATTTTCCAAAACAATAACAATGTTATTCTTCAAATATTGATGGTCTTGTCTGAGCTTTTTCAATTTATCAATTCTGTTTTTTAATTTGGTGAAACTTTCTTGATTTATTTCAATAATTCTAAATTTCTCTTGTTGTTTTCGTAATAATTCTCTAAGCAAATTTATCAAATACTTGATATTTTGTTCAATCAATGAAATTATGTCATCACACAAGGCACATGTGGTTTCAAAATCTGTCCACGATATTGACATGATTTCCAATTTAAACAAAATGCTTTGAAATTGACTCACAACATCTTTTATAAGTATTTCAGTTATGCCAATCGCACGAGTCAAAGGTAGTGAATTCAATTTAAATTTCAAATGATTGAATAAATTCATCAAACCAGACTTAAAACTTTCAAAATCTGTGCTCTTGGTCTGTAATTCCTCAATCGGCATTTCCTTGTAAAAAGAATTTATTAATTTGGTACTCTGAAGCTTCTCGACTAAACCAGTGTCATTTTGAAAACTCAACGTTATATGAAATCTTTTAGCTTTGTTTAGAATATCGATTGATAATTTCACTTCTGCTGAATTAATCTGTTGTTGCAAATTTGTCAAGCTCAATTCCATTGATTTCCAAAATTGAACTTCTTCAATAATTGAATTTCCGTCTGTGGGATTATGATTTAGTTTAGTAATAGATTGTATTTGTTTAATCCACCCATTTACTATATTCGTAACTTCGTTTAATAAAACACTGTCTTCTTCAAGTGAAACATCATTTTCAATTGCATTTTTTATTTTGGAATGAGTACTAGTCAACAAATTAGGTGTCTGTATTCTTTGCTGTAGATGCTGCAACGATAAAGACAATTCTTGAAACTTCTTTTTCGTTGTTGATAGGCAATCATCACTATCCGAAATAAATTCAAAGTATGGCGATAAGCCAGAGTTAACAGCTAGTCTTAGTCGTTCAAGCTGTAGATCAAAATTGAAGCCATTTACGGGTATATTCGAGATATTCAACTGATGTAATAAAGACATATCACTTTTGAGGGGACCGTTTGATTTTGCCAAAATGAATATCCCTGTTATGCTTTGTTCGTCATTATTAGGAAGATTCTTCAGTATGTCAATTGTGTTAGACTGTACGACATATATTGAATCTGAACTTTTATTTGTTATAAATTGTTGCAAAAGATTTTGATACTTTATCAAACTAGTTTCATCTTCAATTGAAAGGATATTGGATATAAAATGCAGCAATTGATCTGTACTTAGCACCGAATCATCCATTTGATCTGTTTCTCTTTTGTTTGTTTATAATTGTCATAAATAACGCGCAACGTAAAATACGACTTGACGAGAAAAAGCTATCAATACTACTACGTCGATTGAGAGTCGCTGTGTTTCCAATTGTAGAGTACCGTAAAAGAATGAGTGTAATAGCTAGTGTGTTCCTGGCGGTTAATGGGTCGTCAATTACGTCAAGGTGGAATAGGAAACCCCAATGTTACTCTAAATAAATAATCAATGAGTGGAATACGTGCGATTCTCGCTCCTTCAATGTTATCTATTTTGATGTATCATCTGAAACTAGTGTAATTCGATGCAGTCAACATTTCGGATAACTGACAGATTAATTTCCTGGTTCCGCTGACAAACGGCTATGTCTGTTTCATCTGAGTAAATAACTTACGCAGTGATGCATGTATGAGACACGACCAAATTTTAATCTACGGAAAAAAAATAGCCGTTAAAACTTAGCCTGATTAGAAGGCGCTACTACACTGTAAAATACACGTTTCCGTACCATCGCAAATTATCTCCGAATTTACAACTTTAAGATCAAAAAACGGTAGTAATTCAGGCCGTCTTCCATACAAAGAGTAGGATAGGAGCCAACGACCTCAATTAAGTCCCTCTTAATTTGTACGTTGTGGTACTGACCATCACCTGAATAAAGAGAATCATCATTTTTATCCCGTTTATAGAGTAAATTTGATCTTGTTTTTTCTTTATCTCTATTCGCTTACAATTTTGATACAAGCCAATTTTTGAGTCACTGCCCCATGAAGACTTGCAATAATCCTAAATTATCACATTGACTGCGTTTGAAACAGACCTGTCAAAGCTTGCGTACTCTACTGTTATCGGATAATTGAAAGTATCCGCACCCGTCTCAAAACGGATGAAGAAAAAACACAATATATTACACAAAAATAGGTGTGAAAAGAAATTACAAAATAAGAAGACGCAAGTCATAATTTCAGCATATTTATAAGTAATTAATTCCCCTTCTCTGCTCTCAGCAGCTTCATCATTATGTCTTCTACATCTAAAGAAGAATCTTACAATAAAATGGAAAGGCTGAACTCTTTTGATTCTTCTACAGATCAACATTCTGTGAATGATTATCAGGGGTTTAATGCTGACACTAGCAAAGATATACAGAATTTAGCAAGAACTTTGACTCATGACTCTTTTAAGGATGCTTCATCTGCAGGATTGATCAAATATTTGTCTAACATGTCCGAAGTTCCAGGTATAAGTCCATATGATAATGAAACGGACATGGAAAAACTAAATCCTGATTCAGACAATTTTAATGCCAAGTTTTGGGTCAAAAATTTAAAAAAGTTGTTCGATTCGGATCCAGAATATTACAAACCCTCAAAATTAGGAATTGCTTATCGTAATTTAAGAGTGTACGGTGTTGCTAATGATTCAGATTATCAACCAACCGTTACGAACGCGCTTTGGAAATTAGCCACAGAAGGTTTCAGACAAGTACAAAAGAAGGATGAGTCTAGATACTTTGATATTTTGAAAACAATGGATGCTATAATGAAACCAGGTGAACTCACAGTTGTTTTGGGTAGACCAGGTGCTGGTTGTTCGACTTTGTTAAAAACTATTGCTGCTAATACATATGGTTTCAACGTTGATAAGAATTCGACAATCACCTATGACGGCTTATCACAAAAAGAAATTGAAAAACATTATCACGGTGATGTTATATACTCAGCTGAAACAGATGTTCATTTTCCTCATTTATCAGTGGGTGATACTTTAGAATTTGCAGCTAGATTAAGAACTCCTCAAAATAGACCTGATGGAGTTGATAGAGAAACTTTTGCAAAACATATGGCTAGTGTTTATATGGCAACTTATGGTTTATCACACACAAGGAATACAAATGTTGGTAATGATTTTGTTAGAGGTGTTTCAGGAGGTGAAAGAAAAAGAGTCTCAATTGCAGAAGTCTCTTTAAGTGGGGCTAATATTCAATGTTGGGATAATGCAACTAGAGGTTTGGATGCTGCAACAGCTTTAGAATTCATAAGAGCATTGAAAACATCAGCCACTATATTAGATACCACTCCATTGATTGCAATCTATCAATGTTCTCAAGATGCTTATGATTTATTTGATAAAGTTGTTGTTTTATACGAAGGTTATCAAATTTTCTTTGGTAAAGCGGATAAAGCTAAAGAATTTTTCGTCGACATGGGTTATGAATGTCCACAAAGACAAACTACAGCTGATTATTTGACATCATTGACTAATCCAGCTGAAAGAGTTGTTGCTCCAGGATTTGAAAACAGAGTCCCAAGAACTCCACAAGAATTTGAAGCTTATTGGAAAAAATCGCCTGAATACGCTGCTCTTGTTGAAGAAATTGATCAGCATTTGATTGATTGTGAAAAATTAAATACGAAACAAGTTTATCATGACTCACACGTTGCTCGTCAATCTAGCAAACTTAGACCAGCTTCACCTTATACTGTCAATTTTTTTATGCAAACCAGATATATCATGCACCGAAATTGGTTGAGGACTAAAGGTGATCCGTCGATTACTATATTTTCAATTTTTGGTCAATTGGTCATGGGGTTGATTTTGTCATCTGTCTTTTACAATTTAGATCAAACTACAGGTTCATTTTACTATAGAGGTGCTTCAATGTTTTTTGCTGTTTTGTTTAATGCTTTCGCTTCATTATTGGAAATTATGTCGTTGTTTGAAGCTAGGCCAATTGTTGAGAAACATAAAAAATATGCTTTATACAGGCCATCGGCTGATGCTTTAGCAAGTATTATTACAGAATTACCAGTCAAATTGCTAATGTCAATGTCATTTAATTTCGTGTTTTATTTTATGGTCAATTTCAGAAGAACTCCTGGAAGATTTTTCTTTTATTGGTTAATGTGTGGTTGGTGTACTTTGGTTATGTCACATTTGTTTAGATCCATTGGTGCTGTGTCTACTTCGATCGCAGGAGCAATGACTCCAGCAACAGTACTTCTTTTGGCTATGGTTATCTATACTGGTTTTGTTATCCCAACTCCAAGTATGTTGGGATGGTCAAGGTGGATTAATTATATTAACCCGGTTGGATATGTTTTTGAATCCTTGATGGTCAATGAATTTCACGATCGTACTTTTGAATGTTCCGGTTATATACCATCTGGTCCTGGTTTTGAAAATGTTGGATTGAGCAATAAAGTTTGTTCAACTGTTGGTTCTGTTCCTGGTAATCCTTATGTTAATGGTAGTGATTATTTGAAAGAAGCTTATCAATATTACAATTCTCATAAATGGAGAAATTTAGGTATTACTATTGCATTTGCTGTATTCTTTTTGGTTATTTACATTTCATTGACAGAATTCAACAAAGGTGCTATGCAAAAGGGTGAAATTGTCTTATTCCTTAAAGGATCATTGAAAAAGCACAGAAAAAGAGCTGAAGCATCCAAACAAAAAACTTTAGATGCTGAAAATGGTGACATCACAACTGAAAAGATCAATTACAAAGATGAAGCAGAGGCCAACAAGTATGAAACAGAAGCAGAAGACTCAAGTTTGAACAATAATAAATTACCAAGCAACAAAGAAATTTTTTTCTGGAAAGATTTAACTTATCAAGTCAAAATCAAAAAAGAAGACAGGGTCATTTTGGATCATGTTGATGGATGGGTTAAACCAGGTCAAGTTACGGCTTTAATGGGTGCTTCAGGTGCTGGTAAAACTACTTTGTTGAATTGTTTATCTGAAAGAGTCACAACTGGTGTTATTACTGATGGTGTTAGAATGGTAAATGGTCATTCATTAGATTCATCTTTCCAAAGATCAATTGGTTACGTTCAACAACAAGATTTACATTTGCCAACTTCAACTGTTAGAGAAGCTTTACAGTTTTCTGCTTACTTGAGACAATCAAACAAGATATCAAAGAAGGAAAAAGATGAGTACGTTGATTACATCATTGATTTATTAGAAATGACAGACTATGCAGATGCATTAGTAGGTGTTGCTGGTGAAGGTTTGAATGTTGAACAAAGAAAAAGATTAACTATTGGTGTCGAATTGGTTGCTAAGCCAAAGTTATTATTGTTTTTGGATGAGCCTACTTCTGGTTTAGATTCACAAACAGCTTGGTCCATTTGTAAATTGATGAGAAAATTGGCTGATCACGGTCAAGCTATTTTATGTACCATTCATCAACCATCGGCTATTTTATTGAAGGAATTTGATCGTTTATTGTTTTTACAAAAAGGTGGTAAAACAGTTTATTTTGGAGATTTAGGTGAAAATTGTTCAACTTTAATCAACTACTTTGAAAGTTATGGTGCTGATCCATGTCCAAAAGAAGCCAACCCAGCTGAGTGGATGTTGGAAGTTGTTGGTGCTGCTCCTGGTTCACATGCAAAACAAGATTACTTTGAAGTTTGGAGAAATTCAAAAGAATTTGGGGCTGTTCAAAATGAAATTTCAACCATGGGTACGGAATTAAGTAAATTGCCAAGAGATGAGGATCCAGAAGCTAAATTCAAATATGCTGCTCCAATTTGGAAACAATATTTGTTGGTCAGTTGGAGGACTATAGTTCAAGATTGGAGATCACCAGGTTACATTTATTCAAAATTGTTTTTGGTATTATCTTCAGCTATATTCAACGGGTTTTCATTCTTCAAAAATGATTCAAACGGTAACTCAATACAAGGTTTACAAAATCAAATGTTTGCGGTTTTCATGTTTTTCATTCCATTCAATACTTTGGTTCAACAAATGCTTCCATTATTCGTTAGACAAAGAGATGTTTATGAGGTAAGAGAGGCTCCTTCTAGAACTTTCAGTTGGTTTGCATTTATCATGGGACAAATAACTTCAGAGATTCCATATCAAGTGATTGTAGGAACCTTGTCATACTTTTGTTGGTACTATCCAGTGGGATTATATTTAAATGCTGAGCCAACACATCAGGTCAATCAAAGAGGAGTATTGGTTTGGATGTTTTTGACTTCATTTTTCGTATACACTTCAACCATGGGTCAATTGTGTATGAGTTTCAGTGAATTGGCAGATAATGCTGCTAATTTGGCCACTTTATTATTTACAATGTGTCTTAACTTTTGTGGTGTCTTAGCTGGTCCAGATGTTCTTCCAGGATTTTGGATTTTCATGTACAGATGTAATCCGTTCACATATTTGGTACAAGGAATTTTATCGACTGGTTTAGCGAATTCAAAAGTCACTTGTGCAAGCAGAGAGTTTTTAACAATCCAACCTCCTCTGGGAAAATCATGTCAAGAATATTTGGGCAGTTATATTCAAAATTACGGTGGTTACTTCAATGAAAACTCCAGTGGATCATGTGATTTCTGTCAAATGAGTTCAACCAATGTCTTTTTGAAATCAATAAATGCTATTTACAGTGAGAGATGGAGAAATTTTGGAATTTTCATTGCATTCATTGTGATCAATATAATATTGACTGTCTTTTTCTACTGGTTAGCAAGAGTTCCAAAAGGAAATAGAGAGAAGAAGCAAAAATAAAGTTTAAACATGACCAGAATATGTCATATAAAGTAAACGGATATATATATAGTAGTTTATTTCGTGTATAATTAAAATTTAATAAACAGTGATTAGAAAAATACGAATAAATCCAATATTATAAACATTAAACTTACATTAACAGAAATTGTAATTTTCAATCTTAGAAGCAAACAGTTTTCTTTTACAATCAGTTAATTAAAATGTACATTTATTTGGTTTAATCTACTTATTTAGAAGTAGTGGTTGAAGCAGCAGCAGCGGCAATTTTAGCTTTTTTAGCGATTTTGTCTTGAGCTTTAGAACCCATGATACCACCACCCCAGTGTTTTCTGTTTTCTTCGTATTTTTCAATGAAGTTGGCGTTGATGGTTGAAACTAATTTTGATAATTCAGCTTCATCAGCACTGTTGACTTCAGTTAAAGCAGCAACAGATGAGGTTTTTTTGTGGACTAAAGTTCCTAATCTAGCTTTACCTTTAACAACGGCGTATGGGACACCCATTTTTTTACATAAAGCTGGTAAGAAAACAACTAATTCGATTGGGTCAACATCATTGGCAATTAAAACTAATTTAGCTTTTTTGTTTTCAACTAATGAAACGACGTGGTTCAAACCGTATTTGACAACAACTGGTTTTGGTGAAACATCTTTAGCTGATTTTCCTTCTGAGATAGCAGCAGCTTCTTTGGTTAATCTTTCTTTTTTTTCTTGGGTAGTTTCTGGTCTGTATTTATTGAACAATTTGAAGGTTTGAGCAGCAGTGTTTTTATCTAAAGTGTTTGAAAATTGAGCAATTGCTGGTGGAACTTTCAATCTCAATGATAATATTTTCTTTTGTCTTTGTAATCTGACGTATTCTGGCCATTTAACAAATCTTGACAAGTTTCTTTTTGGTTGGATTGATTGACCAATACCAAAATTTTTTGGGGTAGATTCAATCAATGGGTTACTTGAACCAGTTGTTTTGGTTGATTTAGTAGCTAAAGGAGCTGGTGCAACTTTTTTACCTTTTGGAGCCATTATTGATGGGTTGTTTGGTTGAAAAAGTAGATTTGAAAAATTAATTTTTTGAAGACCTGTGCGAATATTAAAAATTAAAAACCTATTTGTTTGCACGTGATACAAATTAATAAAAAAATAATAATAAAAAAATAAAAAAATAATAATTCAAAATGAGACATCATCGTCGAATTTCAAGTTAGCCTGCGCAACGTATACGGAGCACCAACAGTGATGCGTTTTTACAACCCATAATTAGAGTATCCTTCTTGCCAAAATGTAGAAATGATTGTTTTTTTTGATATCCAATTATTCTCTATAATAAATATATTACTTAAAACCCCAAACAAAATTATATAAGAAGAAGTAAAATCGTTTCATCCTGAACTATCGAGCCACCTTGAATTACACCACCCTTTCACCGTGTATTGTGTTTTTGTAACACCTGAATTAGGCGCTTCACTGTTGTAATAATATTTACCATTTGATACTATACCCGCTGGTTTCAATGATTTCTTATTTAAATCCCACGGTAAATATTCACCCGATCTTCTCACTATAGAACTATTAACATCATTTATTAAGACGTATTTCTCATGGTTTACCGTCATCTTTGGATGTTCGTCTGATCTGGGTGGTAATATGACACTACTCCATAATTTGTCTTTTGAACTGCTTGACACCTTATAGAGGTTGTGTTTGTAATGAAATTTTCGTAAATGAGGATTCATTTTTATAAGTCTTAGTAGATCTTCTTGGCTCATATTATTTGGAAGCGTATAAGAATTCGTCCTTGCATTGTAGTCGTGAGCGTACAAACGAAGAAAGATCGAATTAATTCGATTTTCACGGTTTTTAAAACTATATTTAGTTATTGGTGGTGGTGGCCTTTCTTGCTGCTTAAAAGTTGTTAATTCTTGTATATTCTCTTCTGGTGAGGTGGGTATTTTATCATCCGTCAACCTTGGAGAATCACTCATAAATTTCAAAAAACTGTCTTTATTGAATTTATTTTTAAAACTCTTGACTGATGCAGATAGGTTGGAATACAACGAAGATGGTGTTTTGGACTGTTGTAGATTTTGTTTTAATAAAGTGTGTGAACATGCAATTGAAGTAGAGTTGTGAAAGCAAGTTGTATTCACAGGAGAACAACAAGTGGTGCTTGATGTACTAGAAGTCAATATTGGTAATGTGGATTTTGAAAAAATCGAAGATGAAGATGAAGATGAACCTGGTGACTTGATCAAATCTATATTAAATGAATATTTCGTAGGGGAATTTTTAATGGAGCTTGATGTGGATACAGAACTAATCGAAGAATCATCCAATTGATCTTCGTCGTAATCAGCTTTTATATCTAACACATTATACTCAAATTGGTCCAATGGATGATGAAAAGTTGGGACATATTTTGAATCGGCTGTCGCAAGTCTTTTCGATCTTGGCTTATACCTTGAATCATATTGATTTGAATTGTGTTTTCTCGGGGAATTTGTCTCTGGTTCTAGTAGTAAGTGATGTATACTAGGTGTGTATAGTTGTGGAAGAGAGTTTACAGCCATTCTAGCACTTGTGTATTATTCCATTGGATTTAAAGAAGTGATGAGACTAAGAAAATTACACCCAGATTTTCAAAAGTTAAAGAAATCCAACAGGGCAGTATTGGGAATTAAGTGAAATTTATATTTACTGTTGCACTGATGATGTAAAAATAAACTTAAATATTTTATGTGAGATTACTTATTATTATTTTTTTTTCATAGGTTAGGTAAACTTTTTCTACAACTGTCCAATTCGTGCATTTCAAAAATCTTAATAATGCGCCGATTTTTTAGCGACCGGTTTCAAAAGATTGAAAATTGATAATGTGGACACTCAAAAGTACGTGCGCTGATTCATCTTTTGTTTTCTTCTATCACCGAGAAAAGAAGACAGTCTCATCAACTTATCAACCATTTGATTTGTTGCTATATCTGTAGACTAGATGGTGCTCTAACGCTTATTCCCGAGCAGCGTATAGACGAAGGAGCATAATGTTGATACCGCGCTTTCTACAAAAAAAAACTACAAGGTTTGAGTTCTCAATAAAAAAAGTTAAAAACATAGAGAAATATTTGATCCCTTTAACTATCGAGAATAAAATGCGGCGTAAATTTTATCTACCTCCTTTGTATTTGGTCGCAAAGCAAATTGCCGATTTATAAATTATGCGTTTCGCTGCATTAAAAACGGTTGCTTTCTCTTGCATTTTCAAATTGTAACAATAGGTCCTTCGTTTAACACGGCCAGAGGCACCAAGTTGTGGATAATAGCCATTTTGTTTTAATCCAATATATGTCACGATCGTAATAACAACTCCCACAATTTAGCTAATCAGAACAAAGCCGTTTCATTCAAGAAAAGAGCTTTAGTACAGCGCAAACATGTAAAGTTTGCTTATCTTTAGTTTTGAATCTATGCCAATGTATTGACCTGCCCTTTACATCAAACGGCATAAAAACTATTTTTATATGCAGGTATAAGATAAGATTATAATATTTGAGACACTATAAAAATCATTCGGAGATTGTATTGACGGAAGCATCCACTCGTAGAGGTTGTAGACACACGTTTTGAATTGAGTGATCAGTTTGCTACATGGAAGAAAACGGCGTAGCTCCGAATTGGTCATCTACCACTTCCATGTTTTTACCAATTTTCAGAGTCACTCGTTGGACAATGCCATAGCGCCTCACATGCCGCAAAATTTGTTCACGCACTGACTTGCCATTAACTTGTACACACCAGGCCAAGTCTTACGATCTAGAACGTCTTTTCCAAAACCTTATTTTTTTCCGCCATTTCGGCGTTACAAACATTGGCAGTCTCGTTCAGGAATCGAATGCCTATTTTTCAAAAATGTGCCAACCCACAAAATTTATGCTAAACAAAAATGGATTGTTTTTTTTTTATGTAATTTATTAACAATGAGCTCGTAACCAATTTTTATTAAATTATGTAGTGTAACTATAACGTGTCTCTATTATCATTTTCATAATCAAATTGTTCCAATTGTTGCAATTCGATATTGTTCAATTTACCATATCTTCCCGGGGTTTTAGTGTTTCTTCTCCTCATACCATTTTTCATTCTGTTTATTAATTTTATGGAATAAAATTCATCAAATACCAAATCAATGTCTTCTAGCTCTACATTTTTTGTTTCCGGATAAAAAAGCATCACACAGACTATACTTATAATACATGAACTTGCCGGGAATAAATACATTGCCCAAGTAATAGTTTGTTTTAGTATAGGTGCTAACAATCCAACAATGAAATTGCTCAACCAATTACATGAAACTGCAAGCGAAACCCCTTTTGATCGTACCGATAATGGAAATGATTCTCCGGCCAACAAAAACGGTATTGGTCCAAACCCAAACCCAAATGATGCATTAAATATCATAACCAAGACTGCAACTGATGTCGAGGTATAGGATTTATTAATTTTCATGAAGAATGATACTAAAAACAAGCAAATTCCCATAGCTAACCCTGAAACCACTAAAATCGGTTTCCTGCCCCATTTGTCTACTAAGAACCATGGAGGGATAGTTGATAAAAGGTATATGGTTCCATTGATACCAGTCATCAATAAAGCACCTGAATCATTAAAACCTGCCTCTTCAAATACTAGCGGCGCGTAGTAGGATATGATGTTGATACCATTGAACTGAGCAAAAATTAAAGAGGAGCATGCAACAAAGCATCTGATCTTGTAATTTGAAAACAAATAATTCCAGGTTCTTTGCGCTTTTGGAACCGTCTTTCTTTCTCTTAATATTGAATTTTTAATCATAAAAAACTCCGACTTGGGTTTCAAATCGTCTGCGTGGGAATCATATAATAGTGAAAGTACATGAAATCCTTGCTGGTCCATGTCGTTGTCCAATAACCACCTAGGACTTTCGACAATGAAGAAACCGCCCAAAAATAAAACGAAAGCTAAAGCAACTTGAATAAACAACGGTAATCTCCAACTTAAGTTAGCCAAAAACGAATTTGGTTTATTCCTATCTCCCAAGTCCTGAATAAAATAGCAAAAATAATCAACCCATACACTCAATGCGTAACCAAATATGTTACCAGTGAACTCCCCACACAAAAGTTTACCTCTTTCCTCACCGGGACTAATCTCAGCTTGATAAGACACAACAATTGTTGATAATACTCCAACTCCTATACCCGAAAATACACGGCCAATACCGAATACAAATAAATTAGGACAAAAGCTTTGCAAACAGCCTCCAATCATGAATATAAATGTGCCTAGTAGTATGGTTCTCTTTCTACCTAATTGGTCAGATATCTTTGCTACTAATAATGAACTTATCATTGCACCAATTTCTAAAATTGATATGACAACTCCAATAATTGCAGCACTCGGACGATTGAAATAGTTATTAAAAGTATCAAATGCTAGTATTCCGGAACATACACCTTGCTCATATCCAAATAAACTGACAAACAAACTGACAAATGCAGAAGTAAAATAAACTAAATTGTTTCCCTTGAACGACAAGGATGAAGTGTATTTTTTATTATCGAAATCAATGGTATATGTGTTTCCGAAATCATCGGTGAAAGAATCGGCTAAAGTGCTGTCCTCATGTTTAAATTGTATTGGGTCAAATTGTTCGTCACTAAACTCGTTATGGTTTTCGCTACTACTATTTGATTTATGGTCAGAATCAACAAATGTGTCCTGATTACTTAGTACGTTGTTATCAGCAAATGGGTCTTGTATTGGTTGGTAAGACGGCATGGTGATACATAGGTGTTGTAAATAATTCCGATAATTAGATTCTGGAGTACACGTCAATATGCAGGACTAGCAAGTAAATGATTACATCACCTTCACAATCAGATATCTTAAAAGCTCGTATGTTCCACCAATACCTTCAAATGGCTAAATTGCCACAGGATTGCAAAGAGCTCTAGCAAATTTCTGTTTGGACATAAATTCGTGCGATAAAGAGGTATTGATCTTATCGCAATGGGAACTAATAAAGACTTTACATCACAAGCAGGAAAGTGTATCAATCCCAGTAGAATTATCTACAAAGAATGTAGCACTTTGATTTTGAAATATGAATCTGGAATTTTGTACTTGAAAATACGAATCAAACAGCTTACCTCTACAAGTCTCTTGAATTGGCTACTCTGTCAGAAACGCAAAACTAAAAGAACGGAGTTTTATGGGCGGTGCTGAATGCATGGTTTTCATATTTAATTGAACAAAAAAATTTTGGAATGTATTTGACGAATACATAATATGTTTAGATTTAAACAGCACTAAAGTTATAAAGATTAGACAAACATTTTTTGCTTTACAAATTTGATATTTTCATTGATTCTGAAAACTTTATGCGGGTTCAATAACCAAACAAAGCATTGAATTGCAGGACAAGAAATTTTTAGAAAATTACGCAACACTGTACTAGCAGTTCTATCAACTTATGTGATGATAATTATGATAGACCGTAGCCATGCTTCTGTAATGCTTTAATCACAGTTATTGAAACATATAGACCACTTTTTTATAATTTAGCTTTATGCGATTGTAATATATTAATGTTTGTTAGTTTTACCGGGTTTGATCTGTTCCTGCTAGGCTGATGGACTTGTTTTGATGAATTTACAATCCATACAGATACAGAATAGAAAACAATAGAAAAAAAGATACTGTATACAATGTTCGTATTTTTGATCTAATCTGATGTCTATTTTATTTTTATCTATTTTTTATTTTTTTTCAAGTAACTCTCAACATAAAAAGCTCCAAATAAAAGAGTCAATGGGGTTAAGTAAACAACGTTTATAATCACCGGCAATGCTTGGTCTGAAGTAGATATGCAATTAATTAATTTGAGATTTTCTTGTGCAACTATGTTAGATGTGTCGATTATCCAAATGAACGAATGCAAGATTGCAACTGAGCCACCTATGATGAATTGAGTTATTTGTAAAGTTGTCAACAGCTTTTTAAACCAATTTGGTAACCTTATTTTCAAACAACTTAATGAAAAGTAAAAATACATGAGGGAATGAATAAATGAGTTGAAAACGACAAAAATCCAAATAGGAGGACTTTGGTATCTAATCCCTGCCCACATGCACATGATGGCACCCGCATGATGGTAGCTTTGCAACAAACTCGAGGGTTTGCCTTTCAACAATATGACGATTGTATCTAATATTTCATAAAATTTGGAAATGTAGAACCACCAACCAAAAATCTCTAAATTATGCTGGCCCTCGCCTGCCAAAATCCTAGAAAAAACTCCACGTTTCAAATCACACACTGCTTGAAAGAATATATCTGTTTTCTGCAAGGAATAATTTTCGACATTCAACGATTGGTAGAATTTTGGTAAAAACTCGCCTTTAAACAAATCCATAGTCAGGATTATTGAAGACATCATGCCAAGAAAAGTCCAAATTGAATACGCACACAAGAATATGTTATGTAGTAACACGAATATTTTGAACACAGTCGTTTTCGCAATTGCAAACGGAGCTGGTGGTAATTTTTTCAACTGCTTTTCGGTGAATTGATACTGGGGCTTTTCACTATTCGAATTGTGTTTGTTGATCTGTCTGGTTCTAATTCCTTGGTTGATGAAATGGACTGAAGTGAAGTAAACTAATGCAATTGTCAACGGAGTAGTCACATTCATTGACTTGTAGTACAATGTCTTGAGGAACTCATTGGTGAAGGGACTTAAAGGCACAGGAGTGTCAAAAGTGGGTAACTTTCTCCATACATTAATGTCAGGCAAACCAAACTCCACCAACATGATATTTATCTTTTCTTGCTGAAGTCGAAAATTTAATTGCAAAAATTTGACGACGCAGAGTTCCGAGAACCCAACCAAAATAGCCGGCCAAAAAAAAAAAATCTCCCATTGCATCTGAAACATTAGTGGGGTCTGAACCCTGAAATACAAAAATAATAGAGCCCAACAAAATCAGTATAAATTTGGCAGTTACATAGAGGCATCTGTATAGAATTGAATGATTGGGTATAAATTATATGTTGTACACAAATGATTGTAGAGGATATTGTATTGGAATAAAAGACTTTTGCTTTTTAATCGGCAGGTATTGATGTGACTGATTCTTTGTAGGCAGGTTTGACTCTTGATACCTTGTTGGCGACATTGCGTTAACCATTTTCATTGGCAGGTACTTCATTGGAGAATATTGCGATTTGTTTTTCTTAGGCGATAAGTCGTTCATGTCAATTAGATTTGCTATGGATCTTAAAGGCATTGGTGATGATGAAACTGGACGATTATTGATTTTCACTGGCGAAGAACTCAAAATTGGCTCAATCAATGGATTGAACTCAATGTCTCCCTTTTCATAAATTGAAAACCCAACTGCTCTGAGAAAATTAGTTAAGGATTCGATAGCCATATTCAATTGATTGCAGCTTTCTTTAAAATATGATATAATAATTTGATGGTATGGTAAATCGTCGTGATTTAAATTAATGGCTGATTTGTTGACCGAAATCTCTAATCCTAAGATAATTTTGAATGGAACAATTATTTTATCATGAAATTCCTGACTATTAATTTCGAAAGTTTGTTGAAATTTGTTCAGATTGAACGCCAATTTGAATTCGTAATTATTTGGTAAAATTGTTTTAAGTTGAGCGGCACAATGTCTTATCTTCGATTCAGAACCTTTTATGTCAATAATCAAGTCATTAGACTTGAAATCTGTGACGTTTGTTGGAAAATTGATGAATGAAGAATAATCATTCTCAATTTTGTTAATCAAACTCAATCGATTGTTGTTTATCAACATTAAGTAATGACTTTTGAGCAATTGAAATTTTACTGAATGATAAACGGTTGTGAAGGCTGACTGATTATTGTTCAAACAACATTTATAAACCAATTCGTCAATTTCATACTTGACCAAATTAATGTTTTTGAAATTCTTTTGTGGACATTTAATTAAAACATTGTTACTTCTTTTAAACGAAATATTGTTGGTGTTCACTTTTTCAGATTCAAATTTTATAAAAACATTGTATTTTTTCATGATTGATTGAATTATTGATCCGCCGTTTCCAATGATTGATTTATGGAATACTTCAGGTATGTTGAATTTTAATTCTGCTGGCAATTCCAATTCTACCAATTCTAATAAATTAATCAATAACTTATTATCCATACAGCTTAAAAAAACGTTAAAATTAAACTCATTGAATGCTTTGAATTTGATCGTTGGAAGGTTTTTCAACTGATTTAAAATTTTCATTATTTTACCATTCTTTTTACCGCTGATAAAATCTTTTTGTGTGTTCGAAATTTCCAAAACTAATTGTGGATTTATCAAGTTAGTCGTAGCTAATAATGCTTTTATGTCCTTGCAGTAACCAGTTACTTCAAGTCTGTTTTCGTAAATCATTAAATCACAAGTCTTGTTAATTGTAATATCGTTTACTGATGTTGCAGTTAAAATGTAGTATTTTGATGCTATTGAGTTTAATTCATTGACACAATCATCAATAGCTTCTAATGAATTACCTTGAACAAATATTTGATTACTAAGCTCACCTAATGCAGGTGTCTGGATAAATACTCCATATTTAAACATCAAATTTATAATGTCCTTTTGATGGTTTAGTATAATCAAATTTAATTTTGACTTTGCAACTATCACGTCTTTGAATATTAATTGTCTTTCGACTTTAAACAATTTGTTTATCATGTGCTTCGTTAACAAGATATCGGTAACGTTTTTTGAAGTGAACCATATTCTAAAATCTCCGGTCGATTGTATGATATTTGAGTTGTACAAATTTGGTAATAAGTCCGGAATGTAAATATTACATTTTGTTTGTTTTGCAATTTGATTGAAATTGAATAAGTCAACACCTCCCAAGATTGGTATCATAGACAATTCAATGTTTAAGCAGTCGACATAATGATTATTCAATTGGTGATCTATTAATACACGAAGTGATATTTCACAGTTTGTTATATTATCTTGTTGACCCAAAATATGAATAGCGTAAACTTTGTTATCTAAAACTGAGCTACTATTCATTTTACTGTTATTAATTATTATTTCAACTTGGTACCTCTGACTTAAATATAAAAGTTCTTTGGTAAAAGTATCATTAATTTTCATAAACTCAAAGTCAGATATAAACAAACTTTTGTAATTAATAACGTTGAAGCATGAATGAATTTTGTTCTTGCAGTTAATTACAAACTCGTCTGTTCCCTCAATTTGAACATTTATTGATTTATCGTTAATCTGTACATCGACTTTTTCGTATTGTGATTTGTTCAATTGTTTGACCAATTCGTTTAAATTGTAGTAATTATCTATGATCCTATAACTTATATTGTTGGATTGTTGCAATCTCCATGTTGATTGATTAGTTTCATAATAAGTAATAACCTGTGCATTCAAGACTTTTGGGTCTATTACGTAAGTGTATTCCAATTGAAATTTAGATATCATTGATAAGTGGGAAAGTAGTATGAAAATGTCGATGGAATCAAATATATATACTTTTCTTTATCAAATGTTCCATGTTTAGAAGGTAGCTAATTAAGGTTTAAATAGGTAATTTGTTGACTCTTTGTCCTAATTAGGAAATAGTAAAGTGTAGATCTGATGCGATGCGCATAAAATAAAATTATAATCAAAGCTAATTTTAATTACTTATACCGGTTTCTACTACTGTTGGGTTGTAGTCAGCTTAAGCGTAAATGCTGCTGTTTATTACATTGAATTTTAGTTGATCATTCTTAAGTTTTATCGATATTGAACAAAATCACAAAAAATTCTTGATATGCACAGTTTACTAAATGCAAGCTATAATTATTTTTAGCCTAAAAGAGTAAATCAATTATAAACGAACTATTCCTGAACGCAATGGCTTTGAGATTTCAATTAAGTTTTTACAATCTATTTGAGTCCCATATGTAGATCATTTCATCCCAGCCTGTAGTTGCTACCCAACCAGGTTGACCCCACAAACTGTAGTCACAACCAATCACAAATTCTTTGTGCTTTCCAAATACACCCTTCATACCACCCGTTCTTGTATTCAAGAATCTGGCTCTTTCATCACTTTCGTCTCTCCAAATTCTTGATGTCATATCGTACGATGTGGACATTAATTCCTTCGAGTCATGCGGTGACCACTGCACTTTTCTGACTGCAAATTCGTGACCTATAAGTTCATTCAATGGGGTTGGACCTCTAATATGCGTAGAGGGAGATGGGCTTTGTGCTAATGGTTGGTCTATTTTAGAAATCATTCTCAAATCCCATATTCTGATAGATTTATCCGTACCACCAGACGCTATCACTGTGTCTTTGTACTTGTTCCAATCGACGCTTAGTGTTTCCAAGCCACCATGTGCATTGTACTGCATTTGCAATGGGTGTGGCGATCTAGTATCCCATATTTGAATTTTAGAAGATCCATTACAACTTACTAGCATTGAAGGTGAATGAGGTGAAAATTGGACTGAATATATGCAATTGGTGGTGTTGGCCTGGTTTTGGTGTTGTTGTTGATGCGACAATGGTGGTTTTGCAGTCGCAGATATTGGCGAAGCCTGAGTTGTGTAATCGGTCGTTGTTGGATTAAAAGTTAGCAACGAATTTGGTCGATTGGGCGTCCATATCTTTATGGAACCATCCCAACTTCCACTCACAAAGTTCGATTTGTCGACTAAATTCCAATTGATAGAGAATACTTCCCGTTGATGTTCTTTCCAATTCATGACTGGAAAATTCGGTACTTTCAAATCAAATAATTTTATAGAACCGTCACCGTTGGCTGTAACAACTTGGTTTTCATGTAATTCATTCCATGAGACATCAAATAATCCATCTTGAGTTTCCCATGATATCTGATCTTGAATCACCCCATTCGGCTGTATATCCAAAATAAATAATCTTCCATTACCAACCAAACCATAGTTTGCTGCAGTCGCCACTGCTAATTTGTTGTCAAAGAAGGGAGAGTATTGTATTCCATACCCATTGTAGCCTTTGGTTCTGTAGGATAACATTAATGTTTTTTTTTTCTTGTGAGAATTAAATCTATATTATGTACAATCTATGTAATCTACTTATATCGAAAACAATTCAGTATTCAAATATTTTATGGTATCGTAATCTTTTTCAGAAACGTATTCTTCTTTTTCAATTAAACCAAACTGAATCAAGTCTCCTAATACAATCGCAACTTTTTGATTTGAATATTTCAAATAATCAAAGTCATCGTCACAGGAAGTTATGGCTTCGCTGTCTTCCACTACTGGCTGATCAATAATATCTTTCATTGTCAATGACTCTATTCCACTAGTAAAATTATAAGTACTATCAACACCTCTTTCACTTTTGTTATCGTCTCCTGGGACTTGTAATGGACCATTTTGAATTAAACCCCACAAACACCAATATATTTGAACCGAACTTCTCCAATATATACATTCATTATACATCTTTTCGATCTCACTTTTGATTAATGTTGATGCGTTGATTGTTTCGTCGTTTAAAACTTCATCTGGTGATTTTGGAGATTTCAACTTCAAATTTGAGGATGGATATTGAAAATCATACTCAATGTATGATTTAATCAAATTGAGTTGCTGTAATTGACTTGGATACTTATCTTCGTGTATATAGTATGAGCGCGTAGGATCATGATAATCAGCCATCCATTCACTGAAATGATTAACAATGTCAAATGCTGGAAAGTTTGAGCCAGAATATTCAAAATCGATAACCACCAAATTCGAATCTTTTTTGTTTGATGTTGACTTTATAGCAATTTCATCCAGATTGGAGTGATTTACAATAATATCTTCAGGTTTAAATGATTCATGTAATAACAAATTACCATATTGTGTGTCATTATGACAAAACTTGTAGTTTGAACTGAATTTTTTTTCGTCATACTTTTGGAATAGCCAGGTCTTGTATTTGAAAACTAGAGTTTTGAATTTTTCAAAGTCCATAAAAAATACGCTTTTTGGATCAACTTTTGATTCCAAATAGCCTGGTAAATATTCAGCTTCAAAAACCTTTAGCCATTTTTCAATCAAATGCCAACAAGTTGGTAAACTTTTTAAATCATTTTCATCCAATTCGATTTTGTAGTGCAAGTCTTTCATTCTTCTCCCCAACATTTGAGAAATAACTTCGTCTCGGATTTGATTCTTGTTTAAAGTTGTAAAACCTTCCAAAAATTGTTCAAATCTACCATTGGTAAAAATCCCCAACATTCTTGGTCCAATTCTTTTTTGTGACAATTTTACAAGTATTCTCAATTCGTTATCTCTATCAATCAATTCATCGACGTTTCTACCATAAACTCTCAATAATAAGGCTGGTAGGTGTATGTTTTCGGATTCGTCATGGTATTCTAGTTTATAAATTGAATTTGTCAATGCACCGCTTATTCTATTTACAATCAAGTTGTTAGTAGTTAGCTGCTTTTTGTGCCATTTACTTATCTTCAATGTTTTTGACAATGCTAGAATATCTTGTTTAAAAAAATCGATTGGCAAAGTGTTATCCAAAAACACTTGAACTGATGGTACTGATCTTTCATTATCTATGTGAGTAGGGGTAATAGTTAATCTGTTCAATGAAGATGACGACAACGACCGCTTGTTGCCTAAACTAGGTCTTCTTGAAGAAGTCGTAGACCTCGAATTAGCCGTGGAATTTCTAGTTCTTGATCTTGATCTTGATCTCGAACGAGATTCTTTGATGTTTGCTGGAGCTATGTCCATGGTTGCTAAATATGGATCTTGAAACTTTATTTTTTCCTAACCTTTTTTTTTGGTCGTACGAACGTTGTTTCGATAACCAGTGCAATCCATGATTAAATGCAATCTTTATTATTGGAGCGAAAACTTGGCATTGTTGACCCAATAAAATTTCAATCCTTAATTAATGACCAGAATTTTTCTTCCATTTATCAATCAGCAAAATCAAATGTGTTTCCATTGAATTGTCACCAAAACGCTCTGGTCAACAGTTTGTCGCTAGAGCAAACTGATTATCAATTTCTATTGAGTGGGTGTGCTGACTCTTCTATAAAATTATGGGATTTGAATCAACAAGAAGATGTGAGGGAAGAAAACGAGATCGATTCCATTACAAATAAACACCCAAACAATTATGACAACTTTGATTATGATAATCCGGTATCGACATTTGTGAACATTGCAACTATTCCAAGAAAATCTCATCATCAATTTGGAGTATCTGCGTTACAATGGTGGCCATATGATACTGGAATGTTTGTGACTTCGTCATTCGATCATACAGTCAAGATTTGGGACACAAATGATTTATCACCAGTCCACACTTTTGACTTGGAACAACGAATTTATTCAATAGATGTTTGTGGTGAGAACTCTTTGATTAGCACTGCTAGTGATCATCCGTTTATCCGATTGCTAGACTTGAAATCAACTTCAAGTGCTCACACGTTGCCTGGTCATAAAGGAAAAACGCTTAGTGTTAAGTGGCATCCTAGAGATTCTAATATTTTAGCTTCGGGTGGTTATGATGGTGAAATCAAGCTATGGGATATACGGAGAAGTAAAAGTTGTTTGTGTCGTTTGGACATGTTGAGAACGAATGATCAAGTGGAGGATAATTACAACTTGAAGAAAACCTCTGTTAAGGCACACCTGGGACCAGTGAATGGCTTGGTGTGGGATGAGTCTGGTACCATTTTATACACGGCTGGAAATGATGATAAGATTAGAGTTTGGGACATGGTACTGAACACGTATCCACCAATAAATAAACTAATAAATTTTGGTCCTTTAACTAGGAATAAATTTCCTCAAACAATTCCCATGTTATTGAACCCTAAAGGAGAAACTCGCTTACAATACTTGATGTTTCCATCTGAAAGCAGTGAAATTTTGATATATAGAACTATCGATGGAAAGCTAGAGTCCAGGTTAACTAGAAAAGGGTCAAAAAATATAGGGAGAACTTGTTCTATGGTTTACGGGAAACCGAATTCAGCTAGGCTAATATGCGGTACGATGGATGGAGAGATCATCAATTGGTCACCCTACTGGGAACAACCAGATATTGAGATTCAAGATGATGAAATCGATATGGAAGAACAGTTGTTGAGGAGGCACAAGGCGATGTTGGAGCGTCAACAATTGATAAATATATAATTAATAGAAAAAAAAATGGATGTGAAAAGTTATTGAAGACAGAAAAAAAATCTTCAATCCCAATATACTTATTATCGAAATTTAATATAAAAGTTCATGCTCTGAGCAACGTACTTTGTACAATCCAATAAATAATAATTATGAGCAAGCAGAAATTGCAGATTCAATTCATTCCAAATGAGTATTCATTTGAAAAAACATCTGAAATAGATTTAAGAGTGTGTAAGAAATGGTTATATCTTATTGAACCACAAAAAACACTAAAAGAATTGAAAGACGAACTCAAAACAAAGTTTGATCAAAAGCTACCTCAATATGGACCATTGGAAATTGTCGGCATACAGGATGAGGATCGTTGTGATCTTGATGAGGAGTTTGAAGTGGGTGAAGTCTTTGAAGCCAAAGTATTATGTAGGATTATTGTACTAAATAAATTTGAAGATGCAGAGCAAGTACCAAACTCTTCAAAGATTGAATTAAATATCATAAAATCTCCCATTGCATCACCAATACAATTGGATCCTCCGCCGCCATCAAAAATTCAAAATGTCATACCACAAAAGCGAAACGAAACTACATCACCCACATCTTCAAAAAGTCAAAAAAGAATTAAATCGGGAATGTTACAAAAGCCAAATGTTGTGTTGTCAGAGTCTGATTCCGAAGATGATATTATATTGAGCAAAAGAATAAGAAAAACACCCTGTGACGATGATTACAAAGAGGAATTTTTGAATAATTCAGATGTGGAAGTAAGCACCTACATCGATAAAAACTTTCTGAAATCAACGGATAACAATGGTTCTAACGATACATGTAATGAGCCAATAATAGACGATTTGAAAATTGCGACGAATCAAGATTATACTTTACCGACAAGTGCTTTTCGAACAGCTTCAAAAAACAATGGCTCATTGCCAATTCTGAGCTTGGATTTAAAAAATCAACAAGCACAAAAGTCATTGGCACCTCCTTCGCCGGTACTTAGTAAGCCTCGCCCAAACAATATTCAATCAACGCCAACTAAATCACAAATGCCTAATAAAGAACCCATTTCCTTTTTGAATAAACCAAACTTGCAGGTATCGAATATATTGCACGATTTAATTATAGATTTCAAAACTTTTCAATCCAAGTTAAACAATCTTAAAAAGAAAGATGTTACGTCAGGCCGCACCGTGTATGATAAACCATCTAAAAATTATTTTGACGATTTGATATCATATGGAAAACGTGAGAAAAGAGATGTTGATTTCGAGGTAGAGTTGAAGCTCGCCAGGAACATATCGGTAACTTCTGCTAAGCAAAAAGTTGCAACGGGAAAAGAACATTTTGTAACTCGAAAAGTTCCTGAAGGGTCTGCTAAGTCGCAGCAGCATCATGTATCTAACAATAACGATGCGGCTACTCCTTCAAAGTCTTTTCAACAGCAACAAGCAAATAAAGCTCCAGTTCTTCAATCGGCAGTGAAAACTTCTCTGTCCCCAAACATAGGTTTTGCCAAAACTGGACAAATTGCTCATCAATTTAAAGAAACTACGCGACCAGAAAGTACATTTGCCTTTTTACAAAACCATTTCAAACATGAGATTCATCCCGAAAAAAAAACAGAAAAGAATTTAGAAAAAATTAAGCCTAGTGGCCCAAAACATTTAGCATCGAGACCTAATAACGGACAATCATATCCTTCACATGCAGCTTTCGGTAGAGGCGACTCATTTGTACCTAAAGGAAGAAATCCCTACTCTACCCCGAATGGTAAAAGGATGCCGCCTCAGATGCCAAAAAAAGATATTCCAATTGTAAAAAAAAAAAATGATTCATCCTCAGATTCTTCAGATGAAGGTGCTTCTGCCGATGAATTTGAGAAAGAAAATAAAAGATTCACACCAAGACTAGTCGCCAAGACTCCAAACCGCACATATGTCCGTAATCCATATGTAACTACACCAAAAAGTGTAATTGCTCCGGTAAACAATACAAAGCCATTGGAGCCAGTTTTGAGAAAAGAAGAGTCATACGTATCTTCTACTAAAATTTCTAGTTTACCTTCTTTGAGTGATTTGGCTACCAGAGGGGTACCAGATGTGAGAGATGAACCTAAAAAGCCAGCACCTAATGGTTCCAATAAGATAGAGGAAGAAATGACGTCTGGTGAGAGCTCTGAGAGTGACGAAAGTGACGAGAGCGGTGAAGATGGGGTTGATTCTAAATTTCTTAGCAAGGATCAAATACAAGGCAAAAAGAAGAAGAAGAATATATTTACCTCGTTAGCTAGATGAATTAAAATAAACAAAATCTTATACAATTGATTTTTTGCCATAAATATTTCTACCCAAAATCCCTACAGTCCAGCTCTGGTAGGTAACCTCAGGTGGCAAAGTCTCTGTGATAACTGATAAAATTCTCTGATAGATTTCTTTGATAAAAGATTTTGCAACTGTTGGCTGTTCAATCAACAATGCAGCCATGTAAGATTCAAAGAAATCACCCAAAAACTCCTCCTCGTAAATTCGTACCTCATTTTCGTCCTTGTCATCTGGGATAACCCCTGAAGTAGTGTAAGAAATGTATTCATTGAAAGTTCTCCTTTTAATTATTTCATCGTCTAATCCCTGATTTAGGCTATAGGCTTTGGTCAATTTCGACATCAAAGTGTTTGTTGCCAATATCATCCTCAATAACTGGTAAGTTGTGCTGTTGACTTTGAATCCTTCGTTGCATAAATCAAATATCAATTTAGATGTTTCATGCGCTAAGAACAAATCACCTAATCCATCGAGAAAAGAAATTTCCTTCCTTATTATACCGTATTCGCTAAAATCCAAATCGTAATTTTCCTTAGTCATTCTTCTTGCAAATGAATGCTTTGGATCTAACAACAACCGATAAAATTCCTTGTGCATTAAAGCTTTTACCAACAACTCTTTGTCTTTTATTTTTGGTAAATTAGGTAAATGGATTTTTTTATTAAAGATTTCGGTGAATGTGATGTATCTGGACTTGGTCTCAAATAATAGATCCTCGTTAATTGAGACCTCTTTAATGTACTTATAAAAGCTCTCCAATGTGAAATTATCTCGCTTGTCTCTAATTATCCTCATTTCTGAAATTCTCAATCTTGACTTTCGGGCTTCCAAATACATGTTAATGACCTGCTCCAAACACGAGTTGACTTCTTCCTCGTTGTAAGTACGTATCATGTAACCAAATATTATGTAAAGCCAATTTTTCAAACCAAAATGATGATCACAAACTATCATTGATGACTCCTTATTCAATATTGTTTCATTAGAAGTCAAAAAATCTTTCAACTGCTTATGCATGGAAGATCTTTCATCATTTAGCTCTCTCTTTAGAAAGGTAGATAAATCAAACACAACCTCTTTAACAAGTGAGCCACCTCCAACGGTGAACAATTCCTTAAATTTTTGGTATGAGGCTAGTCTGATGAAGTCTCCTCCTAAACTATAAAAATGGTATTTGACGTGTTTGTGAGTATGTAGCAAAGAATTCAAACTAGATGGAATCAATAATGCGTGTTTTGAACTATGCCTCTTGTGGATCTGGGTCTGAATATTCGAATTCATTCTATTATTTAGCCTTATTATCATATGATGCAAAAAAAGAGGTATATATTGTAGTGATGTGACTAATTTAGATGAGTGTTTTTATTAATTGATAACTGTTGTGAGATCAAAAGCTATGACACATTTGTTTTTTTGCTCTGTGACACACGGTATACCCCCACGTTTTAATAATCACGGTTTTCAAAAATCATCGCCATTAGTTTTACTACTTTTCTAATTTATGGCAATCTTGTACAGCTCAATCACACTTGAAACTAACCTAACTTGTTAAAGTCGTATTGAACTATTGTGAATTGAATTGTATTTCTTATCTTATCAGTTGATTGTTTTTGTGTTGGTTGAAACTACGGGGGTTTTTTTTTTGTGCTACCTGCAACAAATAGACTTGTAAACAAGAATTCCTGATTACTCATTTTCGAAACTATAATTGAATGAGTTGATATTTCTTTTGTATTCGTTTTCGCTAGTTGCTTGCATTTAAAAAATTCCATTCGCTTCAGGAACCCAGTAATTAGGAGCTTTAAATCTGACCAAACCATTATAAATTTCTGTCTGTAGCAATTAAATCCTGAACAGTAAAATCAACCTTATATTAGCTTCCTATTTATTAAAAAATTTATTGTAGGCTCCAAAATTTTCTTTACAAATATTGTTGAATTTTTGGTTTAATTTTAAAATAATGAGTTTTTTTTTTTTTTTTACGGTATGTATTAGGTTAAAAAACTATGTAAAAACCTACGTTGGCTTTCTTCGCCTATTTTCTCTTATGTATTCTTTCCGTTTATTTTATTGTTGGGTTGTTGTGTGTTTAGCGTTTGTGATTGGTGTGGCGTGTTGTTGTTAGACCGTTGATATGAGTTTGGCGATTTTCGCCGGATTTA